>ML786509.1:66286-92702 GCA_009831015.1 Picea engelmannii | reverse complement strand
CAGCGTCTGTGTTTGCATTTGTGTTGCAGCATGTTTCAGCATCTGTTCTTCATAAACAATCGATTGCCATCAATGACAACCTTGATCATCTGCGCCTTGATCATCTGCGTCATCTCTGTTGTAGCCATATTTCCAACAATCAAGAGTGGTACAATGAGCATGAAGGTGTGTTAAGAACTATATATTGAGTTATTACATTTATATTGTTACAATAGTATTTTCCTTATTGATCAAATAGACCCTTTAATTGTAATTGTAGTCTTTGTCTCCTATAAATACAAAGGAGGCCTAGTTTTAGTGAGCATATCATCTTGTACATTTTCTATATTATAAAAAGAGTTTTCCCCCTTGAAGAGGCTTCTCATTCATTTTTCTCTCTTGTTCTCAAGGCATGTAGTTACTTCTCTTTCTCTTTTTACGTAATTGGTTGTTTTAGTGCATAACGTTTGGTTTCAAAGCATATGATCCATGAGTTTTCTCCTTCAAACGATTCACATTGGTATTTTTTCTATGAATTACATTCTAGATATTTTCAAACCATGAAATTTTAGGGAGACGTATTGAAGTACATGTGGTAATAAATTCATGTTTTTCTTTCCTTTACTTTTGCAGATATAGCCTATGGAAATTAGGGTTTTTGACTAGTCCTTAAATTAGTCGCAAATGAGTCATATTGACATTTTCACTATAATTTTTTTATGGAATGTTTCAAATAGAAAAAACTAGGAGATTGAGGATACATATTGAAGGAGCTATAGCAAAAAATTAGGGTTTTACTATAAGTTGTAGAAATTAGGGTTTTTTACTAGTTTTGAAACTAGTACTCCTAAACATGTGTTCTTGGTAAAAAAAAATGTCATATCTAAAGCTAGAAAAATCCAAATTGAGTTCCACTAGTTCCATTGGAAATGTGAAAGATCATACTATTTTAGATCAAAATTTTAGAATTAGATAAAAAAAGGTTGGAAAGGGACAAAAAACAACAAGTTTTGGGAAAGTTACCATAATTTTCCCTTGATACATTATAATTTGGTCAAGCCTATGTAATTGCATAGAAGACATATTAGGCTATTATAAATCAAAATTTTAGACTTATAGGGGCTGAAATTTCAAAGATACTTCATGAGAAAGGTGGGTCAGCAAGATAGTCTACAAAAAAATATTTTTAAAGGGTTGTATAAAAATTTATGCTCTTGCTAACCCTCTAGAGAACTCATACATGACACCTAAAATTTAATATGTAGGGTAATAGGTATCACTACTGAGGAACCAATTTAATGAAATGGGTAATATTTTTTTGAAAAAGGTTGATTTGGCACAATTTCAAGAATTACTTAAAAGGGAATCGGATCAAAAGATGGAACAAGCACAAAATTCCATGGATCAAAAGATGGAACAATCACAAAATTCCATGGATAAAAAGATGGAACAATTACAAAATTATAGGGATCAATAGATAGAACAATTAAAAAATTCCATGGTATCCATGCTCTTACATACCCTAAATCAGAATTTCCCTAAAGGTGATATTAGGATGCAAGGAAATTTTGAAAATAGGGAGAACAAACTTGTTGAACCCCATTCACATATGGGGAAGATTTTAACAAATGTGGAGAACATAAATATTGAGTACCAGAGTCATGATTATTCATCGCTCCAAGATCCACATCATCAGGGGTTCAATTTGGCACCAAGGAACTACTTAATTCCTAATATTGATATGAAGAAATTTGATGGGAAAGATCCTATAACATGGATATTCCAAATGGAGAAATTATTTGATCTACACGAAGTACCAACTTTACAAGGGTAACTCTTGCATCCTTGTATTTATAACTTGATCAATTTGTTTGGTACCAATGGATTTATGAACGAAAAGAGGATTTTATAGTCTCTTGGTCCATTTTTACAAATCAATTGCTAACACATTATTGGAATATTAAGAAAAACACAGTGTTTAGTCAATTGATAAACCTCTCGTAATAAAATTTCAATTACATAGCACATTCAGAAAATCCAAAAGATGAGTCTTAGGGTAAAGAACATTCCAAAGGATAATTTTTTAGATCTCTTTATGATAACTTCAAAGGAGAGCATTCAACATAAGGTGCATCTCTTTGAACCTAAATCCCTAGAGCATGTTTTCTTAAGCTTGGAAAGAAAAGTGGAAAGTAAAAATATATCTACTAGAGAGGTGGCCACTACCAACTATAGAGAGCACCATGTTCCCTCTCCAACCTCACTTAGCCTACAAGGTTGACTCCTCAACAAATGGATGAAATAAGAGAAAATGAACTATATTTTAATTGTGATAGAAAGTATAGTGAGGGGCATAAATGCAATCAAGAATTGGAACCATCGCAAGATATAGAATTGGAAGAGACTACTCCAATAATGTATTGTCATGCATTGGTTGGCAAAAACTCTCCTAGAACTCTCAATATAGAAGGATATATAAAAATAAAAATAAAAAAATAAAAAATAACATTGTTGATTGCTTATGGTGGTATCCATAACTTCATTAATTTCAAATTATCCAAACTTATCAATTTCTTTATATATCCAACACCAAAGCTTCAAGTAATGATTGTAAATGGAGGCACCATAAATTGTTCAGGTAAGTTTCATAGTATTAAGCTCACTATGGGAGAGCATTTATTGGATAGTCCATTTATTGAAATCCAAATAGGTGGTGTTGATGTCATATTAAAGGTGCAATGGTTGCAATCATTGGGAATAATGGTTCTTAATTTTCAAGAACTTTTCATGAGATTTTCCTCAAAAGAAAAGGAAATTGAAATCATAGGTATCCAAGGGAAACCCTCTAAAGTGATAATCTCTAACATGATGACAAAATTACTAAAAAAGAGAGACCATGGCGTAATTTCATAAGTGTGCTCACTATATGTTCAAACATCTAGACCCTATGCTCCAATGGATCTCTAAAAAGTTATAGAAAATTGTTATGAGATTTTTGGAGAGACTCCTAAGGGTCTTCCACTATATCAAGGTCATGGACATGCTATTCATTTGCAACTGAGAAGTGTACCACCTAACATTAGGTCTTATAGGTACCCATATTGAAAAAAGAGTGAGAATGAGTGTATGATTCAAGAAATGTTAGAGAATGGCATCATTCAACCTAGCCAAAGTGATTTATATTCACCAATGGTGATGGTTTACAAAAATGAAGTATCATGGTGTATGTGTCCAGATTATAGAGAGATCAACAAAATGATCATTAAAAATAATTTTCATATTCCTATCATTGATGAATTATTAGATGAATTCCAAAGAGCAATTTTCTTTATCGAGTTGGATCTTTGTTTTGGATATCATCAACTCATAATGAGGCAACAATAAATCCCCAAAACATCCTGTAGAACACATGAAGGTCGTTATGTTTTTTTGGTGATTTCATTTGGCATTACTAATGCACCTTCCACATTTCAAATCTTAATGAATTATATTTTCAATCCCTTCCTAAAAAAAAAATTGTGTTAGTATTTTTTGATGATATGCTAATCTATAGAAAACTCTTGGGAAGAGCATGTACAATGTTAGTTCTATAAGTTGTTCCTAGACTTCTATAGAGCCAATCCTAGCACATCTTAGTTATTAAAAAGGTTTCTTTAAGTTTGAGTTGGTGGAAAGAAAGAATGAGGCAAAAGATGGATTAACACATGGAAAGATCAATGATCAATACCATTGGGCATGGAGTCTCTAACATATTTCATTGATCAAAGGTAATCAAACCAACTATCATAAAAGAATTTCATAATAACATGGATAGTTAGAGGAAAGAGGAAAAGAAATTATGGAAAATACAAGCATTACTATCAGATCATACTTGCATGATCCATAAGAGTGAATATTGAATAAACAAAAAATATTTCTGAGAATGAAAACTTGATATCTGAAAGAACGTTACTAAAAAAGAGTAAGTACACTAAACAAATAATGTACAAGAAGTTTGTAGTGCATTTGTTCTATTCAAATAAGAGGAATAAATAATATGGAAACATGATATAAAACACAGACTGATAAGCATGGTCTTCATATCGCTCTGATGTTGAAAAATATAAAAGAAAACTACCCTTAGGCTTACAAATCATGCACATGCCTTTGCCTCCTTCAACTCTCTCTCGGGCCTAAGACCCCCCTTTATTCCCTTTCAAACTTACAATAAATAGATCCAATATGATAACCCCCCTCATCCCAAAAGAAAAGGATCATCCTATATCGAATTTAAACCTGCAGTTACAAAAAATTAGGATCTGATAAGATTTACATCAATTCTAGACCATGTTTGAATGGTCTCGATGATGGAAGAGTTGAAGATATGCTTGATTAGATGCTAAATAAGATGGAAATGATTCTCGATCTGTCAACCCCAAAACAATAGAAAAAATATCAAGTTGTCACAAGAGATCTACAATTGGTCCTTTCTCTGTCCCTAGACTCTCTGCCACCTATATATTTTAAATCTAGGTGAATCTTAACTGATGATTCATACTTTTACATGCTAGAACTGTTCGAATAATGCTTGAAAAAGATGGATTTGTCAACCAAAATTGTTGTCTTGAAATTTGAATATGAGTCATAATGATGTTAACTTGGCATGTTCGCTCAACCACCCATGCTTGATATTTGGCATTTGGGCTTTAAAATGTCGTAATTTGGGGAATCTTACATCAAAGATAACTGAATGGAGATATTTTGACACTTGGACCCAAACTTTGAAAGTGAGGATATTGTTGGGACTACTCCTTGTGGCGCTTGATGTGGGTGCTCAGACTTTTACACTTGTGAATGGAGTTGATGTAACAGTATTAATTCAACTTCTAACTTGAATTCAATGCTTGATGACACAGTTGTCAATTTCATGAATATAGAATGTGATTTGATGCCTTGTGTAGGTACTGTCGATGCTTAGTGTGAGCGCAGCATGCGGTGTATCCTTGGTGATGTGGCACAACTCTTGATTGTAGACTTGAATATCAAGCTTAGATGTAGGCCCAAAAAATTTTAAATAATGAGAATAATACAATCCTAGGCATATTCATGAACACCTGGTGTTGCATACGGCCTAGGAGCAATAATAATATGGAACCCAATCGTTCCTGTAGTGCCATTCAAATTTTGAATCATCTTGAAACTTGACAGTGAACACCCAAGGCCACACTCAAGCTCGTGTTCTAATGATATGTCTTAGTCATGGAACTTCATCTGCTTGTCTTTCGATCATTGGAATTCATAGGGCGTTGGTCTGTGTACATGAAAATGTGCCTGTGGACTCTCTTTAACACCTACTGACTTTATTTTTGTGTAGTGAGGTTAACCCCACATGCAGCAATGAAGGGATACATGCATTGTTTATATATTCAATGTTAAAGAGGAAATCCTAACGCATAGTGCACATATAGTCCACCTGTGGACTCTTCTGACTCTCCTCTTGGTGCCTTGTGTGGGTGTTATCGATTGTTGCCTTTGTGACCTAGTGATTGGGACCGTCAACCACAAAGACCATTTTTTTTTATCAAACATTCATGACTTAGACCATGGGTTACAAAGGTATATAAAAGGCATACAGCTATTGGGATTTTGGATTGATCAAGAACATAAAAATTCTTATGAGATAATAAGAAACTTGACAAAGTAATGATAGCAAGCTCATAAAATCGACGATTGCAAGAATGACAATATTCTTGCAGTAAGGAGAAAACATGAATGTAGGTTTAGACACTAGCATACAACATGTTGATTATGACAAACAAAGCTGGTTCATACACATAATACCCAAAATGTTTGGAATAAAATAAATAAACCCATTTGGATCAAATAATATATTGAATAAAAGTATATAAAATGATAGAATATGAATGAATACACTGAGGTCCCCATCTAAATACCTAGGTGGGCGCCTTTTCACTAAGAGTCGTGTTCTTTTGTTAAGACATATTTTCATAATGATGTATTTTCATTATTAATTTTCATTTAATTATTATTTATTTATATTTATGTTTATTACATTGTCTTCCCCTTTAAAAATGTTTTTTCCTGAAAGCATATTTATGGAAAGATTTCCCATATTTTCTCTGGATTGTAATTTATTCGCATGATTCTCTGATCTTGATGTTATCATGGTTGATGATACAAGATGATATGAACTTATAAGATCTTAGTAGAATTGTCAAACTGTAAAAGGATATGACGAGCCTAATTTGATCCTTTGTGGAATGTTGTGCTTATAGAATTCCCAAAATAAATTGTTATTATGAGACTTAATTGTGTTGGCATCAATAATCTTCAAACGATAGGCCAATTTTTTTCATTATGAGTGATGTTGATACTTTGATTGTTTAAGGTACCTTCTCTTGTGATTAGGATGTCAATAAGGCATCTTTGAATCATGAATTTCCCTTATTGTACTTGTAGTGATTCCTTGGTTTACTTTTGGTATGATATCTTCTTCATGCACATGTATTTCTTTGTTGAGCGCCATATTTATATCAATAAGTATATTTGGAATTTCCATCGTTTTTACTCCAAAGTCCAAAAAATTCCTTACTTCAATTGAATTTGCACCTTCTTGAGATGTGACATGGATTGCATCTATATTTGTTCCAATCTCAACAACTTGAATTTGTACATCTAAATATTTCGATGCTTCCTTCTCAATAAATTGTTCTAACTTGTTTTCCAGTGACTTCTTATCATTCTTAATCTTCTTAATTTACATAAGTAGGTTTTGATTATGATTTTTTAAGCATGCAAGTTCAACATTTTTTGATTTGTCGACTTTGTTTTTAATGCCTTGACTCTCAAGTTTCTCATCTTTTAACTTTCTAATTTGTTCTAGCAACTCTTGATTAAGGTTCCTTAAGCAATAATTTTCTTCATATTTTTTTGATAGGTTCTTCTTGAATTCCTTCTTGAGATGTTCCTTCTCTTGTTCTAATCTTTTATTACATTGCTTGGTAACCTTTGTCTTCTTGATTTGTGCAAGTAAATTTTGACTGTGTTCTTTTAAATGAGAAATTTCTTTGTCCTTTTCTATTGCTTCATTGTAAATAATATGCTTGAGATATTTATATTTTTGTTGTGATACTTTTTTGTTTTGTTGAATTTTGGCTATTTTGTCTTCTAATTTTTTAATATGTGAGTTATCTTGATCTTTCAACTACAAATTTTGGGTACATTGGATTGTGGCATATTGTAGGGGCAGTGTTTGGTGCTTGAATTTCAAGTTGGATTTAATTTCCATTGATTATTTACCTACATGTTCCTCCTTGTCATTGACACATTTTCATTTTCATTTTTCCACGGATTTTTAACTAGAAATTGGGGGTTTTCCCAATTCTACCCCATTTCATTCAATTTTCACAAATTTCTAATATGTTGATACTGCAACTACCAATTTATTTAATTTCATGCCTCAACATGCTTGGATGATATCTAATTTGGGGAAATTACCCACCTTTACAATCAATTACAAAATTATAGAAATTGTTTCCCAATTTATTTTAAAGAAATTATGTTAAACACTTCGCAAACATCCTATAGCATTTTCCTCTGTAAATATTTTGGTATGCACTCTCATGTCTGGCCCGTATAGCCCTAGTGTTGTCACCATAGCTTTGATACCACTATGTAATGTACCTGGCCACGCCTATTCCTATTGGGATGGTGGGGCACTATAATTTTTTCCCAATTTCCTTCAATTAACCAAGATAAGCAAACTCTTATACCAATTATTATTCATCCATGTCATATGATGAAATTAAACATGAAACATGACATGTCGGTTCATGCTAAACTCATATAAACATACAAAAATGCATATGTAAAATTATTCCTCAAGCATACAACAAATAAAAGTTTAAATACACATCATGAATAGCATATAAAACACATATAATAGTTCACTTATATTTAATAATGAGTTACACTAACTGGCTGCAGACATGGGACGTTCCTCCCACCCCTAGGCATTATTGTACTAGACATTTTTGCAGCAAGAAATACCTGAGATAGGGCTATGAGTCCACAAGGAAAAACAAGAACTCCCTCATCCCACTTTCCCTCTAATTTCATAGCTTCATCACTCACACAACCATCCCAAATCACCAGCTCTCTTCCCCCCTTCAATCTACACAAGAAAAAGAGTGGATCCCCTTATCTGCAATGTAATCCCTTGGGCTATCACACCTCTTTCTGGGATCCATGATAGACTAGCCAACAAAATCTCAATGTCAGGATCTACAAGGATTCTCAATGGAAATTTTCACAACATAATTACATGCATACAATCTCTGCATTCATTTACATGCTTAGCTCTCTCCCCCTTGTAGCTCAAATCATGCTAGAATGATGATAGAATGATGGAAAACTCCCCAAAACTAAGGATTACGTATGCATGTTTTTAACTTGCCACTTGGCACTCAAGGAATTCTTCCCAACTACCTTGACACACATCCCAAAATTGATATGCTTTTTCATAAAATAATATAAGGACATTGGGTTATAATTAAATAATATATTTTTCACTTTGGCCCCTTTGAGCCCCCTTAAGACCCCTCTCATTCCTCTCTCATGGAATCATAGACCCCAATTGTTTAAGTCCCCCTCCTCTCATAGCTAGTGATGTACTTTTTATTAATAACTTTAATGTGCATCATTTGCATTGCTTGGCCCTTGGCCATACTATTTGGCTCACAACCTAAATCACATATATATATATTACATCTCCAGAGATCAAAACTAAGGTGTTGCATGGGAAGATGATATATTCATGCAAAAACATCCATAGTTAATCAAGTGTTGAGGGAAATTCTTGTTTGAATAGGACGGGCATGTTAAGCCCTAGATATTGAGTTATTACATTTCTGACACTTATATTAGTGTCATCCTTATTGGTCGGCTAAACCCTTTAATTGTAATTGTACCCTTTGTCTCATATTATACCAAGGAGACCTAGTTTTGGTGAACATATCATCTTGTACATTTGTTATATTTTAAAAGGAGGTTTCCCCCTCGAAGAGCCTTCACATTCATTCTTCTCTCTCATTCTCAAGGTGTGGAGTTACTTCCCTTTCTCTTTTTATGCTAATTGGGTGTTTTGGTGCATAACAGGGTGCTAGTATATTGGTCTCTTGGGGAAGTTTGTTGAGTTGCAAGTGGTGACTTGACAATTTTGAGGAAGGGTTGGAGTTCTTTCCTTTGTTCAACAAATTTGTACCATAGACTAAAGTGTAAATGGAACTGATTCTTTTGGGCATGAAGAACTACATTATCATGGGTTTAGATGCAATGGTTGGATTAGCTACCCAACTAGTCAGAACATGGGGATCGATATCATATAGGAGCATGTTTAATTGGTCAAGGTATTGAAGTAGTAGTAATTTTGGAGAAGTGTCTTATTGGTCAATTGAGTGGCCTTATTGATAAAGTTTCAATTATAAAAACAAAAACATTGGAATCCAAGAAGTAGTGTGCAAAAACGTTGGGCAAAGACATTTAACTTTAATAGGTAGTTTCATGGTGATTATGGCCACAACATCATGGATTAATTGAAGAACTTGATCATGGATGTACATTCTAGTTAGTAGATTCGATTGTGAAATTGGTGTGGAAATAGGTAAGTGTGTTATTTGCACTTCTATAAAAATGAGTCGCAAGCAATGTTCAGACTCCCTTGTGTACTCTTGTTGTTGTAACATTCTTCATAATAAATTTAAGGAATCCACCTTGTGTTGCCCACATATCTATGTTGTGGTCTCTTTACTTATTGGATGTTATTGTTCCTTATAATGTTATGGTTGCATAATTATTGATGTATTTTGGCTAATTATTAAAGAAGTATTGCTAGGATGCTTTAAGACCATAGTTTCATGTGAGTATAATCATTAGAGAACTTGGTTTCATATCCAAAAATTGTAGAATATGGTGTAGTTATGGGAATACCCTGAATGAAGAGGCATATTTTGGTTGTAGGAATAGGTTGGACAAGTCCCTATTGTTGAGGCAAGGTAGTTCCACACAACCCAAGGCACCAAAAGTTGAAAAAAAATTGAGCAAGACCTATAGATCCATGATAAGCCCCCTCCCCCATATTTTTTATTTTCCACATATTCTTTCATTTTTTTTTAAATTTGGGATGAATTTGTGGGAGAGAGGATCATGGAATACTTGATTGAAGTGTGGATACATATATTCTCCTCAAGGGGGAGTTTTCCTTCAATAAGGCTAGTTACAACATTAGCCATGTGATCTACCTCAACATTGTTTAATTCACATCAAGAAAGGAAGTATTTTTTCTCTACAAGGCTATGAGGCAAGCTCATTGGATGATTCTAAGAGTTGATGGAGAAACAAGATTTACCTAATTGTTAACATCTCAGACAAAGAGGTTGATGTAGCTAACAACTATCACTTCCTACACAGATCTAGAAGTGTGAATTAATTCCTTGTAGTGATGTTAATGCCTTTACTTACTTGTGTGTAGCACACTTAGTCCCCCATGTGAAAGACACTTAATTTTTAATTCCAATATCTATGGTGATCCCCGTAGACTTGCCTCTCTCGGATTTACTTTGGATGCATCATCAAAGAATAAATGTATCACTTTCTATATTTTATTTAGCAGTCCAACTGTCGCTTTCCAAGTCTTATCAACCAATATTTTTCTTGGATAGTGTACCAAGTGATGTTTGGTGAGCCTATTTCCTTTGGAAAGAATGCATCTTCTAGAATTCACTTTGCTATATATGCAATTATCCAAGGATAGGAAAAAATTCCTTGGAATATACAATGGTTGTAAGTTAGCTAAATTTTCTAGTAGATGTATTTATGGTGGGATGACTAGGTTTGTTTTAACAGTGGATGATATGGAAAATGGTGGGGGTATTCATGGTTCTAAGAGTTCATATTTGTTTCCAATATTTCAAAAGTTTTACCTCTTCTTGGAGCTCCCTCACTTCTATTCTCCAAAACTGTTGCGTACTCTACACTCCAATAAAATATGTTGAGAGGTATCTTCTCCTTATATGCATAGGGCACACATAAATGGACCAGGGATACCTCTTTTGTGTAGGTTCTTTATGATTACCTATCTATCTCAATTGTGCCAACTCCCTAAAGTGTATCCCAAGGTCCTTATTTTCAAATGTGTCCATGAAAATCTGAGTGAATTCTACATATGAAGTGATGTTAGTGTACCCCAATGTCACTAGCCCACGGTACCACCACTCATGATATTCTCCTTCCAAGTGAAGGGTGGCATATTTAATCGTTGCCTCATTCATTAGGTTAATTTAGAGGTAAGTGTCCAACTTTTGCATCCATTCTCTAGTTGTTCTCTTGGAAGATCCGTCGAAAGATGGGATAGTCAACCTACCCACCTTGCGCATGAGGTAAAAGTTTTTTTTAATATGGGATGTTGTGTTCCACTCCCTAGGATTGTTCCTCTTCTTGAGGGTGTAGAAGTCTCAATGGGACAATTTCTTATGAATATATATTCATCTAATGTCTCATACTCCTTACATGAGGAGTTGACATTGAGCTCCTGATCTGACTGCTCCTATGTTCATGTTGGTTGTCCTATCAAGAATTATGGTAATAGGCATCTAGGAATCCTTGAGCTCCCACTATGAGTTGGGGTATGGTTATTGCTACTATCTACATGTATCATGTCACCCCAATATGATCCATTGGGTCCTCCTTGACTTGCACCATTTGTATTCCCTCGTTGGCCCACTAGTTGTGTGAGCACCTCAAAGGTCTGTTGTTGGAACCTTGTGGTTTGTGATTGTCTTTGGGATGCCTCATTTTTTCCCTTGACTAGATATTTTAATATTTGGAGAATAACCCCATCATGCTTGTCTCCCATGATTCCTCCTACTTCTTCTCTTTCTGACTCTATTTGGTTGGCTTATATTTCTCTCTCTGGTGAATTTTGAATGGGATGTTCTCCACACCCTTTCCTCCTAGGAATTAAAGCAGTTACAAGATAGAAAAATCACCAGCTCTAGTACCACTGTAATGTCATGGATGATTTTAGGAGCTAAATTTCGCTCATGGGCTAATTTTCCATGGTTTTTCCAAAAATGAGATTCGCTATTTTAAAAATGATTCGCCCAAATTCTATAGGATAAGATTATTTTACCTTAAAAATCGCCAAAATTTTATAAAAGATATATAAAATCCTTAGAAATTTGAATATCTTTACAAAAATATCGTCAAACATTTATAGTAGGCATATGAAGGATTAGTAAGATTTGCCAAGGTTTCTAAATTTTAAAATAAATTTTCATCCTTAAAATCATCCTTAAAATAAATAAATTTGCACCACTGAAACCAAACTGCAATGGTGGAAGGGTTTTTATAAACCCTAACGAAACAATGACTCCAAGAGCACTCCAAAATGAGATATCAAATCATAATTCCAGAGAGAAGGGTTACCCCTCCATTTATCCTTCCTCCGAGCCTTCTAGATCTTTCCCCTTTTTTACCAAATCAAACCCTCACTTTATTTTCCCTCCAATTTCATTTAAATGTAATTATTTATTTTTATTTAAAGTCACTTTAGGATTTGTCACTCTTTTAACCAAATAAACCTTCTTGACTCCCTTGTCCTTGCTGACTATATCCTACATGAGTTGTATAGTCTATTAAGTCATCCTCCATCATGATCAATTGGAATGGGACATTATAGGAAATGAGCCAGAATTAGATGATATGGATCTAAAAGGAATTGATCTATAGAGTATAATAGAGGCATGTCAAGGGTGAGATATAAACTCATGATTCCAAATGATCAATGATGATGAGTGCATAATTCCCTTACCAAAAGAAAAAATCCCTCATCTATTGGACTCCCCCCAAGCTCCAGCCAAAATCTAGGTGTTCATAACAACAAATTGAAGCCACACAAGAAAATCCCCAAAGATGATAAGTGTAGATGATGTAAAACAAACCTTCATCTACTATAGAAAATTGGGGACATTTTGGACAATTCTAGGTAGAATGTGTTGATCACGGACTCTTATCATCCATCCCCTCCACATATTTCTCAATGAATATTATCTCATGGAACATACGCGGTCTCAATGGTAAGAGTAAGAAAAATCTCTTACGAAATATGATATGTATTGAATCTCCAGACACTCTAATGTTGCAGAAGACTAAATTTCATTGTGAAATTGCAAAAACCATATTCAAGAAAATAGAAAAAATGGCCAATCCATGGCTATTGATGCAAGGGGTGTTGGGAAATGAGGAACACTTCCACGCTAAACCTAGCAGAAGAGAGGAAGAAATATTTAATCAAGAAGAGGGAGAAAGATTTAATCAAGAAAGTAAATAACAAAGAAAACACACAGTACACAGAGATTTTACCCTGGAAACACAAATTGGGAAAACCAACATTCCTTGAGTGTTCTACTCTCTTGTTCTCTTATTCATTCAGAATAAAAGGTTACATGTATAACCTTGGTCCACACCTAAGACATAATTGACATCATACCATCTTACTTTACACAAGAACAACACTATAGGCAACTCGACTTTCCACCGTGTTTCTCACAAAATAGTATTGTACATCAATGTGCTTAGTCTTAGAATGATAAGTTGGGTTCTTTTACAGAAATATTGGGCTTTAACTGTATCAACTTATCTTCATATATTTCTACTCGAACTTGATTCTTGAACTCATCCTTTGCAACCATACTTCTTCTTTGATTCCATGAGTGGCTGCCATGTATTCAACTTATGTTGTTGACAAGGCTATGACCACCTACCACTTAATCATCCAGTTGATTGATCCACTGAACATTTTGAAAACATATACATTGGTTGACCTCTGTCGATATAGACATCCATCCCAATCAACGTCGACAAATCCATGTACATTTAATTCACCATCATCTACAATTTTTCCTTGGTAGCATATAGAATAGTATTTTGTGCCACACAAATACCTGAATACTCTCTTGACAACTATCCAGTTCTCCATCCAGGTGTCAACATGTACATGCTCAACACTCCCACTACATGGGAAATGTCTAGTCGAGTGCAGATCATCGCATACATTATACTACCAACAACACTTGCATAGGGAACATTTTCCATGTCCTCTATTTCCTCCTATGTCCTTGGACATTGTTCAATAGTTATCCTTTCTCCCACGGGAATTGACCCCTTCACAGGTTTGAAATCTTGCATGTTCAAACGTTTCAATATTGTTTCAATATAATTCATTTGGTTCAACTGTATATTTCTAATTCCTCAATCTCTCTTAATATCCATTCCCATAATGAAGTTTGTTGCACTGAGGTCCTTCATGTTGAACTTGGAGGATAGCTTCTTCTTCACCTCCTTTATTGCATCCATGTTGTTTCCAATCAGCAACATGTCATTGACATACAATGCTACATATATGAAATTCCCACCTTCTTCTTTGGAATATATGCAGTGATAATCTTTGCTTCTCAAAAACCCCAAACTAAGGATGTATGTATCGAACTTTTGGTACCACATCCTTAGTGATTTCTTTAGACCATAAAGGGATTTTTTCAGTTTGCACACCAAATATTTCTTTCCCTTTACTACTAATCCTTCAGGTTGTTTCATGTATATTTCCTCTTCCAGGTCCCCATGTAGGAATGTCTTCACATCCAACTATTCTATTTCTAGATCAAATGTTGCAGCCAAAGACATTAGTACTCTAATGGAAGTTAATTTTGTGACTGGGGAAAAAATATCATCGAAGTCAACTCCTTCGACTTGGGATTATCCTTTCACTACCCGTTGAGCTTTGAATTTCTCAACTTGACCTGTTGCATTCATCTTCTTCTTGAATATCCATTTGATACTAGAAGGATTTATTCCACTAGGTAATTTGACTAAGTCCCATGTCTCATTCTTGTGCAAGGATTCCATCTCTTCGACCATGGCATCCTTCTAGAGTTTTCCCTCTGCTAAGACGACTGCCTCCCCGACCAAATTGGGATCATTGTTGATGCCAGTTAACACAAATGTGGAATAAAAGTCAGGTGGACTATACCTTTTGACTAGTTTTCTTACTCTTTCTTACCTCCTTACAACCGGGGTCGATTGTTCCACCTCTCCTTCTAATTCAATCAAATCATATGAATCATCTTCTTCATTCCTCAATTCAAACTACACCTTCTCTGGATTATTCTCAGTCTAATCCTTAGGCTCAGACTTACTTCTGACTTATCTAAAGACCACATATTGACTATACACTATTTTCCTTGATGCAAGATCCCAGAGCTTATATTCTTTCATTCCTTCTTTGTATCGAATGAAAATACACTTGACTGCCTTCTTGTCCAGCTTGCTCCTCTTTTCCTTGGGAACATGCACAAATGCATCATAGACAAATACTTTGAGATGTGAAAATGAAGGATTCTTACAATACCATGCCTCATGTGGATTTGTGTCAACTAGCGCCGACGAAGGAGACATATTCAATAGATATTTTGCAGTGTTGACTGCCTCCACCCAAAATTCTTATGTGAACCCAACACCATTGAGCATTCTCTTTGCCTTGTCCATTAATGTTCTGTTCATTCTCTCAACAACTCCATTTTGTTGTGGGGTATATGGTGTGGTATTTTGGTGTGATATGACACACTACTTGCAGAACTGATCAAATTCTTTTTCACAGAATTCACCAACATTGTCAATTCTTAGCACCTTAATCTTGTTATCTATATAGTTTTATACAAGAGATTTAAACTCTTTGAATTTCTCGAAAACCTATGATTTCTTCCTCGGGAAATATATCCATGTCTTCTTGGAAAAATCATCTATGAAGGAGACATAATACAGGGATCCACCACGTGAAGGCACTGAAACAGGGCCAAACACATTACTATGAACCAATTCTAGAATCACATTTTCCCTTGTCGCTCCACATGGGAACCTCACCTGACTTTATTTTCCATATATAAAATGTTCACAAAAGTCGACTTCTAAATTACATGTAGGAAATTCTTCAACCATACCTTTGGTATGCATAGCTCGAAGTATTTTTTCTCCTATGTGTCCCATTCTCTCATGCCATAGCATGGTCTGGTCGACTTTATAATAACTTATTGAGTTGGTTTGAATCGACTCAGCCTGATTCGATTCGAGTTGAGTTGAAGTCGATTCGACTTCAATAACAATGATGTTGTTGTATCCTATCGAGTCAACACTCCCTAGTAACTTGTATAGGGTTCCAATCTGAACTCCTTTCATTAAGACCATCGCACCTCTGACCACCTTGCACGAATCCTTCTAAAATAGAGTGTGCAACCCTGCATCACTCATTTTGCTGACAGATATCAAGTTTCTTTCCAAACTCGGAATGTGTAGCACACCTAGAAGGGTTCTACTCCTCTCGACCTCCAGTATAAGTTGAACTCTTCCTTGTTTGACAATTTTTGTTGTCAAGTCATCCCCCAAGAACATGTCTCCTCCTTCATATTGTTCATATTCGCATAACCATTCTCTATGTGGTGTCATATGATAGGATTACCCTGAGTTGATCAACCAAATATCTTGATTTGACTGTGTACTAGTCAATGTCATGTACACATCGCCTCCCTTGTATGGAGTCATCTATCTCTCATTCAACTGCTTCTCGTCGGATCCTATATTGACTTCCATTGCCTTCGACTTGCGGTCCCTTTTTTATTTCCTAGCTTTACCGCATTTACAACATCTTCTTGTCAACTGAACAAGGGATTTTGATCTACCCTTCAAATTATAATTTCTACCAGAGAATTTTCCTTTATCTTTGTCAATTGATCGACCTCTCACCACTAAAGCATATTTGGTTGATCCTTCCATGTTCTTCCTTCTCATTTCTTCTAACAGTAGAGATGCAACCATGTCTTCTATCTCTAATGTGGTTGTATTACTCCCTATAGCCACGACTAAGATATCCCAAGAGTCTGGAAAAGAAAATAATAGGATAATACAATTCTCCTCCTTAGTCATTTTAATATCCACATAAGATAACTGGATTATAATGGTATTAAGCACATTTAAATTCTTAGTCATCGAACTTCCCTCACTCATCCTTAGAAGACAATTTCTTTCTGAGAAACAACTTATTTAGCAGGTATTTTGATCGCTACAAGCTCCCCAACTTGTCCCACATTTTCTTGGCTGAATCTTCACCTCAAACATTCAACAGTATCGAATCTGCAATACAAAGTTGAATCGCACTCCTTTCCTTCTCTTAAGTTTCTCCCATTATTCTGTCGACATACCTATCGGCATGGTACTTAGACAAAATGTTTTCCATTGTTCTCGATCTACAAGGATATATTCAATTTTAACCTTCCAAAGCTCAAAATTATGGCCATTTAATTTTTCGATCTCTATTCTCAAACTGTTCGTCATTCTTTAACACAATATTTAAAGATTTTTTACTTATGACTCTTACTGAACCTATAGGTTTAGCTCAGATCTAAGGTTGTTAAACCAAGATCTGATACCACATGTTAGGAAATGAGGAACACGTCCATGCTAAACCTAGCAGAAGAGAGGAATAAAGATCTAATCAATAAAGTAAATGATAAATCAAACACACATTACACATAGATTTTACCCTGGAAACCCAAACCGGGAAAACCAACATTCCTTGAGTGTTTCTCTCTATTGTTGTCGTATTCATTTATAATAAAAGGTTACATGTATAACCTTGGTCTACACCAAAGACACAATCAAAATCATACCCTCTTTCTTTACATAAGAACAACCCTCTAGCCAAATCGGCTTACATCTGCATGACCAACAACTTCCAACCTCTATAGATTGGTTGTTTTACGATTATTGACTCTTGGCGATTAGCCATTCATCACTTTTTTACAGAATTACAACACGATTTATTTATAGGATTTACAGTAGGAAAAACCCTAAAGAAAAGGTTCCCAAAAATGATTATAGATCCACACAAATCATTGGCTACAAATCCCGTGAATCTAGGGATTCTGTTATAGTCGACTACCAAGTCAAATTACCAGTCAACTACCAGACATACTTCATTCGATCTTCAGTCAGTTTCCACATGCCCACCCTTCGACCTCTTGTTGATTGACCTCTTCAACTTGTTGTCGATGTATTTACTACCTCGAACCACCTCTACCTTCGACTTTACCCGATCAAACCTCCTCAACCTTCGACTTGTTTTCGATTCCTTCGACTTCGACTACTAGTCGATCCACCTAGATTGGAATTTAATTGCAAAGAATATAATAAACCAACAAGGGGAACCACTAGAGGTATTTCCCTTCTTTGGAACCCTGACACTATCATGTTAGACAACTTCTTTGGCACAAAAAGGATCCTTTCTACACAATTTTGTTGCATTGGTTCTACAAAATATTACCTTATTACCAATTTACATGGACCTCAATTCATAGAAGAGAAACTTGTTTTCTTACAAATCTTGGAAAGCACAACGAATGACATGGGAGATCGACATTGGATCCTTGGTGGAAATTTCAATTTCATCTCCTCTCGTGAAGAGAAATGAGGCGATATCCATTGGTTAGAATAGAACAGTGAGGCCTTCAACTCCTTCTTCTAAAATCAACACTTATTAGATATAGAAACATCTAATGGAATGCACACTTGGAACAACCGATGGGGTGGCACCAATCAAGTACCATGTCAGTTGGATCGATTCCTCATTTTGAATTTTCTTATGTTCTTGGGTCACGATCTAGTAGTCAATATTGTTCCTTCGATGGGGTCATATAATTGGCCCATTTTCCTTTCACTTGAAACAATTGACCCCCTCTCAAGAAGCCTTTTCATTTTGAAATTTTTTGTCTTTCTCATCCATATTTCCAACCCAACATCCAACAATGGTGGTAGGAAGTTGAAGTTTATGAAGGCACACTCGTGTATCAATTCCAATAGAGGCTCTAAAATTTAAAACAAGAGCTTCGCTTGTGAAATAAAATAGTTTTTGGAGATATTTTCCAAGTGAAGAGGGATTTGGACGAATGTATGATAGACATCCAACAAAAAATCATCACCTTGGGTTATTTAGAAACCCTGGCTCATCAAGATAAATAAGTATCATCTTAGTTGGAATAGCATTATCAACAAGAAGAAATCCTCCAGCGGTTGAAATATAGCATTCAATGGCTCAAAGAAAGAGAGTGCAACACCAAGTTCTTTCATTGATCTATGATCCAAATATGCCACTCAAACCGCATCATTTAACTAAATAATTATCAAGGTAACATTGTTTCTTCACATAAGGACATTAAGCAAGAATTAGTCTCCTTTTTAAATTTGTTTCTAACTTAGCCTCAGCCTGATTGCTAGGAATCAATTCATTCCATTACCCAACATATTCCTCATCTTGTGCATATCTCCTCAGAGGAGGTGGAATCAACTGTCATGGACATGCCCCCTAGCAAAGCCCCTAAACCCAATGGATTTACCTCTAACTTCTTCCATCACTGTTGGAGCACTGTTAAATATGATATTTGGGCCCTTATGGCAGAATCCCAGTGAGTCTCAGGTGTTCTTCTTTCCCTGAATACCACCTTCATCACTTTGATTCTTAAGGAGGACAAGGCCATCGATCCCAGTCAATTACACCCCATTTCCCTCTGTGATGTCATTTATAAAATCATCACAAAAGTAATCTCTTTTCTCCTCAAACCTTTCATGTCAGTCCTTATCATCCCTGAGCATTCAGATAGGTGGAGGGATGTCCAATCCTAGATAGAATTACCCTTTCCTGTGATTGTTGTGGTCGCAACAAACCCCCTTTTTTACTTTTTCTTTTACAAGAAAAAGGAAAAGGGTCCCCTACTAAAAGTTTGATCACATTGCCTAACCCTCTACTGTTGGAGCCTATGTTATTTATTTGCCTACCTCGAGGGAGTTTGGGGGTTTGATCTTGGTGGATTATTGTCTTTGATAGTGGTTTATTTCCTCTTTTGATATTATATTTTGGATGTCTTCGTGACTCTTGTGTGACTATATGGTTCGATGATCTAGCACATGTCTTCAATGAGTTTGATGCGGGTTACTAATATTTTTCCGAGCTACTTATTCAAAGTCTTCATACTCGTGCTAGCATGTGGTGCCTAACATCTTCATCTTTATACTCTCATATATTGGAAAACTCTAACTTGAATCATGAGGTCACTAATCATTTCTATGTGTTGGAGATTACGTGCATGAAGCTGTCATGATAGTTATTTAATCTAGATCATGAATGATTGCCTTTGACAAACCTCTCCTCCTCATTTTCTTCCCTTTTAGTACTTGTTCATAAATTTTCTTAAAGGAAAGGAAATGTTATGTCTCTCATGTATTGGTGAATTTCATCTTAATTGCATAGTTGATTTCATCTCTTTCTATGGATGTAGGAATAGGTAACAAGATATCATTTCTTCACGATTTCTCTAGCTTTGAGATGTATGTGGGGGAATCCTTTGATCTTCTTCTCCTTTTATCATTCCATTTCTTTATTGATATTTCCCTCTATTTCCCTCTATTAATTTCTCTAACTAAACCTCATATTTGGATTCTTCTCATTGAGAGCTTTCCAATTCCTGTAACCATACTTAAATCTGAGTCCCAAATAAAAAGTTATGGCTTCCCAACATTTCCTAAGTCTTCACTCACCTTTTCTACCTCACTTCCACATGGCATCCACGTGACTCCCTCTTTCATTTACCATCCAACATGGCACTGACATCACGGATGTGGTACCCACCACCTTCCTCATCGTCATCGAAATTCCTCACGATCCACTTCTCTTTTGGCCTTCTCTTTGGCTGACGACGATGCCCCATGCCTTTTCATCGTCGAGGCTCCATCACTCCTGGTGCTCAAACAATCTGATCCTATCCTCCTCCTCCGACATATCCCCAATATATCTAACAAATCTTGGGAGTCTAAGATCCTCGATATTATCTGAGTCGTAAAGCTAACCAATGGTTAACCCCTTCCCGCTTTCTTAGTTGACACTATTGACACGTGGCATATGAGTTGGCACCCTACACACGTGGCCCTACCCATGACCTGCCACCTGGAATTAAACTTGTCATATTGAATTCGGAATTAACCATGACCCAAACTCCACGTCACCCGCATGACAGGTAGACCCATCCTCGGCCTGACATATGGACTGATGTGGCCATACACGTCATCACCAGATACCATGACTTATCCCATTAAGTGTTGATGTGTGTCCTCTTCGTCGTCATGGGATCCATATCTCTCCATCCTCTAGCACTCATATGACCCTCCTCCGATGAACAACTAAGATCTAGTGATCACCATATCAACGAAAATCGTCAGCTTTGGCAATCCCTCGTCATCGACACTCATTTTCGACCCTTCTCACGATCACTTTGATGCCTCCTTTCTTTGATGAACGGATAAGATCTAGCCTCGTCCAGATATAACAGTCTAGGTCACAAGGGAATACCTAAAGGGACTTGAACCCATTTGTGGGACCACTCTCATCCATCAACCACTTAGATGGTGACAGATGTATCCCTCATGGACATGTTGGTTTCCATGCTGGAATCTCTCCTTTCTTCACTTGCACGGAACCTAAGATGATCTAAGGATGATATCAATCTCGCCTATATCCCATAAACGATTCTCATTCTTCTTCTGAACCCCCATTGTTGTCGGCACTCCAGGAGTCAACTCACTCCCTTACCAACCCTTCGTCGCTGATAACAACCTTCTCATTGTCGACTTTCCTCTTCCCAAGCATTTGGATGTTTTATCTCTCTCTTTCAATGACAATGCCCTCTTCCATCGAATGCCTAGATCCATTTACCCATCATATCCACAACTATTTTTTGTCCCCTCCGCACACATAGAAAACCCCCCAAACTTTAGATCAATGATCCAAATTTTTCCCACAGGCATAATCAACGATTGTTGAGAACTATTTTTAAAATGACAATATCCAGAGCTACAAGTGTTGAAATGAGGCCCATGATACCTCGTTGGAAAGGTATCGTATGGAGGAACACATTGGTATAGGTATCCAAGAAAAATGGGTGAAAAAAGACATCATAAAATGCAGAAAATAGACACCCATGGATTTGGGAGGAAAATGGACTGTGCAGTCTTCAAACAGTCATATATTGAGTTGCAAGCAATAAAATTTATCCAGCAATAGCTCAATGGAAAGATATGACAGGGGAGAAGAAGCCACAATGATTTCGTTCAACAAACCAAAGCTAGAAATTCCCAGAACATTCTCATCAACCGAAGATAACACCAATAAGAAGAGTCTATGATTGTTCTTTAACGAATATCATTTGTAAACCACCATAGGGTGAATGTAATGACCCATGAGTCTATTCATATTCCATTTGTAACTCCCACATCATTATTTTCGANGATGAAAGGAATTGTGAGAACGCAAGAGTCTCTTAGGTATTATAAAAAGAGAACTCATAGGATAGAAATGGAAATTTTCCCTTTGTAACAAAGGATGGTATTATTACTTCTTAGGAATAAAGAGCATGAGGCATTTTTGAAATTTGTGGCTTTGATGGATGTAGTAGAGACTACTCTTGATGCATTTATCTTTTTCTTGAGTAGATAGGATTATGTTGTATGAATTTTTTCTACACTCTTTTTTGTTTACTCATACTGTCACATGTTTATTCATGGGTACATAAATGATGTTATAAATGTATTGTGCAACTATTTGTTTATGCATATGTAGCATTGTTGTTTTCATTTATCATTGGAATATCTGAACTATTTATGGTTCTAATGGTGTTATCTTTTGTTGTACTCATTGGGGGAGAGTTCATTGTATTTACCCTTTTTATTATTTTAATTATGAGCAGCAGCGAGGTCCATAAACTCGCAAGAAACGCTACCCCAAATGAGAGTGGCTCTAATTGGGACCCGCCATCAGGTGTTTTCCCTCATCTGATTGAACGGGTCATTCTGGCCTGTCAAAAGTGAGGTGATATATTCCTTGAATATAATTGAATCCCCTTGGATGCTAATTAGACTCAATCTCTCTAAATCCTTTGACAAGCTCAGTTGGCAGTACATTCGTTTGGTCCTCTTAGCATTTGGATTTCATCCTATTTGGGTTGACTGGATTCTTTCACTCATCTCATCCACTTTCATTTTCATTTTGATCAATGGCTCCCCTTATTTTCCCTTCAAGCCTTCACGAGGCATCTGACAAGGAGACCCTCTCTCCCCCTTCATTTTCATTCTGACAGTTAAGGGTCTCAACAAAAGTCTTAATGATGATGTTTCTACTGGCCAAATGTAGGGGCTGCATTTTCATAACTCAAATAATCATGTTTATCACAACCAGTTTTTGGACGATACCATGTTAATGGGAACCCCTACTGCTCGCGAAGCATGTTCCATTAGCAAGATTTTAGAAATTTTCATGGAGGCCTCTAACATGTTCGTCAATCAAATCAAGTCCTAGATCTTGTTTTTTAATACTCCTCTGGTTTTCCAATTCCATATTTCCTATATTCAAGGTTTTCCTAGGAGCTCCCTTCCTTCCAAAAACTTAGGTGTCCCTCTCATTGATTCTGGAATGGGAAATTTCGCCTAGGAAGGACTCCTTTCAAACTTAGCAAGAAGCTTTCCAGCTAGACCTTCTGCACTTTGAATCTCTTGGGCTATCTCACTCTCCTTAAGTTTTATCTTCCTCTTTATACTTTCTCTACCCTAGCAACCCCAAAATGCATCCCTGAAGACCATTAACGCTCTTTGGAGGAAATTTCTATGGCAAGGGATTTTTCAATCTCAAGGAGGCCTATCACTTGGCAATTGTTCATGATCAAGTGGTGGAGAACGACTGAGAACGCTTGCCCCTTCAATAGTCACCTTTGGGATCAAGGTGCCTCTCTTTTCACACAATCAGACATACGTCGAGACAATATACAACTCATTGTCTCCTCACAACGCTTTAATGGATTTGAAAACCCTATTTTGAACAAGATCTTAGAGCTCTTTTCAGGATTTGTGCTCTGGGAAACTTGGAAATAAAGGAATAAAAGAATATCGATTTGACCTGAGATTGTATTTGGAAAAACATCTTAGAAATAATCCAATTGCAATCTTGGACGAAAGAGGACTTCAAATTCAATGACAAAGAGAATATCATTCTTTCCAGATGGGGTTTCAATTTTGCACAACTCACGTTAGCATGACCTGAAAGCTCTGCTAAACCTTCCTTGCCCCTCACCTAGTCTCCTCCCCCTCATCCTTTCCTCAAGCTAAACTTTGATGGCGCAACACAATATAATTCTAGCCCAGCTGGTTAGGGAGGTGTATTTAGGGATTTCGTAGGGAGAATTCTCAGAGTCTATGTAGGTAATATTGGTATCAGTTGAAATAATGCAGCAGAATTATGGGCCCTCCTTATAGGATTAATAATTTCCAAATGTTTGAAATACTCCAAACTCATTGTCGAAGGGGACTCCCAATATGCTTACCCATCTGCAAAATGGTAACCCTCCATGGAATGTGTCCAAGCACTGACATTAGGAGGAAAACTTAGAACAATTGCAATCTATTATCCAAGGGACTTTTGCTCTCACCCTGTCTCATGTCATAGGAGAGGCTAATAAAGTTGCAAACTACTTAGCCAACAAGGGACTTTCCTAGTATAATGACATAATCGATTATGATTGGAAATCTATAATGATCGCTCCTCTCAAGCATGAGTGTCAAATGTTATCCTAGAACGACTATCAGTCCCTAGATGGGGTGTCTAACACTAGACCAGGGATGTTGGTGCAGGGGATAATTGGTGATGCATGAATGTTTGGTGAGGGAGCTCTAAAGACCAAAGATCAAGCTCCTCTTGTGTGACCTTCATGATTGGTGTTTTCCTTTTGAATTTTCTACCTTTTGTTTTGTCATGCATTCAACTAGATTTTTTTATAAGTACTGAAGGTTTAAACAGTTTTTTGGACAATGTGCATATTACAAGCTTCTAGTATTTTAGGTTGGACTGATTTCCCTTAGGGAAAGTCTGCAAGTCCTCTAGTGAGATGTCTCTAATATGAAGAGTTTTGATCTTCTTAAGGGCATGGCATTGATTTCATGTATATATTGTTTATAATATAATAGGAAAAAGCTTACTTAAAAAAAAAAGATATAATAAAAAAAAATCTTGAATATAAACCTTTTACCTACCTTTTTTTTTTTTTAAGTTATTAATTTTTTTTAAATCATTTAAAAAAAAAAATTATACTAAATATCTTATAAAAAATAAAAAAAACTAGCAGTCTTCTTATAATACTCTATTTTATTTTATAGCCTATATCCATTTAACTATGAATCTCTCAAGCTCTTAATGTGCAAACCTTTAACATTTTCTTAAGTTTTGCACCTAGATATATTTTATCCCTCTCCACCATTGATAGAATCAGAGTTAAATGGATCTTTGTTGGGCTTAAAGGCACTCTACAACCCAGTATGGGAGAGATGTCCATGTAACATAAGACATTAAAATAATAATAATAAATCCACAAAATAATAAAAAAATTAAAAATTAAAAAATATATAAAGAAAAAAACACATATACACAAGAAGTAATCAATGGACACAATAATCAAAATCTTAAGCGAGGGGAGGGATGAAATCTCTAGAGGTGCAAACTTTTAACCTCTTTTATATATATATATATATATATATAATTTTAAAGATTAATCTTTATTCACAAATATATAAATGATTTTTTTGGTCTCTTCATTGTTTTTAGTGGTGACCTTTAACACTAAATTAAATTAAATTGACTTTAAACTTGCAAGTATTTTATGGTAATATTAATGATGACTTAGTTAAGGAGTCACTTAGAATTTAAGAGAGACTGAGTTGAATATTAATGATGACTTAGTTAAGGAGTCACTTAGAATTAGTTGAATATTAATGATGACTTAGTTAAGGAGTCATTTACAATTTAAGAGAGATTAAATTGTAATTATCTTTAAATTTAGAGTCAGTCTACATATTGCATTTTATTGATTAATAGTTTGTTTTCTTAAAAGCAACCCAAAACCTAAAAGTATTTAGCAAAAAGAAAAATTTAACCTCTTACAAACCATCAACAAATTATTTTAATTAAACAAATTTTATTTACACACAATAATATCATTATAAATTAAAATCTTAAAATTTATCAATTTAAATTAAGTTAATAATCCTTTGATATCATTGTAACTTGAATATAAGTTGGAGTCTTGAAATTTATCAATTTAAACTAAGTTAATAATCCTTAATATTGTAAAAACATAAACTAAATTAATAACCCCAAACCCTAATAGTGTAAATTTTTTCTCAAATGTTCTAAAGAGATAAATCTATTACATCATACTCATAATCTTTTTTTTTTTTTTTTTTTTTT
>ML786509.1:50379-62860 GCA_009831015.1 Picea engelmannii | reverse complement strand
ACAGTTTCTTCCCATCGTATCCCTCGAACGCTCTGATAGTCTCCAGGACAACTTTGCTGATCCATCCTGGAAGCACTCGAAGCTTGCATAGTTCATCATGTCTAAATCTTTGTTTATTATTGAAATGTTGGGGCATTAAACTTTGAGATTAATATTACCTGAATAACAAACCAAAAATAAGAATGAGATAACCAGCGAATTGCTGTGAGAAAAGATAGATTGGGGTTCGGCAATCCATGGAAGTCTTTGTGCGTGGGATTGGGTAAAGCTTGCAATTGAATGAAAACGAACGATGTGTTGAATGCAAACGAACGATGTATTGGGCGCATTCATATGAAAATTATCAAGAACCCATCGAAAGCCTGAGATAATATGGGTGCTGGATATCATGGCTTTGATATCCACTTTCAGATTGTGAAGCTCGTCAGGTAAGACTGTTAATATATGTATATGTGCACCTCAAAATTCGAGAAGATATGCAACCATAAGGCAGATACCCAGGTTCCATATGCTAAATTCGAGAAGATATGCAACCATAAGGCAGATACCCAGGTTCCATATGCTAATACAAAGAAGGTTAGATATGCTAATACAAAGAAGAAACTAAGTAATTTAAATGCGTCTATGTTAGTGTGCGAGTATAACCGAAACCATTAGTGCGTGAGTGAAATCTGAAACGCCAAGCCAAACAAGAAACTAAGTAATTTAAATGTGTCTATGTAACCGAAACCATTAGTGCCCGATTGAAATCTGAAACGCCAAGCCATCAACATGAGCACACCGGCCATGCAGCGTCACATCCAAACCTCGCCAAAATGAAACGCTTAACAATATGACACCTGCGATCAATTCTTTGGTTTTTTCTTAATGTTTGTAATTTGTAATTACAGTAATCAGTCCTGTCTTCGCTATCCTGTCATATTCTGTTATCAACGCGTGGATACTGTAATTTATGTAATCCACTCCTAAAACTGAAGTAATTTTTCATGGATTTTCTTAATTATGGTTCGTGGCATTTGATAAGTTGATTTAGTAAATTTTTAATCATGTTATGTAAAAGTTAAAAAGTAAACACGATAAACGGATGAATTGATAAATGCAAGAGAGTTAATTACAGAAATCTCATTCATCCATTTGAATGTAAGACTAAGAATATGCCAGCATCTTGAATTCCTCACCATCAGATTAAATTTAGTAATTAAAAGAATGATTAATCGAGCAAGTCCGATAGGGGGACGCCTATCGGCGTAAATATGTACGTGTGACGGAAGGAATATCAGACTTCCAAGTCCCGATGTGAGTCGTCGCTCGATCTCTTCTCTACGTTTCTTCGTTTTTATTTATTTATAAAACTTGTCTTTCCTCGTTTTTAGTTTTCGATCCGTCCAACAGTGGGGCCGACTTTCTCGACGTGTCAATCTGGAAATTGTTATGTACGTAATGCACAGTGAGTAGGAATTGAAATTGGAGCGTTGGTGCTAAAATCTCGCCGACGTCTGCCATCGCACGTTTTCGATTCATCCAACGCTAAATGAGAGGGAGATGCTCAAACACAACAGCTGTTTCGTGCTTAAACTCAAGTATCGCTGTGGTATAATTGTAATCGTGCCGTCATCCCACTAGTTCAAGTGAGTGTACTCTAAACGTTTTATCTTTTCGCTGTTGTTTTTTTGGTGATTTTTTCTGTTTGATTTTGCTTGAAATTTGGTGAGGATTGGTTGGACCTGCAGATTTGAGTGGGTAAGTTTGCATAATCCAAGTGCTTCAAAGATTTTTCAGCATGCTGAATACATTTATACATTCAAAATGCAATTTAAACAACAAAAAGTTAACATCCAGATTTACATTGTCCGATTCCAACCAAAAAAGCCAAAAGGTAAAATATTTAGTCAACTCTGAAAATTATAATACTTTTCCACATGCCAGCACGAGAAATACATCTTGAACAATGAGACTTAATATAACTAAATGCACAAGTAATGAATATTTTTTGTCAAAAGATAATAATTGAGGGTTGTTTGTTATTCAAAATGTATAATTAACTGTAAAGTGAATGGAACTATAATATTCATAAATATAATAAATATATTATAAATATAATAATAAATAATATATTACTTTTTATATTTAGATGTAGTTATTGGTGAAATTCATTGATTATGTAATTAATTTTACATATTGAAAGACTTGAAGGGAGCAATAGCACTTCAATTCTATCAACCAATTAGAAATGAGAAACACAAATATTTTTATTATATAAAAAAATATATATTTGTTTTCCTATGTTAAACATTACATTGCATACACAAATTCATGGCTGGAAGGGACTAATAACTTAAAGAACCATATGGGTTTCAAGTAAATAAAAGTCTTATTCTAAACGATTTACTTATATTTTCAAACAATTTTGCTCCAAATCTGGGTGGATATAGTCCATCAAATAAGGTTTTGACGATTTTATTATTCATTTCCACAGTTTTAACTAATAGTATTGATGTCCATACAAACATTTTAAGGTAAATGTGAATGATACTGTTAAATTGGTATTACAAGATTAATCTTAAATACCAAATAAATATTATAAATACAAGAAAGAGTTGCATAACACTAGCCTCTACCTTCATAAAAATGAATGAAAAAAATAAAAAATAAAACAGAAAAGAGTATTATTAATAGTAAAGATATTTGACATGATTTAAAAAAGGTTTTTTATATAATTATTTTTTATAAGAAAATGGTACACCGAGTGTTAGCAACATTGGTTCACATGTGAAGCAATTTGGTCTGTAAAGAGAGTTACAAATGATGTGGCTAAGATCGTGCAAGTAGAGACTACATTTCCCTGGTCAAGATTAGGCAGGATTTGCTCAAGGAGTTTCAGAATCCTAAGTTAGAATCCCAATGCACGCTGAAATTAAGGAGATCAAATAGAAGGAAGGAGAAATCATTTGAGACTATGACCAACAATTTAAAATCTTGTTGGATAGGCTGGCGTTCCAAATCCAGGATGTGCAACACAGAGAATGGTTCATTATGGGGTTACTCCCCAGTATCCGAGTCTCGCTCACCCAGAAAAAGGTGACGACTCAGGCAAAGGAAATCAAGATCGCAATGCACTTGGAAACTACACCTGGAGGCACAAAGACATCAGTCGGGTTGGTTTAGGTTCAGTTTCAACTGGACAACCTAATGATACAACTGCAAGATATAGCCAAAACTAAAGTTGTGTGCGAGCACCACATGCCATTCCAATGGGCATCATTGAGATGAGTACCTTGTCCTTCCAAATTATGTGGCAACAGGAACACCAAGTCCATTTCCATATGGACAATCTGAATGGTGTGAAATATGCAGGCAATGGGGCCATGTGCCACCCCGATGTCTCATGTTGCGAAAATATTAGACAACAAATCACACTCCATTCTACGAGTTTTGTAAGTCCATAGGCCTTGATGTCAATAGACATCGTTCCCTCCAGTTAATGCAATATAACACCTGCGATGCATTCCGGGTACAAGAGGAGAAAAAGGGCGGTGAGCGTGATGGCACAGACAAAGGCAGATATCAAGGAGGACCCCAAGGTGGATATGGGTGTAGTCATGGCTATAGATATGGTGAAGGAGGAGGACCCCCCGCATGTTTTAATTACGGTGAGATTGGTCATGTATCATGATTTTGCACCAAACCGCTCGTGCTTTGTGCCTATTGTTATAGTCCTAAACATGTAACCGATGATTTTCCCGACTTACTAAATAAGTGGGAGGACAAGAAGACCAATTGTAACATGGTGCATGTCAAAAAATGCAAAAACCAGAAGAAGAATAAGGAGGCCAACGTCTGGGTAGTAACCCGCGGAGGGGCGAAGATAGGGGAAAAATTTGAGCATGGTGAAGGCTTGGTTCAAAAAATGGATGTAAATATCATGAAGGCTCCTCAGCCCCCTCCAAAGTTTGATGCTACCTATTAGAAGAAGTTTTTGCGCGATGCACAGAGAGCAATTGAAGAAGAAAGAGCATGTGAGAAGCTGTAACGCGTGACTCAGGGGTCTCTTGAAGAGGCATAGATTTAGGAGGAAGTGTAGAGGGCGACACAAAGGCTGCTATAAGAAGCTCATATCCGCAAAGAGGTGTAGCAGGTGATGTAGAGGTCATTGGACGAAGCTCGCACGCGTGAGGAGTTGCAACGCGCGACAAAAAGATCTTTGGAGGAGCCTCACTTACACGACGAAATACAATGCATGACCCAAATATCGATAAAGGAAGCATGCAGATAGACTATGTTGCAACGCGTTGAGAAAAAAACATACAAAGAACAAAACTAAGAGGAATTGCAACTCACAGTGCACGCAGAAGCCTTGTGCAACTTAGGTCACATGGTAGAAGTTGAAGATCAATGTAATACCTTCTTACACTTTTGTTTGTGATTTCTTAAGGATCTAGAAGAGGCAAGTAAGTTGACCTAGATGTTAGCTACTTGCATGAAAGAATAGGGAGAGGAGACCACCATATCTGCTCCACTACCAGAAAGGGATGTGTGTCAAGTCAACAAGCAAAAGTGCATTGGCCAAGAATTTAAGATGACAACAAAGCTTGGTGGGTACGACATGGATGGAGTCATGTTGGATATAGGATCTAACGTGAAAATTTTTCCCAAGAAATATTGGGAAGTGATGGGTAATCCTAAGTTGGTATGTTCGTTCGGCCAACTCCGATTGGCCAATCAATATAAGATCTACCCCATAGGTTGGCTGGAGCAAGTAGAAGTGAACATCGAAGGAGTGAAGACAAAGGTTGACTTTGAATTCATCGAGATCATGGATGAGTCTGATCCATATCCTGCATTATTGGGGATTGGTTGGGCCTTTGACAATAATGCGATGTTAAATTTGAAGAAGAGGAAGATTTCCTTTGAAACTAACACCCCACTAGACCCATATGAGGGCGACCGATACAATGAGTTTGTGGATGAGGATGCGATGATCTTGGTCATTGAAAACATTTACAAAATCATGGGGTACAAGGAGGACTACATCAACCCCATCGCAGATGGTGAATTAAGTTGGTAGAGTGTCAAGTCTTATGACACTAATTTTGAGGATGCCATGAAGAGGTGGAAGAATAAACTATACAAAGTCTCAACAAGGAGGTGCGCGCATATCTCCGTAGAAGATCATTCGGAAAACTTTGGATCCTATCGATATAATGGGTTGAAGCCAGTGGACACATTGATTGCATTGATCACAGGGCCTTCACTTTGTGTACCTATGACATAGCACCTGCGTTCGTGGGGTATTAAATAATACCCCTAATTTCACTAGATATTGATAAATACCTCACAAAATTATTTTATTGAACCCCCCTCCCAATACATCTTTCCAATAAAATAAACCTCTATTTTATCTAGATTCCCTTTTTTATAACCCCCCAATATCTATACAGCCCTCGATACCGCACATCCCCCTGCAATACCTACAATATATTGACCTTATTTTTCACAATTAAAAAAAACCCTTTATGAATGAATGTGATAAGATATTGGTGAAGAGGGTTAAGCCCACATGGCATGGATACAGTCCATTCATGAGTACTACAGGCCTCACACATTTGACTCAGTACCAATATGGATTCATGCACGTTGGTGGGCTACACATCAAGATTCATGTTGCGAATGTGAAACTATCAAAGCATCCATGTATTAACGATTTCGACCAGATGTAGACATTCGTTAATACACATGTCCCTGCAAAATTCATTGTATCACGAAGCAGAGGCGCAATGCATGTGGTCAATATATGAATGACCGTCTTCAGCTTCCCAAGAAACAACCTATTTCCTCGATTCCCCAATTTTACGTTGGAAAACGCAGGTGACCTTCAATAGCCCATGATGATATGTCCCATGCACACCTACTCTCCAACCCCATTGAGCATACAGATGACTCCAACACCATTGTCGAAGCAATGGTTAGCCAGTGGATCGTACCAAATCCTACTGCACCTAATCTTCTACCTCCCGTGCGAAAAATGACAGGCCGAGCTCAGATGTGGGTACGTGGCGACCCACCTAGGGTTTCTCTATCCCTTTAAACCATCAATCAATTCCCACTTGGGTGCATTGAACCATGCATCGCACCTCCGACGAGTAAACTTGCGCATGGGTTCTATCGTCTACATCATTATTTATTTTGAAGATATGGTGGCGGAAAGAGATTAGAAATATTAATGATTTAGGTGATAGAAAATCCTCACACGTCAGCTACATCTAATTATGGGAATGATGGCTCATTAATACCACTGGAAAGGGGAAAATTTCCTTGATTCGGAAGAAAAACAAAAGTTACTTGTAGGACTCAATGCCCAATTCGGCATTAATGAGAGTATGAAAACACGACCTCTGGCATGTCAATTCCAACGGCCGGACTGGGATAGAGTATTGGTCGCTTCAACAAAAAGATGGGATCATAACTTCACATGCATGAATAGCCAAGTGTCAATATGACTCCTTTCAATTATCTTTTTATCTCACTCACATCCCACTTCCTCCCCATTTATTTTTGTTGCACATAATCCTCTTCCACTATCGCCACACAAACTTCCTCCACCTCCACATTCCATATGAAAACATATTCTCACCTCTTTAACACCAATTCTACAATGGCCTCATCCAGCCAAGCCAAATCCTGACCAAAGTCTAAGGCCATGAAAGAGATGTCTCTCCTCGATCCTATACTTCCTTGTGGAGTCCTAATTGAAGACCTTCCATTCAACAAAGTTCCTCTCCTCAAATGCGTCAATTATAATGTCCGTGACCCCCACCAGTTTCCTGAAATTTACTTCGATCGATACATAGAGTTCATTCGACAAGAAGACGACAAAGAGAAAACAGTCATACAAGAATGGGAACGACACTTGAAGCGCTCCGGGATTCTATTCCTTCTCAAATGTCCCCACTTTGGTCGGGCCAAGGATGTGTGGTCCTGTGTTCAGTTCCTCTTCACCAGAATACAAGGGGGATACCTTTGGTTGGATTGGTCGTATCTCGTCGACCAAGCCGGTACACTCAGAGTATTTGGTTTTCCCAATTCCAGTGAAAATCTAGCAAACACTCTTAAAGCGAAGAATGCATCGTTGGATGACGTGTATTCCAAATATGACACATGAAGAGGAAAATGTGATGTTCTCATCCTTTCCATAAATGATTCGGTAGTCCAGTTTGCAACCCAAATCCTTGCATGCAAGGTTATTCACAAATGTCGAAAGGAAGAATGTCCAATCGAGGTCGTTCTGGCATCTAAGCATTCCATTGATGGGAATCAAATGGCTTGGGCCCCTTACCTCTTTAAATAATTTGTCATGGACTGCTTTAATGCTCAGGATGAGGGGAAGGATTTTCATCATAGTTGGGTCCTTTTATTGTTGGGCATGACACTCTGAAATCCACCCCCCGGCTTCAAAATCAATATGGCGATGACCCCCTCCTTTCTCTCCCCCCAGTTCTTACCGCTCCAACATTCCAAGGAGGTCGAGGAATAGGCTTCCATTTCTAAAGCATTCAAGCAATGGTACACCCAACTAATCAATGCACCCATCGAGCACGTCTGCATCCCATTCCACATATTCAACAAGTATGAACATCATCTTCGTTTTACATGTCACTTCCATAATGTGGTCATATTTCGTCACACAGCTACAGGAAAATCAAAATTTGTAATCCCCTTTTGAATTACAGAAAAAATATATTATCACGGGGGTGGAACAATGGCCAACCCAAGATCATCCCCCCTTTGCAGAAATATAATCTAAATTTGAAATCAGATCGAAGAATTCTTAGGACCAATCCAAGAATGCAACGGAGACAGATAAGACAACAACAACTACGAAATGTAATTTTTTCACTCCCTTGCACGTTCTTTGAATGTGATTAGGTTTGATGTGGACATTGTCGAAGCCAAAAAGAGAAAGCAAGTATCCCACACTAAGACCCCTGCTCGGATAAACATTGACTCTGAGTCTGACCATGATCCTTCACGTCCACCACAACCTACCCCAATTGTAAAAGAAGCCATCTTGGCCACATCTCAATCCAAACCTCTCTCTAGGGCCAGTAAGTGTTGGCATATAACGTTCCATAAGAACATTGAGGAGGGTTCTCCCACTCAAATCCAGAAGGTTTCAAAATTGATGAAAGAAATTTGCACACAATTATGCTAACAACAAGTCTCACACAATGACATGATCAAGAAAATGCATATTCTGGGCCAACAATTTACTTTTCACTCTTTCTCAGAACCTCCATATTCAACCAATCCAACCCTCGAGGTTTTGGGATCCAGTCCTCGTCGAGTGATCAGTTTTGATCCACTCGCAATCATATCGTCAATCTCAGATAGAACTGAGTTGGACTTGTCCCAGGTGCCTACAACAGGCATCCCACACTTTATCACTTCCTTGGTCCATGAGCTAAGGGAATGCTAGCAATCCCTTCACCAATAACTTGCTCAATTACGTCTCAACTACGAGCAAGAGCGTTCCAGTCATGATGCCACATGATCCCACTTTCGAAGGGAATATCGCACACATCAATAACTGGAAAAAACCCGGAAGACGTTACAGGATCTACACATGGCTGAAGTGGCAGCACATGCATAAAATAAGGGCCAATATACATATGTTCTTAGCGACCACACCGAGTTGATCATCACTCTCAATGAGGCCTACTCCTAGGTCTCCTCGTCGACACCAGTGACGCCGGATATTCCATCTCTACAAAAAATGAAATCAATCGTCGTGCACATTTTGGCTCTACAGTCACAGAATAACGAACTTCAAGACCAGATGCAACATATACCCCAGAAGGAACCACCCTGTAGCAGCAAATTTCTCAGGTGACTAACATCATTTAGGAGAGTCGAGACCATGCCCAAGGCATCATCATGCTAGTCACTTAGAGCTTCAAGTTGTGGGATTATTTACAAAGCCTTCTGGAGCTCACAACTCTCTATGATCATACTCACGCAGTAGAGGCCGAGCTTGAGAAGAAAAACCGAGACATGGGTTCACTTTCCCCTAAAGAGTGTGTCACTGCAATGCATTTTGTTGCCACACGAGCAAAGGAGATCACTTTAGCTAGGGTTGAGCAACAAAATATGTGAGAGTTGATCACTTCGCTAGCTAACAGGGCTATGGACTAGTATACTTAGCTCTCAGACATATGACTTGTTTTCAACCCCCTCATTGAGCAACTCAACATCATAGATTTAACAAATCGTCAAGCCACAACCATCGATGTCGAGGCAACTATTCAAGTTTCCAACAATCTCCAGGCCCAACTCAAATAGCTCGAACACTAGTGTAAGGACTTTGTGGAGGAAGTCAAAAGTATTGTACCATCCACGAAGATGATCATTCCTTAAATAAACTGGCTTGAGGACGAGCCAGATAAGAGTGGTGGGGGATTGTTGGCACCCAAAGTTTTGGGCTCAGTTTTTTGCGTGTTGTACACGCCTAAGGAAATGCATGAGGAATGGCCAAGGGTGCGCACCAGACCGAGTTTTTTCAATAGTCTTCCAAGCTTAAATACCACCAAGCACACGTCATTCTGAGTTTTTTCAGTTGCTCCAGAGATCAAGAAAATGTCCGCCAGAATCAAGAAAAGAATCATGAGGAAATCTTCTCGAATGATTACTAGTGCCAGTAGCATACAAAGACGTGGGATGACTAGAGAACGTGTTGGACAAGAAATTAAGCTTTCCCTTGATGCAAAAATTCTATGTGGAGTGTTGGCAAGCACCAGAAGCGTGCAAGGAAATTGTATCAAACAAACGAGTGGAGCAAAGCAGAAAGAGACAATGCTCCCCAACCGAGAAAGCTATAAAAGGATTGGCTATGGGATTTCTTTAACTTTTCCACAAGTGTTCTCCTTACTAGATTTCGGTGGGACCCCATCGGTAGTTTGTGAATCTTGGATCTAGTTCAGGATATCGAAAGAGTTGTTGGTTGATGGAGCCATGGATGGTACAGGGGTGGGTTTTTTCTGGTTCTGACATTTTTTCCTTTGAACTTGGGTAAAGCCATCTTTGGATTTTTCAGGAGCGACAATTGTTGGACTTGGGGGGGCATTTAGTGGAGAGTCCCATAATAGATGGCCATGCTCATGGCATTCTCTACATTTAAAAGGGACGTGCTCATGATCTATGGTCTGTATTCATTTTGCATCATGATATTCTAGGCAGATGGAGCCTGACAGGGGCTTGGAAATGTTGATATAAACACAGATTTGAGCATAGGAGGTGTAGCGACATTGGTTCATTGCCTCTACTTCCTTAACATAGATTCCCGGGGCATTTCCTATTCTAACGAGGATTTCTCCAAGCCAAAATTCCTATGGGAGCAAATAAAGTCTGACCCGTACAAGAGCGTAGGTAAAGTCTTCTTTTTCCGGGATGAAGTGCTCTGTCCAATATCTCAAATAGAGTCTAGCCGAGTTGAAAAAATATGATCATTTTTCAAAGATCCTATCCTTGTCTTCCAGATTGTGGAAGATTGCAGTGAAGAAACCCTTAGATCCTAACTAAAGATCATAATGACCTTTGGGTTTCAACCAAGTGTTGATCCATTTGATTAGCTCTCTTTCATTTGATTAGCTCTCTTTCTGAAGTTCATAGCCACAAAAATTGTCCGATGAGAGCATGATCCCTCTCATATATTGGGTTTGTTCCCCGACTCTTACTAAACTAACCACATACCTGGGTGCCACATAAGCTTGAGGAATGCATTTGTTCAATTCTCATGCCTGAGCCACCTTTGGATGGGAAGATTCAACCTCCACCTCCATTTCCTTTCCCTTGCTCAATTCCTCATGATAGATATGACTCCTTTGTTGTGGCGGCAGTTCAAAGGGAGCCCCGTTATTTCACTTGCTACCACATTGCGATACGAGGGGGCTCGCACCGCCTCTCCTTCAACCATGGATGTGATACCAGTCTCACACCAAGGAAGAGAAGTTTGCATTGCGCAGTGGAAAGCCAGAGCGTGCCTCGTCGGGCTTCTGGGATTTGGTCTGCCCCGACTTGAAAGCCAGAGCGTGCTTCCTCCTGTATGCTACATTGTCGCCAGACGGTTCCACTACATCCTCAGAAAACCGCACTTTCTTCACTAAATTCCGCTTTTTATCTGCTCAACACACAACACTTCGTCACTCATTCATACCTCTTCCAAATCAACAGCTGTAAACACAATTAGCAGGCGAACTCACCATACCTGGAGATGACTGAGAGCCAGTCAAAGCAGTTGGGGTGGACTTCCACAATCCGTCGGAACAGAGTTTTCCATGATCTTTTTTACCCGAATTCGTCTTCCATGCAATTGATGCTCCTCCCTCTGCGTCCTGATGTTGATGATGTTCACAAGAATCAGATCCTAGACCGCCCTCCTGGCTCACTTTATCTTGCAGGCAACAATAATCCTTCTTCAACTCCAGTAGCTTCTGGCGACCCAATACCAACAACAAAGCACTGCAGCCTGAGAGTGCTATGACAGTTATAAGGCCAATTCCCTGAGAGTTCAGCATCACTGTCATTTCTCAGCACTGAAACGTTACAGAAAGCCAGTAAAACACAAAAGCAAATTGGCACTGAGACCTCAACAAATCTTATGAATTTATAACGGGGATTGAATCACATATACACTGCAGGACTTGGAACTTCAAACTGAGTGAAATATAATAATACAAAATCAAAACACAGGAGAACAGTCAGCTCGTATACTAATGGAAATTAAAAACAAACCCTATTGAGTGATATCCGCAGAGTCTAAGACGGGCACGGAATTTATCGAAATTAATCCCCTTCCTGCATATTCCAATTATGGACCAGCCGCCCATGTGTCAATACTGCAATAGATACAGGTCTCTGTCTACACTACCGTATTTTTATCCCACATGCGTGCACGAAACAGAACCGGCGGCTCTGGGACACATTATCAAAGCCGGAAAACTCGAGCATTTTTCTTCTGAAAATCCCATTTATTGGAGTCTAAGCGAGAGGGAATCGACATCTTCTTGTTCCGGACCTATCTATTCTTTAATGCTCCAATCCTCATTTCTTTCCCGCTCGCTCTTTCGTTTTCATTTCCTCGTATTTGTGAAGAACTACAATTCTTTATCTTTCTCAGCCGACGGTCTTCCATTTCTTTGTCTTTAACGGAAAGCAATCTGCCGCCGGCCTTCCTATTTGGTTTTTCTCCCGGAAATTAGGAAAGGGATATCTGCTTCAAACTCCAATAATTGTAACTTAATTTTGTCGATTTTAAAGTCTGCGGATGTTGTTAGGTTTGTGTGACAGCAGGAATATTAGACTTCCAAGTTCCAACTCTCGACGTGAGTCGTCTCTCCTTTCTTCGTTTTTATTAATTTTTAAATTTCTCTTTCCTCGTTTTTAGTTTTCGATCCCTCCAACAGTGGGGTCAACTTTCTCGACGTGTCAA
>ML786508.1:266479-283755 GCA_009831015.1 Picea engelmannii | reverse complement strand
TGATTAGCTAGAGTATCTGTGACTTGATTTAATCTCCTAGGAACATGAAAATATGTAATATAATCAAAGCTTCGTTCTAAGAGATGTACCCTAAGGAACCGTCAGTGTAAAGTAGGATCATGAACATGGTAGACTCTATTTAATTGAGACACAACTAGTTGAGCATCTAAATAGACCCAGAGGTGAGAGATACCAAATGACAAAGTGTCACGAAGCAACTCAATAACTACGTTGTATTCAGTGACATTGTTTGTGGTGTTGCCTAAACATATACCTCCTGAAAATAATAATTATCCATGAGGTGTAAAAATTACCCAAGCTGCGGAGGCAAGCCTCTGAGTGCGTCAGCTAGAATCATCTACATATCCAATGAACACCTCTGATTCATTTGACATCTGCCACAGTGACAAAAGATAACATCAAAAAATGACACGTCCATAAAACCAAAAGAAACCAAAAAGTAATAGTACAAAGACTATACATATGTTACAAAAAGTTACCCAAGGTGAACTACCTAGGAGTAATACTTCTTGAGGTAGAGCCCATTTCTAGGCTCTGCCAAAGCATTTCCCTCAAAATTTACCAGACGATAAGCACCCTTTTTTAGAACCTCTTTTACGATGAAAGTTCCAAACCACATGGGTTTAAACTTGCCTGCCCCTAGGCAGTCCTTATCTTGGTCATAGACTAGGACAAGGTCACCTTCCGAGAAAATCCGAGGATGAACGGACCAATCATACTGGCACTTGACTTTTTGTTTGTGAGCTTCATTAGCTAAGGTCACATCACGACGCTGCTCAAGATATAATAAACGCTCTTCAAGCGGTGAAGTGTCTGGAAATAACTGTATGGCCAACTTTAAATATGGGATCTGGCATTCTATGGGCAAGATTGTTTCCAGCCCGTAAACGAGTTGAAAAGGTGAGAAAATGGTTGCAGTCTTAACAGACATTCGGTAGGCCCATAATGTCGAGTATAACATCAAATGCCAATTGGACTTGGCCGAATTGATCGTTCGTTGTAGGATGGTCTTAAGAGATTTATTGATAGATTCCACCTGACCATTCGCTTGAGGGTAGTAGAGTGACGAGTGTTCTTGCCACAACCCAATTTTTTATGTTAACTCGGTCATCATTTGGTTCTGAAAGTGACTACCATGTTCAGTGATAATCTCTCTCGGGACGTCAAACCTTGCTATAATCTGGTTAAACAAAAAGAGAGTTGCAGTCTCTCCATCATATTTAAACGTTGGCATAGCTTCGACCCACTTTGTGAAGTAGTCGACGGCTACAATGATATAACGGTGCCCCCTTGCTGAAGGAGGGTTGCATGTAGTGTAATCAATCCTCCACTTGGTGAAGGGACCAACTGTGATGACATGAAACATGGGAGCGGGATGTGCCCTCATATTTCGAGAGAATATCTGACACGGGTGGCACTTCTTGACTGATGCGATACAATCTTTGATTAGTGTCGACCAGAAGTAACTGGCTCGTAAAATATTTTGGGTTGTTTCCAACCCAGACAAATGACCGCCACATGCTCCAGTATAGAAATTTTCAAGCACGATTCTCTCTTCTTCATGAGTGAGGCACCAGCGAAGGATGCAATCTACACCTCGACAATAGAGAGTGTCTTCGAGGATGAGATAGTTATTGGCCTAATGACGTATATGGTGACACTCATCATGAGAAGCAGAGGCAGGGCACTTCAAAGTCTAGAGATAGACAAGTATATCTCCATACCAGGGGTCCGAAGATGCTATCAAAAACATGTCTCCTTGAATAGGCGATTCTTTGGGCATAACATCACCTGACTCGATTAGAAGTTCCAAGATGAGTTCTGCAAAGACCAGTGACTTTTTGGATTTCGCCAAAACAAAATCTAAGTCAAATTCCTGGAGGACAACTATCCATCTACTGATATTTCCATCGATTACCCGTCGTGTCAACACGTATTGAAACAGATTCACAACGGCAATGACGGTGGTCTTGCGAAATAAAACATAATGACAGAACCATTGGACAGCATGGACTGCTGCCAACGCAAGTTTTTTGATATGAGAATAATTGAGTTTCGTTCCAACCAGGACTCGGCTTAGGTAATAAATCACATATTCTGAGAGAAAATCATCCTCTTGAACTAAGACCATGCCAATGGTTGACTCTCTTGCAGCCAAGTATAATAATAAATCTTTGTTATAATTGGGTGGTTGAAGCAGAGGGGCAATTGTGAGAGCATGTTTTAACGCATCGAAGGATCATTGAGAGGCATTGTCCCAATGAAAAGGAACGTCTTTCTTCAGTAAGCGCATAAATCCCTTTGTGGTCTCGGCATAGTTTGCGATGAAACACCACAAAAAGTTCACTTTTCCCTGTAGACTCTGAAGTTGAAGAATTGTACATGAGGGAAGCAACTGAACTATTTCCTCAAACTTGAGAAGATCGACCATGATCCCTATTGTTGAAACTATGAAACGTAGCAGATGGCACGACGTCACACAAAAACTACATTTATTGGGATTCAAGCGAATCCGGAAGTAGCGACATTGCTCAAAGATAAGTCAGAGGTGCATGGGATGATCAGTTCTCTTACGAGATCGTGATGCTAAATCATCTAAGTAGGCCTTGACAATATTCTTGACATCGTGGAAAGCAAAAGACATGGCCCGTTGAAAGGTAGCTCCAACATTTTTCAAACCAAAAGGCATCTTACGATACGCGAATCTACCCCATGGACAAATGAATGTTGTTTTGTGTTGGTCTTCGGGTTTGATTTGTATCTGATTATATCCATAAAAACCATCCATGAAAGAAAAGGCCTCGCAACCTGTGCATTCATTGACTATCTGGTCAATAAATGGTGTGGGGAAATTATCTTTTGGACAAGCCTTGTTCAAATCACAGAAGTGCATACATACATGAATCGTACCCTATTTTTCCTTAACCGACATGGGGTTTGACACCCATTGGGTCAAATGGACAAGGTAGATAAAACCTACCTTCAACAGTTTCTCTACTTCAACCTTAATAGATGTTGCTTTCTTAGGATTAACCAGACAAATCTTCTGTCGAACCGGCTTAGCGTCAGGATAAGTCGTGATTTCATGTTCAACAATTTTTGGATCAATGCCTGGCATTTCCTCATAATACCAATAAAAAATGTAGCAAAATTCCTTAAATAAATCCATGTAGATTTGAATCTCTTCGGGGGAGTAGTCAGCTCCGACAAAAACATTCTCCATGACGCCAGGGGTTTTGGAGATGTTTATAGGTATAGTTTCGGTGATGGTTTCCATATTACCCTCGGCATAAACAACATGTGTAGCCAAAGGATTGATAGGACAAGACCTATATCCATTCATAGTCGAGGTGAATTCCTCTGCTTCAATTCTTCTTAACTCTGGGAGGAGGTAAGATCTGTGATGGAGATCATCCCAGGGTTTGTCCGAACTAGTCATTGCTTCAATGATTGCTTCATCTAAGGGAAAGACTAAGTCTAAAAAATATGTATCAGTGAGGGAACCTTGAGCCCAAATAGGCTCTAGAATCATATCTAACTCTTGTGAGAGAGTTGGATCGGGTTCGGTGGAAGCTTGCTAGACTAAAGGGTACACCAATTCTTCCATGGACAAAGGCATGGACATACCATGGTTCTCTGTCCCTTCCATCATGTCCGATGGGGAAGGAAGAATCCACGGATCATTAAAGTAAGTCGTGTGAAACAATGAAACTTGGAAAATCTCAACCTTATGGTGGTCAGATATGAACTTAACATCGCCTTGAAGAGGTGGGTAATCAAAAGTACCCATCAAAGATGGTCACAAACCAACCTCTATGTTGACGACGTTGTGTTGAGGGTTATCAATCATTGGGACTGTGGATGCCCCCAATGAAGGGCCAGGACAAGAGAAGGACAACTAATCAATGGTCATGATCCGTCCCTTGTGTGGAAACAACAAGACCCGAAAAATTGTAGCGATTGTTTCTTGCATAGCATAGGTCCAACTCCTTCCTAACAAGAGACTGTAGTCGAGATATTTGTCAAACACTTCAACCTCGACACACACGATTTTCCCTCCTAATTGCACTGGAAAAGAGGGGATAATTCCATGTGGTCAAAATGAATGATCATCGAAAGCGGTAAGAAGAGTAGGTGACAGAGACAAAATGGGCTGGCCAATGGCCTTCCAACACACCAAAGACATTACGCATGTTGAGGAACCCTGATCAACCACCGTGTGGAAAATGTTCCGAGTAAAAGTTTTCGTAGTGTAAGCCACGACTATCTGGAATGCTACATGGTAAGGGAGATGAGGTTTTAATTCAGTAATATCAAGCATGACAATACCCGGATTACAAGTCTTGGTGGATCCTAAAGCAGCTAACAGAGCCTTTCTCTGAGAAGGGCAGCTTTGGAGGACTTCCAAAGCATACATCACACACGGGGTTTGAGACAAATTCTCCACCACAGAGTAGTTCTGGGCGGCCCTTGCATTTGGGTTGTGGGAAGCTTTCTTAAACGCACCTTTTGGGATGCGTGTCATGGTTTTTCCCAACGTCTTCTCGATCTGGAGAGGAAGAGATGGGGTTTCAGCTTCTTTACCTTTCTCAAAGGTGCTTGGCTTGTTGTAATCATCTACTCTAGTCGATATATAGGCATCACCTTTCATCATATACACATTCATGGATTCAGGATTGTTCGAAGATGGAGGGGGTCCTTGACTACCCCCTTCCATGCTTGTAGAGGCTTGAGTTAGATTTTGGCCATGTTGAAAAGGGTTTGTTAACACAACAGGTTGTTGTTGTGAAAATAACTTTTGGGCCTCTGCAAGTCGAGGGCATTGGTGAGTCGGGTGGTCTTCCGCACACAGATTACATAGATACCTTGACTTCCTTTTTTTTATGTTTCCCCCGCCAGCATTATTAGTGGGTTTCTTATCCCCCTTACCCTTCTTACGTTGTTTTTTCTTTCCATCAATCTGTTGGGTGGCCTTCGGATTTGTTGATTGCACACTGTGTACATATGACGTTTGGGTAAGAGGAGCAACTAGAACAATAGTCTGGTTGGCCGTTGTATGTTGGATAGATAATTGCTACAATCATTTCGTCAGTTGTCCAACGGGCTTTGTTTGTGCTGAACCAACAATACCATTGGCATGTGATCCAACTCTCTGTATGGTTTTATCAAGTATTGATCGTGGCGCATATGGCAAGATATCATACAGTAGACCAGAATGAGAATAGATTAGCTCAATATGTTGAGCTCTCATGATTGCATATTCTTCGAAAAACACTCCCGACGTTGTGATGTCTTTGGATAACTGTGGGACCAAAGACTTAAGGAACCACTCTAGCAGGAATGTTGGTGGGACTGGCACCTTAATCAAACTCTTATGGTGTCTCCACTTTCAAAAGTGATCAGAGATATGGTCCTCTTTTGTCTGCTCGAAATTGGCCAACAATTTTGTGCCAGCATCGTATCTTACAGGTAATTGGAAATGGTTTAGGAAAGCCATTTCCAATTGATCGAAGGAAGAGTATCTTGAGCGATCGAGCTCAATGTACCATTTTGCAGCACTCCCAATGAGAGTACGTTGAAACAATTGCAACTGTATGGAGTCATCTTTCAACGAATTAGATGAGCACCAAAGATGAAAAGTAGTCACATGATCTCCTGGATCTTCGTTAGGCTTGGCTTTGAACTTTGGTATGTTCGAAGGAAACTTCGTCGGCATAGGAGACCAACGCGGATCATGATAGATAGAGTCGTTCAACAACCTTGTTAAGTCTAGCAAATGCAAGGTTGCTAGGAAAGGTAGTTTGGGTTGTTGGTGATAACCATGGAAAAAGGGGCCTGGAGTTTGACTGGCACCAGGTTGCCAGGAAAAGTTGGGTTGTTGGTCGGGGTTTTGGTAAAAACTATTGCCATGACCAGCGTATGGATTTTGCGTTTGAGGAGACATCATCGGATGATTCCAAAATAGGACGTAGATGGTTGGGCTTGCATTACATTTGGAGGACTTTGGGAATGGTTTCCCCATGTCGATCACATGGGCATAGGTATTGAACCTTACCCAGGGTTCCATTGGTTTTGAAAATAATTGCCCCAGATCAGCATTCCTGATGAGGGAACTAATCCCTGCCAAGAATTCCAAGGTCTTGATGTGGAAGAAGTTTCTGGGTTTTCCCCTTGTGCAGGAATAGTACCCTGCATAAGATTAGGTTGTTTGTAACTGGGGTTTCCCCCAGTCGGGAAAGCAACTGATGAGAAAGTGTTGTTACCAAATGCACTGAACAAAGAAAACGGTGTCGAACCTATTGGCATATTATGAGAAGGTGGTCCTTGACTCCCTGCTCCAAATGAACTATGGTGTGTGTTTGGCCCGGTGGATTGCTGGTGGGTACCGTCGAGCGAAGGGGAGGAAGGAGGTATATGACCTCCCCCATAAGGGAAAGCGTTAAAGGGAGTTGAAGTTCCCCCCATGAGTCCTTTCATAGGAGCGTTAGATCTCCCTGCCCCCAGACCTAAAGTCTGTAAAGTGGAGTAGGATAGTATAGGGCTTGTACATGAGCTAGGCATCCCATATGAGAACGAAGGGCCTGTCGTACTCTATGTGAAAGGAGCAGTGGCCACCGCCAAAGACGGGATCAGACCACTGTTCAAGGTAGAGGCAGTCAAGACTATGGTGGCTCGAACCGGAGACGATGGGTTAGGAAGTGGAACACCCCTTGTGGTGACAGCCATAGTGGGAATAGAAGAATTCCCAGAAGAAGTGGCAGCATTTGTTTCCATTGTTGCATGTGACACAGTCTGGTGCCCGTAAGGATAAATCTGTATGATGATGGGTGCCGAAAGATCAGTGATTGGAGTTTCGGGTGGACCAAGATCTTTCACTCTAAGGTCTAAAATAGTTGGTTCCTCCAGATGTTGGTCAGGCACAGTTTCTTATGACTCGGTCGCTTCAAAATACCCTTGTTGGTCTAGCTTTCACCTTAGCGGTGGCGGGGGTGGCTCTAGTGTAACCTGTGGTAGGCTAAGAAGCCTTTGTGACTGGCGGAGCTCGTGATCCTCCACTGTGTGAGAAGATCAAAGACACACTAGGGATTTCTATTCGTTTAAAAACAACACACACTAGAAAAATTCCCTACGAGGTAAAACAAACAATGACTAAACTATTTGGAAGAACAGTTACAACAACCAACACTAGAGAAACTTACCGGTGCAAGTGAAAATCGAACACGGAAGCACCCTCGGGGTATACTCTGCAAAGTGTGGCTCGATGTCTATCCTAGGTACCACGGTCTACCCCCGCAGTCACCTGTGTAAGTCCCTAAAATAATGGCAACTAGGTTGTCAGCGCGTGAATAGTCACCAAGCGGGTATAGTCGACAGTCGGGTGGACCGCAATGAGTAGGGTATCAAGCCTAAAACCTATCAAGGGTATCGAAATCAAGTGGTCTGGAAGAAAACTGAGGACCTTGAATGAATTCGAGACCCGCGAAGCTCTGTGGAAAATGCAAACGACAGAATCCCAAAACAAGCCCTCTATTTGCGTTCCTCACTACGCTTGGTCTAGCTTTGGAGGGGTTATCTCCACTACCTTTCTGCACGCGACCTCGTGTTTAGTTCCTGTGTTAGAGGGGGGTCCCGGATAACTTTCACGATACTAGACTTTTAACACTCCCTAGCACAGACTTTTATGTATGTTTTGCAGCCTTAAAGAGTTTCCTCTCCAACCTAAATCAAGGTTCTAGCCTAGACTAATTGATGGACCCTACAAACATAAAGTCTAGTTGATTTTAATTAATCGTTAATTTTGTGTGACTTGTCTTAAGTCAAAGGTTATGAAAGTGAAACTAATGATGTTTTGAGAGACGAAAGAAAAGATAAATAGAAAGTTGGAAACAAAATAACTTCTTCTTGACACAATTCTTAATCAACTTTTCAAACTAAATTTTTTTCTAAGATCTTTGAACCGCAAAATCAAAACAGGATTTCGCTCGACTACAAGCTACTTATTGTCCTAAGTAAACAACCAAGAACTTATGAAAGAAAAACTTTTCGTGGTTATTAATGCAAACCAACAACTACTTAACCAAACCAAGAAATAAAAGAGTTTTTTTTATTTATTTAATGCTCCCAAAGCAAAAAGGAAAAATGAATACAAGTAAAGACCAAGAAAAATTCTGGCCTAAGCAAAGATCGCAAAGAGTTACTGACAATAACACACAAACTAATGAAAGTAGACTCTCACACTTGTCTAAAAACCCTATGAAAGAAAACAAATTTTAGGAAAACTTTTTAATGAAAAAGAAAGTTATTGTTGTGATCGGACCTAAGTTGTTGACTGCTATGACAGAGACCAAGAACCCTGAAAGGTATAACTCTTGACAAGGAAAAGGATGATTTCCTCTCCTTAAACAAAAAAATTCTCAACAGGCACGTTGTTGATAGTTCAACAGCCAACATGTGCACGTGAGTTGTGTAAGGTCAGAGCGCGTGTACATGCATGCAAACCTTATGCAGGCCGCATGTACCTCTGCAACTCCTCAAAAAATGAATAGACAAGCAATCAAGCATTGGCAAAGACTACTGGTATTGAGAACCAGAATCTCTTGAAGAATCAGAAACTTACTTTGTCAGAAAAGAAAAACAATTCAAGGAAAATTTCATAGAACAAAACCAATCTAAGATGGTACCTAAGCTACAAACTGCAAAAACAGAGACCAGAATGAGTTTCAGAAAACCCCTGAGAAGGATCACTTCTGACAGGGAAGAGGATGACTGCCTCTTTAATAAAAAAATTCCAAACCTAGCCACGCTACTGTTACTTCATCAGCTAGCGTGTCCACATGGGTTGTGTGAAGGTTTGGCACATGTACACGCATGCAGGCCTTATACAGGCTGTGTGTACCTCTGTGACTTCCTTTAAAAGAAAATGTAGCCAAGCAAAGAAAGCAGGAAGAACTGGTATGGAAGACCAGAATCCCTACTAGCTCACACTTTTGTAGAAACTCTAAAAATAGGTAATGAAACAAATTTTTAAAAATACCCAAAAAGGACTCCCAGAAAACCCTAGAGATCCCCAGTATGGTCGTCAATTATGTTGTGGGTGGGAATCCCTCATACGGACTTAGAATTTAAGGGCTCTAATCATGCATGTAGAAAATGACCATTTCAAAGGATTCTACTCTTTCCTATTCTCCCAAAACAAAACCCCACATTCATGTAATACAAAGGTGTAAACAAGATTCGGTAACTCTACCTTGAGTCCTTCGTTTTGATGTCAATCCCTTTGCTTTCACTCGCTCTTTTATTGCAAGCCTCCTCCCAAAGTTGACCTGCATCCACACATGAACAAACAAAAATCTGTGAACATGCATTTCATCTACTAATTGTTGGGTTAGTTGTGACATTATCATAAAATAAATATTCAACTTGAACACATGATATGGCAGGACGGGAAAAGTATTCCTTTTTGTATTAATCTTCACAAGAATAAACTTACAATATGTGGTCGGCACTGCTCCTTGAAACTGGTCCTAGGCTCCTCTTCAACTGTCCTCCAACTGATTTTCTCTATACTTCTCTTTGCACAAGGATGGCTAAAGGTTGGGACAAGGGTAATGCTCAATTGGGTATAGTTTCTTTACTATGATTTTCCTCCTTTCAAATGGGACCCTTACCCCTTCTTTTATAGGCTAGAAGGAGCTAGGTATTTGGTTGAATGATCGGCCATGCATGGCCGAAAGGTTTAGTTAACTTACCCAAAGCTATATGTTTCGTCAAAAACTTTCCTTTTTTCTTGCTTTTGTAGGTACATGCGAGTTGTAATGAGGCGGCTAGCGTGTACACTCGTGCAGTAGCGGAGTAGGGCGCGTGGACCTTTAAAAAGGGTGGTTTTAAGAAGAGTTGTTCAGTATTGGCTTGGCAAAGAAGGCATATGGGATGACCTGATGTCAGGTAAGTATGCCTGGTGCAAATTAGAGTTATAACAATACTCCCAGTCCTTGTTTCATATCGGTTGACGAGTGACTCCCTAATGCCCTCCTTTTGACAGTGTTAGCAACATTTCTTGTATAGGGGTATTCTCCTCTATGATTTTAGGCCTCTGGTGTAAACGCATAGAAGTGGGGTTTGAAAACCAGTCGGATGTGTTTTATTCAAGGGCCGCATCCATAAGCGCCGAGCGCAGCTTACAAAAAAAGTCCATTTCAGGCTTAAAATCAAGCGAGCGAGCAGTCTGATTTCAACGGCAATGATCAATTGACGAAGCAGATCGACGGCCATTAGGTTTTCGGGGCTGTCAAGTTGCCTGGGATTTAGCACAAAGGGTAGCACCCATAGTTCATGGCAAGTTTGGGTCATCCGATCCAATTGGGATAGGTGGCGGCTAGTCAGTGTATTGGGATCGATGTTTCGGGAGACAAGGAGCCTCCCATTCTTTACAGCTGAAATTGTCGATCGGTGAAACGCCGAAAGCATCTTTGGAGCCGAGCCCACGGTCTTAGCACCAGGTCATATCAAGCGAGCCTGTAAATGGGGGCAGCCCCCTTTATAATAATGAATACTATCTGGGTCGTTCATCTGAAGGACGCGCGGCACACATCCGTGCCACGTCGGCATTCGGGAGTTCGAGGGGTAAGTGCTCCTTGTCATATCACTTCTTGAAACCTCAAATCCTGAAACAACGAAAGCGCCCAGAATTAGGCCCATGGTTTTGGCACCCAGTAATAGAGGAGAATGCCTAAAGGAGGGGTGCTAACGTTTATCATTTGACAAGACGGTCCCCAAAGCGTCGAGACTGATCTTATTCGTTCATCCTGGAGGAACGCGTCGCACGCAATTAGGTTCTCTGCCTTTTCACCCATTGTGACTTTGAAGCATAAGGAACAGCTCTCTCAAAACCCTGAAACGCTGAAAGCACCTTTGAATGTAGGCATAGGGTCATGGCCTGTGGTGACTCGAGAAAGTAGAAAGGGTTGTACAAAAGGGAGGCCAAAAGCATTGAATTGAGTTTCAGAGGGGGGGCACTGTGTTCTCCAGACGTCGAGTTTACGTGATCTAAATCCTGGTACCTGCTAGGTATGAATGAAGAAGAGAGAGGGTGTTTGAAACCTCGCCTCACTCATTAATTGCAAAGTATGGATGTTCCGGATGAAAGTCTACCCAAGAAGGTCCTCTGTACCGGTTCTTTTCATGGAAGCCACGTCGAGTCCTCGACTCAGCAAGGAGGTCTTCACACGCTAGCTCGGCTCTTAATGGCTCAACTACTTCCCTTGCAAGAGCCATGCACAGTTAAGGTGGCGTCTGACAAAGAATAGCCATCCGAATTTGGCCGAGGGGACACCAAGTCTTGGGTGCATGATCAACCAGAGTCTGCATGTGCAGACTGTCAAAAGACATGCAGACGCAATGTTTTTAATGCAGTGTCTTGTTTTTGCTATTGTGGTTGTTTTTTAGTATATGTAGGCGTTTTCGCCATTTTTGTAAGGATCGATGGTTGAGTGAGGCTCCCGGTTGTAAAGCTTTAATGAAGCACTGTTATTMTRGTTATGCATGGACTCTTCAGACTTCTTGCCTTGTGGATGTCAGTTTCTTTCATGTCTTTGTTTACACTCTGTTAGAGCAGCTCAGAATTGGAGAATCAAGTCGACTTGTAACTGTTATAGGATGATGTAGATTGGATCACTGTAACAGTTGCATTGTTTCTAATCGGTCCTTGTGATTTTCTTAGCACTGAGCGACTTGGAATTGGAGAATCCAGTCGAGTCCCCCTTTCAGTTTCTTGAGACCCTGAACCAAGAGGATCTTGCATTCAGAGTCTTTCTTCTACAAACTGCTGAAAAGCCTGTTGCCCGAGGCAGTTTGCTCACTCTTCTTACCAAGTCTTCCACCTGCTCATATTTTAATCAACTCACTGACTGAAGTTAGATCAAGACCTCCTTTGTTCCTTACATACTAGACTCATTTCTTGAGTTAGATCGATATCTGCCCAAGTCTCTACCCATTTGATCACCCATTAAAACTATCGTGACATAAAAACTGATGGGCGTTGGGCTCTGCTCCTGCAAGCAATCTAGGAGCGACTTCTGACTCTAACATTTCTGGCGTTGTTGCCGGGGACGAAGTTGAAGATTTTCCCTGGGAAGAACGACATTGAGCCTCTGATTCTGAAGGTGCATCAGACATCAGAGCCCTTCAAGATTGCTACTATGCACCTGGCGACTCCATTGTGGCTACTCCATTGTTTCCACTTCATTGTTTTAGTTGTAGCTATTGTTAGTACACCTGAAAGATAACCCATAGGAGGTTTCTCAAGAAGGTTTCAATGGTTTCTTTCTCAACTTGAGAAGCTTCCTGGGATAACGACAATGTTAAGATCTGGCCTTTGATGGTGAACAAGGACCGGGCATATTTGAAGCTGCGCATCTTTCACCTGGTGACTCCATGATTCGAGGATCGATTGGCGACTCCACTGGTTTGATATGGAGAAAATTCTGGCTCAAAGGTTTGCTTTCTGTGACTTTTCCGGGATAGTTGGTTTTCCTAATGCACTTCCTGATAGAGACCAATGGGAAAATTTCCTCCCTGAATTTCATGCAACAAGTTGGGAGGAACCAGCTGATCATTTACTAGACTTCCATAAAGCTATTCATCGACACAATATCACGCATGAGGATGTCCGAATTAATCTCTTCAGGTATTCATTGAAGGGAGTTGCTCTTGAGTGGTGTCGATCTCTTCCCGCTGCGAGCATCCACTCTTTAACAAGTTTTCATACATCTTTCAATTCATTTTGTAAAGATTATTTTCCAGCTGATTGTTTGTATGAAAACTGTTGTGAGGAGTTTTCTTTACTTCATGAAGCCTCTGTTGGCCCTGAAGACCATGTCCATGATGAAGCTTTTACTGTGGAGGAAAGCATTTGCCATGAAAATATAGAGGTGTTGAATGATATTAATTGTGTTAGCCCTAGAACAGAAGAATCTAACATCATATCAGATGCCTCTATTCTTTTAGATGTTCATAACGATCAGCATGCCTCTTGTGGAAATTGCGAGTTTATGGAGAAAATTTGGTCTATAGTAGATGGCTCACCTGGGTATCAGGTTGAAGCAGATGTTCCTAGATGCCCTGCTTATGACGATGAAGACCTCACCATTTTTAAAGAAGAGATAGTTGTGGAGGAGGATTTTTCTCTTTTCCTTCAAGGGGTTTCTCACGATATATTCTTACCTGGGATTAAAGAGAAAAAAATTATGTATGAATATCCAGAAGCAGCAGATACCACTGTCCCTAAAACAGATATTTTTGACGGGATCACTATTCTGGAGGAGGAATATAGAAATGAAGGTCATCCCCTTTTTGATGAATATTATAGTGATGATGAGCAACAAGCTTATCCTACATTTGATCACTATGAAGACGCTGCCTGACATGACAGCAAGAAGAGCCATCCCATGGTCCCTATTTATGATGAATATGAATCTCACCCAGGGGAGAGCCAACCAGAAGAGGAGAAAGAACCAGAGGAGCAGAATATTTCCTGTCCAGAGCCAGTCAGCGAGCAACCACCGCCTGAGAGAAATGAGCCTACATCATTTTTCCACCAACTTGTGCTTATCAGAGATATTCAACCACATGTGAACAACTGTGTAGCAGAGGAGGTTGTCTGTCACCCATTTTCTAGAATTCGCCACTCATTCTATGACCCTGTCAGCAAGTACATGGAGTGGCATTTCCTCTATGCCTTAGAGCCACCCACCTTCATCTTCACGACAACCCTTGAAGATGAATCAAAGGATGTAACCATTCTAATCTCCCGGTTACATCGTCTGTTATCCATCACCAACAGAAGGAAGGAGCTTCTATTCAGAAAGCTACTTGAATGGCTATGGTGGAAATTTGCTTTCACCTAACACCATGTAAAGGATTATGATAGTTTAGGATTGTACATAAATAAGATCTTTTGAGCATGTATCTTTTTTTGTTTTACTTTTACTTTTCGGCCTGTATTTTCAGCAGGGGCTGTTTTGAGCTTGAATCCATAGCCCAACAACAAGGCACTGAAACTGCAAAATGAGTTCTTAGAGCATCACAGGGACGACTCTATCCCCCATGGAGCCTAATGTTAGCAACATTTCTTGTATAGGGGTATTCTCCTCTCTGATTTTAGGCCTCTGGTGTAAACGCATAGAAGTGGGGTTTGAAAACTGGTCGGATGTGTTTTATTCAAGGGCTGCGACCATAAGCACCAAGCGAAGCTCACAGAAGAGGTCCATTTCGGGCTTAAAATCAAGCGAGAAAGCAGTCTGATTTCAATGGCAAGGATCAATTAACAAAGCAGATCGATGGTCATCAGGCTTTTGGGGTTGTCAAGTTGCCTGGGATTTAGCACGAAGGGTAGCGCCCATAGTTCAGGGCAAGTCTAGGTCGTCCGATCCAATTGGGACAGTTGGTAGCCAATCAACGTATCGGGGATAGATGTTTCGGGAGAAAAGGAACCTCCCATTCTTTATAGCTAAAATAGTCGATTGACGAAATGCCGAAAGCACCTTTGGAGCCGAGCCCATGGTCTTAGCACCAGGTCACATCAAGCAAACCTATAAATGGGGGCAGCCCCCTTTATAATAATGAATACTATCTGGGTTGTTCATCTGAAGGACGCGCGGCGCACATCCGTGTCATGTCGGCATTCGAGAGTTCGAGGGGTAAGCGCTCCTCATCATTTCACTTCTGGAAACCTCAAATCCCGAAATGACGAAAGCGCCCAGAATTAGGCCCATGGTTTTGGTGCCCGGTCACAGAGGAGCAAGCCTAAAGGAGGGGCACTAATGTTTATCATTTGACAAGACAGGCCCCAAAGCACCAAGAGTGATCTTAGTTGTTCATCTTGGAGGAACGCATGGCGCGCGATTAGGTTCTCTGCCTTTTCACCCATCGCGACTTCGAAGCATAAGGAACAGCTCTCTCACAACCCCGAAACGCCAAAAGCACCTTTGAAGGTAGGCGTAGGGTCACGGCCCGTGGTCACTCGAGAAAGTAGAAAGGGTTGTACAAAAGGGAGGCCAAAATCGTCGAATTGAGTTTCAGAGGGGGGGCACTGTGTTCTCCAGACGTCGAGTCGACGTGATCCAAATCCCGGTACCTACTGGGTATGAATGAAGAAGAGAGAGTGTGGTTGAAACCTCACCTCACTCATTAATTGCAAAGTATGGATGTTCCGGCTGAAAGTCTACCCGAGAAGGTCCTTTGTACTGGTTATTTTCATGGAAGCCACGTCAAGTCCTCGACTCGCCAAGGAGGTCTACACATGCTAGCTCGGCTCTTAATGGCTCAACTACTTCCCTTGCAGGAGCCATGCACAGTTAAGGTGGCGTTTGACAAAGAATAGTCGTCTGAATTTGGCTGAGGGGCACCAAGTCTTGGGTGCATGATCAGCCAGAGTCTTCATGCGCAGACTGTTAGAAGACATGTAGACGCAATGTTTTTAATGCAGCATCTTGTTTTTGCTGTTATGGTTGTTTTTGAGTATATGTAGGCGTTTTTGCCATTTTTGTAAGGATCGATGGTTGAGCGAGGCTCCCGGTTGTAAATATTTAATGAAGCACTGTTATTCTGTTTATCCATGGACTCTTGAGACTTCTTGCCTTATGGATGTCAATTTATTTCACATCTTTGTTTACACTGTGTTAGAGCAGCTCGAAATTGGAGAATCCAGTCGATTTGTAACTGTTATAGGATGATGTAGATTGGATCACTGTAACAGTTGCATTGTTTCTAATCGGTCCTTGTGATTTTCTTAGTGTTGAGTGACTTGGAATTGGAGAATCCAGTAGATTCCCCCTTTCAGTTTCTTGAGACCCTGAACCAAGAGGATCTTGCATTCAGAGTCTTTCTTAGTACATTGGAGCTTTCATATTTCCCCATCTACCAATATGATCCTAAAACTTACTGCGATGAAGTACCCAATTGAATGGTTGATTGAACTTCACTCATACATGTGTGAGCCAAGCAGGGTCTCAATTTGTACCTTTTAGCTTTAAGTTTTCCTAGGTTTTTTTTTTTTCAAAGAATAAAAGGTGGTTTTGTTTTTTCCATTGGAATCTAGCATCTGTTTTTGTTTATCCCTAAGGAAAAGTATCATTGGCCACAAATTTCATTGTGGTCTATGTACCATTTTGAGGGGAAAACCCATACTCACACTTTGACATAAGGATGCATATTGGCTCAAATCAACTTTATTTTGTCCAAGGTGCCAAATATAATCACAATAGATGCACCCTAATGTATGAGGTCGGGAGGGAAGCTAATGATCAAAATGCATTACGAAAAAAGGATGTTGATGAGTGGGATAAGGAGGAGTCCTACATAGAAAGGATCCAAAAATTACTTGCAAGCAAAGATCAACTTATAAGATATGAATCTTCCCCAAGGTAGGCATACCCATGATCAAGTGTAAAAACAAGAACAATTGCTAAATTGAGTACACTATGAACCCATGAAGTACATAAAATGCAAAATTGTGGCCATGAAATAAAAGGGGACTGAATATATGAAATTATTACATACTCACTCGTCTTCAATTTTGACTTAAACTATGAGAAAAGAAATTGTGATGATATGATGCTCCTCTTGGATGTATTTTTTAACTTGAACAATGCATAAGATGATATCACATAAAAAGAAAAGAAAATATTTCTAAACATGGTGCTTACAACTGTGCATTTATTGCATCCCTAGCATGTTCCTTTTACTCCATGAGAAATTCGTTAGGAAGGGATTATTTAAATTTGTTTTGACTATAGTGATAGGCAATTTTATAGTCGAACTTAGGGAACTATGAGTTATTACCTTAGTACAATTATTTGTACCTTTAATTCTATCTTTTATAATCAATAAATGTTCAAGTGCATCATGCTTTATTTTAATGTTCTACTTCCCACTTAACATGTTTTCTATAGAATTTTGTAATGAATATATTACCATTACTCTTTATTCAATAACAATAATAATAATAATCTACTTTTAAGGTCACGGCCAAGCCAACACACCAAATTTGGTGTATGAGACCCCCTTGTTTGTGGGACAAGGGACCCCCCTCTGCCCAGTGATTTGACTGGTAAAGTCTACGAAGGTATACATACCCTACCCCCCTCTGGATTTGAACCTGTGACCTCTTAAGGGGAAACACATATTCTTAACCATTAGGCCCACTCAATACATTCTACCAAAGTAAACATATGGATATGTCACATTTCTTTATTGAT
>ML786508.1:164762-225003 GCA_009831015.1 Picea engelmannii | reverse complement strand
TGTGTTGTCGAACAATTATCATCATATTATTGTTTTGTAATACAATGATCATTGAATTATTAATAGAGGTGGTGGGCATGGGGAGACTCGTCTTAGACCCCGGAGGAAGTCAAGAAACTTCATATGCATGGGGAATTTGTGAGACCACAAATATTTAGGCAAAAGAATTATCCCTATGGAAAGGAATTGTTCTTCTAAATAGTAAGGGCATCAAAAAAATGACAGTGGTTGGATATTCAATGGTTTTCATCTGCAATATGGCCTTTAAAAATTTTCCAAAAGAACCATAGTTGAACTAGCTCCTATTAGAAATTAAAATACTTGAGGATCCTAAAAAGTTGAATTATTTCATACTCTGAGAGGATTAAATTCATTAGTAGATGCAATGGCCAATGAGGCCTATAGCTTGCAACATGGAATAGTTTGGAAAAATCGGGGGGTGGGTAATTTTGCAACCTCCCATAAGTTTTAAACCCACTCATCATACATTAATGACCTTTTTAAAATCTCGAGACAAGTGGAAAAGCCACACTTTCATGCATTCAAGATTGATCTATAGGACAGTTCAAGCAATTGCTATAGAAACAAGCAATCAATTATGTTGGCAGTTTTAGTAGGTTCCTTTGGAAAAGTTCAAGCAATCGCTATAGAAACAAATACCATTTGACAAAACTCTAAGCATGCAAGGAGAATAGACCCTTCTATTCTATATTCAGTTGTAAGAAAAAAAGAAGAATGACTATTATGGGTATGGTAGCAAAAAAGTATAAATTTGTTGATGTTTTTAAAACATTTTTGCTTGGTCAATCTGTAAGTATTTATGTAAGCCAAATAAACAATAGTAGCACTAGAATTTTGAAAATAGGGGAAATAGGTACAACATTTTGAACTTTTTTTAGGGTTTTTTTATAGTTTTTCCCTCCTTTTGTTTGTATTAAAAAGTTGGATGGTATGGCCACAACTTCCCCTTTTTTATTTAATTAAAAAAAAGGAATTGATAATTAATTGTTATTATTATAATTATTTATTATTAATTATGCTTAAATTTTATATTTGTTATCGTTGTTGTTGTTGTCATTGTTGTTGTTGTTATTATTATTATTATTATTATTATTAATTTTAAAATCATTGTTATTATATGAATAATTATAATTAAAAATGAATTAATATTTGTTAATTTCATTTATTTTCTTCTTCACAATTTCATTTGGCATTTCTTTTTCAACAATATGTATTTCATTTCAATTTTTTCACACCATGTGCACATAATTCACACCTTAATCTTATAAGTGTGGTTCATGACTCCAAACTCATCCTTCTAACATGAACAACTTAAATTATAACCAACTAAATTCCTCATTTGAGATCAAAAAGAATCATGTAGTTAGGTTAGGATTGTGGAGATAGGCTTCCAAATAATTTGCTACAATAATTTACATTGAGACATAGTTGTTGTCCTTTAGGGGGATTTAAAATATTGTATATTATATGTGTTCAATGCTATTTTAGCAATGGGGCATGCTCATTAGTGTCAATTTTGAGGTTAGAATCATTATTTTAACGAAACCAACCCAACTCTTTTAAACTATGGTTCAACCCCTTGATTGTTTGAGACCTAACGCCTTGCACACTTCTATTAAGAGGTATAGTAGTGACCAATCATAGGTTCAGACTAGGAGGATTTCATGGGATTGAGAAATAACCTAAGACAGATATATGTTGACCGCTAGGGGTTTTCCATAGTGTCCCTCATTAAAATTGTCTTTACCATACCTTCACTCGCTCCATCAATGGACTTCATCCTCATTCGTTGGAGTGATTGGAAGGCCTATTTCCATGAATTATTTGAGAGGAAGGTTATTAATTAGAGTCTTAGGATGGTGTCTTCATTTTTCAAAAAAATATAATGGAAACTTTTACATCAGAGTTTTACATTGGTGTGGTTTATTGAAACACACTTGTAAAACATTTCTTGCACCACCTAAGTGCATAGGTTCAATTAGGCACATTTTTCTTCAAAATATTTTGTTTTTGCATGACACTAGTCCTTTGATCTACTTCTTCACCATTATAAGAAATCCCTAAGAATTAAAAGTTATAACCCCTAATCCATGTAATTTTAAACCCCTATCAACACATTACCTACTTGATGAGAGTCATCTAGAGTTTTCATATTTTTAGAGGTTGCATTTGATGGTTGTTTTTACACCCATTTCAAAGGTGATGCTTCAGAATCACACATTTTCTCTTAAGTAGTTTTTTTATATTTTGAAATTTCTTAATTCTAAAGTATCGACTTTATTTTTAATTTTTTTTCAAAATGTCCTTTTTTAATGATATGTTTCCTTGTTTTTCAATATTTTTTTATTAGAGAGGAAAAAAATGAATCCATTCCCAATCTTTTCTCACCTCACTTTTTAAAAATTAAAAATACCAAAAAAATAGTAGAAAAAAAGCAGATATTAGAAAGAAAAACAAAAAGAACATTGCATTGAAAACAAACCAACCAAAAAAAACATTAAAAAAAAAGGAAAAGAAAGAAAAAAAAACAATTATTTAAAAGAGAAAAATAAGAAGGAAAAAAGTTAACAAATTTAAGAGAGAGAACAAAGAAAAAAACAAAACATTTTTTAAAAAATCATGAAATGGAGAGGAGGGGAGGTGGTTTCTGGAATCGCCCTCACTTACACTCCTTGAGCCCCCCTTCCCCTCCCTTACCCCCCTCCCTCTATCGGAGCAACAGTTTGGTGGAAGGGGAAGGGAGCAAGGAGGGAGGGGAGTAGGAAGGGGGGTAGAGGGGTAGGGAGGATGGGGAATTGGGAGTGAAGAGGAGGGCGATTCAAGAAATTTCCCCCATCCCTTCATCATTTTTTCATTATTTTTAAATATTTTTTTGTCTTTTGTTTTTTTTTTATTTTTTTGTTTTTCGTTTTTTTTTCTCTTTTAAAAAAAATGTTGAATTTATCTTTATTTCTTTTTTTCTCTCTAAAAAAATATTTAAAATAATTTTTTTGGCATGTTTTTCTTTTCTTTTTTTAATTTCTTTTTTTTTAATGTTTTTTCATTTTTTTTTTCAAAAGCGATGGTTTTATTTTTCATTTTCCTAATGTCTTTTTTTTCTAATTTTTTTTGTAATCTTTCTTTTCTTTTTCTTTTTTAATTTATTGTTTTTCTATATTTTTTATTTTTTTAATAATCATAAGAGATGGGTTTTTTTCATTTTGTTTTTTAATGTCTTTTTTTCTTAATTTTCTTTGTTCTATTGGTTTTTTTTTGTATTTTTTATTTTTAAAATGTGAAGAGAGAGGATCAAGGGTGAATTTGGGGGTTGATTTTATGATTTTTTTTGTAATGGTACCAATTGTTAAGGCTTCAAAAAAGCTTACAATTTTAAGCTCAAAACAAATGGGGGTGCTACTAACCTAACACTACTTTTCAATTTGGGATTTGATTTTAATGTTGTTTTTAGAAATGATAAGAGATTTTAAATCCATGGTTGCAAAAATATATAATTTTAACCTCGAAAAAAAAGTGCCACTAGTAGTACCACTTTTTGATTCCAGTGTTAATTTTGGTGTTTTTAACACAAAAAAATATGGGGTTTTAGGGCTAGAATTCTCATTATGAGGTTATAGTTCTCATTAAGTCGGTAACTATGTTTATCACAATTAATTACTAACCCATACCACCACGAACCCATAACCCCTATAAACATTAACCCATATGACCCCTAGCCAATATAAATCCTAAACCATATAACGCATAATCCCCACCCCTAACTATTATAAACACTAAACAATAACCCATATAACCTAACCCTTATAAGAATGAACCTTAATAACCATTATATCCCTTAATAGGTAACTTGTATAAATATCTAACCATTATCACCCTTAACCAAAACTAACTCCATACCCCTAACTTGTAACCACTTAAAACCTGTATAACCTTTAACCTCCATCACCGTAAAACCCTACCTCTGAACCCTTACAAATGTTAAATGTTATTTCCCTTAACTCCTAATAACCCATATCATTTATAACTCCCATTATTGACCTTAAACCTTACCTGTTAACCCATAACCATGAACCCTTACAATTATAATCCATATAATCCCTAACTCCTTACCTTATCACCCATAACATATATCATGTATAACACATAACCATTATAACCCCTAATTATTATAACTTGTAATCATTATAACCCTTAGCTAGTAACACCTTTTATGGTTAACCCTTTAAATTCTAACACACCTCTCCAATATCCACATGAAACCCCAAGTACTATACCCCAATTGTAGACCCATATAACATCTAACATGCATACATACAGATATAGATATATATCATTTATAACGTTTAACCCCTATCAAAAAAGATTGACCCCAAAGCATTATGACCCTTAACATGTATAACCCTAACTTCTAAAAATCTTATTATATATATATGCATTGACCCTTGATTACATTGTTGTAGTTCCACTATAGCCATCAAACTCTCTAGTTGATTTTTTTGTTGGTGCATGTCAACATTTTGCTTCTTCTTTTCATTGTAACCCCTAATCCTTTCCACCCTTAATCCTTATAATCCTATAACCCCTAGTCCCTCATACACATAATTCATTGCTATCATTATCTAAATTATGACCAAGCCTCAATGAAATTGATAGGGTGGAATCTCAAGTCATTTTCGTCATTGTCCTAGTTATAAGCAAGCCCCATAGAAATTGATAGGGGAGAATATCAAGTCATCAACGTCATTATATTGGTTATGAGTGAACCTCATATAAATTGATTGGAGGGATCTCAATTCATTATCATATATCACCCCTAACACCTAAACCATAAACTCTAACACCTATGCAACTTAACCTCCATAAATTCTAACCCTAAACCTTGACAACTATCAATGTTAGAACTCATAGCTACAACTATCACCCAAAAATCAAACTTTGTCACCCACAAACTCTATGATTCGCTAGTATTACATGTAACCCCTAATCCCCAACCCCTAACACCAATAATCCTTCACTTCCAACCCCAATACCCCCTAACTAATAAAACTTAATGTCCAATCCCTAACACCCCTAATTGTTTTAACGCTTAACACCTACAAGCCATAACTTAGTAATATCCCTCAATCCTTATAACCCTAATAACTTATTATTATAAATTATCACCCATATAATAAGCTCATTTTATTATTTTAATTGGACATTTTTCAATATTGTTGTCGAAATGTACAAACAATGGTGATTCCATCAAGTTCTTTGTGTTCATCTAATTTAGAGTTTGGCACGGTAAGTTCATCTTGCAATAACCTGAATTTTTCAAATTTCTCATTGCGCAAAAATCACATATATTTATTAGAAGACTTTTCTTGTTCACTCATAAGTATTTCCTTTGTATTGTTTCTTATGCAAAGTTATAGTTCAACACAAATTAGTTCCTCCTCTTATATGAGATAGAATAAGTCTACTAGTTCATCCTCTCCTCAATATGTAAGTTCATATTTATATTGATTGGGTTATAATATTTGATTAAACATGACATATGCGTATTTTCATGCATCTTAATTATTATGCTATTTAGCCACATATTCAAAATTCAACTCAAACCATCTCTTACATCTATACTTCAATGCCATGTGTCAAAACAAATGTATGTAAATCAATAAATTATAAAGAATGTAGCTTACAAATTTATGATAATGTTTTTCATGATAATCGATAATGTAACTAATATATTTGTCTATATGTATATGAATTTTAAGGAATTAGTGAAAGTTCTCCAACATCTAATTCTAGTACAGTCGATCCTCACATTGGAACCAAATGTCAAAGGATATTAATGGGAAGAGTTTTTGCAATAGACCCCATTCAATAATTAATGCACTTCAAGATCAACCTTTTCTATCAAATTGTGATATGTCATTTTATAATAAAGTAATGCATTCAAAGGTAAATGTGCATGATCATTTCTAGCATTACAATGAAGCATCAATGGTGAGTGGTTGTTCCAACTGAAAAATACTAAAGAACCATAGATGACATATTGTAATGGAATATTACTAATGTGATGGACTCCCTATGAGAGATGGAATTTTACCTCCTACCATTGTTTTGAATCTCATAAGTCCTATAAAGTGCACATGGATTTATCCCTTTCTCAAAGTCTCATCTAGGGTGTTTCCCACAATAAGAGATATTTTCTCATATTGTGACTATGTAACATCCAGTTCCACTGAGCACATTTTATACTAACTTATTCTTTGAGGATACTTGGGAGCAAGTGATCCGGTTATAACACATTGTGATTATGCTTTGATTATGAGTTATATTGTGATGTCATTGTGATTATATGTTAATTTATAGATGTATATATACTGACAGGTATTATTGATGAGTTTTCCTGAGTGTACAGCATACATGACAGGTTGAGGATGTCGATGGAATCAACAGACTTCTTTGGACTCCAGATTGAGTCAGGGAGTGGACTTGTATTTGGTTTTAGTTTTGAGTATTGATTTACATGTATATATGATGATTTTAGTATGGATATTATGTATGTGTATTATTGACATTTCCCTTGTCAGTGGATGTAGGCATGGTGACACTTGCTAATCCAAATCACATATGGAGTAAAGGGACCATACACAAAAACCATATAGATGAGGGAGAGGTGTGGCAGCATCCATGTCACATCCTACTAGCACTCTCGCCGTGACCTGAACGCATGGTTAACGATTACCTCGTTCCAAGAGGTCTATGATGTCGTGAGGGCAGACTAGGGAATTCGCTCATGAAGAATTCTAAGGGGCGTGCAATAAGGTAGAATCTATATTCCTTAGACAACCCTTAGTCTCTCACAAGGTCGACTACGTGGAGTGTTGACTCCAAGTGTCGGACAAACTTCCAAACTAGTCAAAGGTGAGTGGCACCCTTAGAGCATGGAAGTGTGTCTTGAAGCGCACGTCGCACGAACAAAATGTGAGTCAATAAGAATCTAGAAGGTCTAGAAAAAAAAAATACTTAGACTTGATAGAAAAGAGCATGCAAATGATTATTAAATTAATCAAGGAAACTGACAAAGTCTAATTCTAAGAGGTTTGACTAAATTAAAACATAAAAAGGAAATGAAGGGAATTAGACTAGTAAGTTAAGTAAAAGAAGAAATAAAAATAAAGTTGGGTAGATGCACATGTGTGCATGAAAACAATAAAAAAGGATTTTTAAAATAAAAGAAATATAAAAACATGAGAGAATAGGTGGTCCTCATAGAGTGGCATCTTGAGTCAATCTACCATTAATCCTAACTAAAAGAAGACTCATAATCCAACTCAAACTAAAATCTAGTTAAGGGACACAAAATAAATGAAGGATTGGGGAACTAAGCGACAACTAATAGCAAAAATAGGAACAGATTAGGGAATGCAAGGGAAATTGTCTAATTTAATAAAATAAAAAGAGAATTTACATGTGCAACTTTGGGAGAGTATGACAAGCAATGTGGGTGAATAATCATTAATTAAATTATTAAAAATTGTTTATTGTGCATGAGAGGACATGTGTCATTGAGAATTTTCCTATAAAATAAATGGAGAGGAAGGGAGACGGGTCTCATTTTTGAGAATTATTGTTATGCTGCCAAAAATTTTCTAGACTAGTTTACTTGTTGAGAGTTGGGTTCAAAACTTGTGAAAAGAGTGGAAGTTCTTCCTTGCGAGGAAAGTTTTGTTGCTATTGATTTTTTGTTTTTTTGTGTGGCCCCTTTGCGGCTCGGGAGGCTAAGTGGGAAGAATATTACCCCTAGCGTTGGTTGGGAGGTACCGGTGAAGTCTTGGATTTTACAAGCAAGGCGAAGGAAAAGGTTATTGCGAAGGCTCCAGATCGAATTTCAACGTCAACAATTTACATTCTAGTTATGGTACATACAGTTAGTTTGCTTCTTTAGTTATTGAATTTATTTCATTTAAATTTTGTAATGCTTATACACCAGATCGATTGATGAAATTTTTATTATAACTCTGTCATTCTTATATATAGAATGATTTTGAAATAAATTGAATTTATTCAGTGAAATAAATGAATTTGTGCACTATTTTATATATATATATATATATATATATATATATATATATATATATATATATATATATATATATATATATATATATATATATATATATATATATATATCGTGCCTTCTCTGGAATTATAATGTATTATAACCAGGAAATGATATATATATATATATATAAATCGTGTGTTCTCTGGAATTATAATGTATTATAACCAGGAAATGAGAAATGGATTGTAGATCCCTTTTTACGTACTTGATTGAAATGAAGTATATAAAAATATACATATATAAACTTGATAAGTTTCCTATGCATAGAAAAATTGAATTTATCGTTGTATTATTGATAAAATGTAGATCTTGAAAGGGAATTTAAACTTTACATCCCTGGTATGGAAGAGTAAATGCAATGGCATTCTTCTTGAGCATGAAAAATTCTATATCAGTAAGGAAACACAAGAACAATCTATGACTTGTAACATCCCGCTCTTGCGCGCACTGAGCGGGCTTATTCTTTGAGGAAACTTGTATGCAAGTGATCTGGTTCTTCATACGATTGGTTGATTTGATTATGATTATGAGATATTGTGGATTTGATCATATGTTATTTTTGTTGTATTTACATCGACGTTTGTTATTGACTAGGTTCTCCTGAGTGTGCAGGACTCTGGACGTTGAGGATGTCGAGGCATCGATGAAACTCCGTGGACTTCGGATCGAGTCAAGGAGTGGACTGTTAAGGTTTGAATGTTGTTGATATGACATATGTACATACGATTAGATGTTATGATGTTGATTATTATTGATGACATTATTCGTTGATGGATGTAGGCTAACGATAGCTTGCCAACTAGACTCACATTTGGAGTAAGGGTTCATGCATGACAACCAGAGACATTGAGGGAGAGGTGTGGCAGTATCCCTGCCACATCCCTCTAGCACTCCCATCGTGGCTCAAACTATAGGTTAAGGATTACCTAGTTTGAGAGACCTACGATGTCATGAGGGAATACTATGACAGTCGCTCACGATGATTCTAAGGGGTGCGCAATAAGGCAGGGTCCTTATTCCTTAGAGTTCCTTAGACTCCCACAAGATCACCTGATAGAGTATTAACTCCAGGGGTTTGACGTCTACCAAATTCAGTCAAGAGGTGAGTGGCACCCTTGGAGCACGTAGTGCGTATTGAAGGGCATGTCGCGCAAATAAAATGGAAAGAGGCGAGTGGAACCCTTGGAGCACGTGGTGCGTCTTGAAGGGCACGTCGTGATTTTAACTGGTAAGTGAATAAACCTAGTGCCTAGAAAAAATATGCCTCCTTAGGACCTGGTCGGCCTTAAAATGAATGATGAGATGAGTAAGTTTAATAACAAATTATTCCCTTAAGAACTGTCGCCAAGCCTAGTGAATGTAAAACCTAGGTCTAAGTAGAACCTCTAAACAAAAAAATAATAATTATACATATAACAAGAAGGGGGTAAAGAAATTCAAACTTTAATTATTAAAAAAAAATTATAATGGAGGATTAAATTTATTAAAAGGGTAAATGGTTGTTTTTCTACACTTTCTAAATCTGATTTTTAGTTAAAAGGGAAAAGGGGGAAACTTAAGGAAAAAGAGAAACTTAATGAAAGGGGAAACTTAAGGGAAAAGGGGAATGTCTAACTTAGTAAGGAATCTAGCCTTTGGAACATTCTATTTATGAACTCAACTAGGATTTAAGTAAGGTGTAAGTAATTTAAGAAATGTAAGGGAATAAAGGGACACCAAGAAGCGTTTTTAGGAACACTTTTAGATGGGTGAGGGAAATAGGAAAATTTAATTAATTAATAGATTGATTTTCTAGTGCAACTAGGGGATTGAGAGACATGTGTACGAGGGAGGTTTTCCCAATTAAATAAATGAAAAAAAGAATCTAATGAGGGTTTGGGAAACTAATGACTAAGAAACTCTATAAAAAGGATGGTGGAGGAGGAGTATGGGACACATCTGGCTTGCGTAATGTTACGCTGCCAAATTTTATCTTGATTGAGTTTCTTTTGTGGGAGTTGGGATACCCAGCTCGGGTAATGAGTGGTAGCTCGACCTTGCTAGGCGAGATGGGAGCTAGCATTCTCCAGTATTGTGTGCATGGCTCATTTGCGGCTCGAGGGGATCAGGGGGAAGAAGAGTACCCCTAGTGTTGGTTGGTAGGTATCGGTGAGGTCACATTGGTTGGAAAGCGAGAACTGGATGGAGCGCGTGTGAGACAACGACTTCAGAGAATTTTCATTTGGCTACGGTACACATGTGTATATCTGTATTGAATGGTAGTTAAATTCCTTGTATATGCATCTCTCTAACGTCAAAAGTACATGTGTGTCACTGTGTTAAAAATTACTTAATTTTCTGTCCTGACAATTTACGCTTGTGAAATTTGGTTGAAGAGTAGTTAAATTATGTTCATGTGCCTTCAGTTAAGGTACTTCTATTGTGTTAAAGTTTATGTTTTATTCAACGTAATATTATCCAGAGATTTCATTTTTCTTCTTTCAGTGAATTTGTCTTCAAGAGCCCAGTGTTTTATGATCAGAGAATTCAAAGTTATCACAGCCTTATGCTAATTGTACCTTTGATTGATTTCCAATGTCGAACCCAAACTCTAAATGTAAACGAATTCTGTGTTTTTTTATTGTTTTTAATACAAGAAAAATTGTGTTTTTATCGTTTGTTCCTTTATCCTTTAAGTTATTAGTCTGTGCTTGAGCAGTCGACTAGGAGCCAAATCGATTGTCTTTCACTCGGATGTTAAAGATTTAGATTCAAATGCCCTGCTTTCTTGTGCATGGATAATAATTGTAGGATTATTTCTCTGCCCAGCAAGGAATTCTCTCTCCGGCATTTATTCCCTCCTTAGACTCTACGCTTATTGTGATTTATTCTCTGCAAACTCGTGCTTCCACACAACGATTCGGGGATGTCTCTCCAGTTCACAAAACATTTTATTTCTCTGTGATTAATGTTGTTTTTACTCTCTGCAATTTCGTTTTTAACTTGCCCATCAAATCCATTGCTTGTACAATGAAATTTCCTCCTTATTGCTCAGCAATTTTTGTGGTCTTTACTCTGCCGATTCTGTTTTTCATTGCCCAGTGATTTCATAACTTCTCTTCGTTGATGGGGTGTAAACTTGTGTTATTTTCCATTGCTCGGCCATATTTTTGTTTCTTTTCCTCAGAAAAATTGTGTTATCCCCTAGCGAATCTCGTTGTCTCGTACCAACCCTCTTTTCATTTATTTTTCCTCAGAAAAATCATGTTATTCCCCGGCGAATCTGGGTGTCTCGTAGAAACCATCTTTCATTTTATTCCTCAAAAAAATCATGTACCCACCCAACGAATTATTGGGCATGATTCTCTGCATTTCCTACCCTCCATTACCCTCTAACTTTTCCAGTGGTTAGCTATCCTGGGTGAATTTGCATTTTGCATTATAAACAGAATGGTTGTAATCCGTTGCCTGTAATAGTTATAAGAATTTTCAAAATCTTGCATTAATTTAACAATGGGAGATTTCAGGCTTTAGTTATATACATTGGTCATGGAAATGGCATTAATTGAAATTATGATTCCTAGCGGAAGCAAATATGGCAGTAGATTACACCGCAGTAAATGCATTGCCTTATAACAGTATGAATTTTTATCCAAATTAGAACACTATGATAAAGAGTAAGAGGAATGGACAATGGCGGTTTTTGTTGCTGTATAATTGTGCTTAATTGCTCTAAATAGCACATTGAATTATAAAATAGAAGAAATGGCAGCAGCGATCGAAACAATGATATATGCTTATAATTGTTGGTAAATTGTATAAACAACACATTACTGATTGGCGGGTGATTATAATTACCTTTTGATGATTTGATTGTTTTAGAACAACTCATTATTGTAGGATCATGTGAATGGAATTATACTTATATTTTCTTTGGATAGATGATGGTTTTAGGATAGCGCACTATTTTAAGAACATGTGGAAGGCAGTATATTAAGTGCTTATAATAGTTTGAATGGTTTTATAAAGGTGTTATGTTGAAGAGAATGGGAATGGCAAGGGAGGTTATAGATGCTTTAATGGATTTTCTAATTGTTTTAATAACTAGCATTAAGTAAGGGACATGTTGATTTTGAATAAAGTGAATTGACATGACAAAAATGGTCCTAGTCCAATTGTTGGTTACTATCCCTATGTTAATGTAATCCTTGTACATTGATTTTTAAAATGACGACTTAATCATTATAAGACACTTTAGTTCTTTTTAATGTTTTAAGGGGGTTGTACTTTAAAAAGAAAGTAGGGAGTATTGTTATATGCTTTTAACATTAGATTAAGGTTAGATGCAATGTGTTGAAATAGTCTTATGATGGTAAAATGTTAATGAGGTACATATAGATTGTTGTGCAAATCTAAACCTATATGGAAGGTAGTTACCTTGCGCCTTGTTAGCTTGATTGTTGGAGTGATCTCGTTTATAGATTTTGTATTAGGTATGATAGTTAAGTTTGGACTTCTGTCGTTTGGCTTTTGTGTCATGATTTAAAGGTTTAGGACTGTTTAAGTTTGTGCCTTAGTTACTATTGTGCTTAACGCAATGTGGTAGCATGATTTCTTATGATGGGATCAATGTGCACGTTGATCCATGAGTGTGTATGATAACCTGGATTTGGTTCATGAGTTTCCCAATGAGGATGATGTTGTTTATTAAATTTGATGTTTTTCAATTCGTATTGTAGTGTTTTAATGTGATTTTGTTTCTCGCTCACCGTGAAGGTTCTAGTTACTTATGTCGCTTGATGTTGGTTGCGTCTAGATGATCTTGATGTTGTCTTTTAGCTTAGTAGGCTTGGCCTTGCTTATGTTGGGCAAGGTGTAGACACCTCCTTGTTCCTCAGAACAGTCGCCATCCTTGAGACCTTAAATGGTCAAAATCGATGGGAATCTAGGCTTGAGCGTTGCTTATGTGTCATGGAGGTCCTAACCTTGTAGGTTAGGATGGGCGGGTAGTCTCTTTTATTCCTTTCCTGATTGATTGTTCATTGTTTCTTCAAGCTATTGGATGTGATAATATCATAGGTCATTATGTTTATGTGTTGTGTGAATTGAGTTCATTATGTTCGTCATCGAGTTGTGATTCTTGATTGTATTAATGAAATTGCCGTCCTTGCGCTCAAAAAAAATATATATATTGTACTTGTTTTGTGTCACTAGTTGTCATAACAACAAGGTTCATTACATATGGTATCAGAGTCGGTTCGACCAGCAATTTGGGATCACTACGGATTTCTTTGTTTAGATATTTGATTATAATGTTGCTAATTTAATTGATGTGTATTCATGCAGGTAATCATGGTTAGAGGACATCACAGAGGTAGACAACGGGGTATTAGGGGAGGAGGTGTTATGCCCTCAGTAGCATCCACGCCTGAGGGGTCTAACCACCAAGGAGATGAACAAGTTGTTGAGAAGGAACAAATAGTTGTGGGTGATATGGTTGGGCTGATGAGGTCCTTTCAGTGGATGTCTAAGGCACTGATCAGTCATTTGGATAGATATGAGGCCAGGGCATCGGTACTCCCTAAGGGTCCATCGTGCACTTTGGTCGTTACTGGTAGAATTCACTGAGAACTCAAGAAGGTCAAGTTTCCCAAGTTCTTTGGTTCCCTAGACGACGTAGCCACCGAGGCATGGTTGGAGAATATGGCGATGTGATTTTCACTTTGTGACTATACCTCCAACATGAAGGTCTGCATGGTAGTCTTTTAACTGAAGGGGAGCACTCTTCTATGGTGGAAGACGCTCTTGCCACAGTTGAACATGGTCATCGAAGATGTGCCATGGGAATTGTTCGAGGAATGGTTCTAGGAGAGTTATCTATTTGTGGAATTCATTGAGCATCAGCTCAACGAGTTCAACACCTTGTGACAGGGCGGTCGTACGGTGCTCGAGTACGAGGCTCATTTTCTGGAGTTTCTTTGGTATGCTCCGCACCTGAATAATGAGAAACTTAAGGTCAACAAGTTCATGTTTGGCCTTAATGTCAGCATTTGTGTAAAGGTTAGCATTTTGATGCCTCAAAACTTGCATGATTTTGTACAGAAGGCCCTCATAGTAGAGGAGGAGCTTATCAGCGGGGGGGTCGGAGCAGGACTCCAGGGAGACTGATGCAGGAGCATCGCCAACTCATCAAGCGAGCCAGCACATCAAGCGGAGATCAGCTGGACAAACAAACCCAAATTTTTGAAGTGCTTTGGGATTATAGTGCAAGTCTTTAATGAGCCATTTATGGAGGCGCATTGTATATTGTATTGGACCTTGAGCCTTTAAGCTCTCATCATTTGGTAGATAGTCGACATTTAATCTAGTTAATGTTGGTAGATAGGATGTTTAATTCTAGATTTGATAGTTTAGAGTCTGAGAGGGAAAACGGATATAGACACCCTCATTGTACCATTGTAAGATAATAGAGAAGAAGAGAGGAAGCATTCAGGAGAAGAAAAGAGCAAGCAGAGAATGTTGTATGAAGAACACCCATGTACAGACATTTGAATTAATAGAAGGAAGCTTTGATTCAAACTCATGGTTTGTGTTGTTTTCTCTGTGTATTGATGTTATGCTCAGGAATGTTTTCTTTCTTGTTATGCATTTGCTTTGTATATGTTGTGCATGTGATTTCATGTTTCAACCTGAAGTCTGAAAGGGAGAGAGAGTGAGGTTCAATTGTTTCTCTATCTGAGCCAGGATATTCCTGCAAGGTGTGCAGTTGAATTCATCTGCAAGGAGTGCGTTGATGAAGGATCAGTAGTCTAACTCTTGTTCTCATTCACCCAGGAGTGTATTTGGGTTGTTGAAGTCATGCAAGGAGTGCGCAAGCTGAAGAAGAAGTCTCAGTTGTGAATCTGAGAAGAAAGGAGATCGAAGATTGTTGCTACAGGAGTGTGCAGAGTCGGAAGGATTCAACACTTGGGACGTTGTTGAATGTTGAGCGCAAGGAGTGTGCGCAAGTTCCTCTGAAAGATTCTAAATGGGAAAGCTCAGGAGGAGCAAGGCCTTTGAAATTATCGAAGACTGCACAGGATATTTCCGTGCCAAGAAATCCTTAAGAAGGGAGAAGAGGAATCGACGGTCAGGATTCATAGAGGAGATCGACAAAATCTCGTTAGCCGTTAGATATTGAGAAGTTGCGTCGGGGTTAAGCCATAGTGTGCAGAGGAAGAGTCACGGAGGAGTTATTGGGATATCAGCGTCATCAGGGTTTTGTTAAGGCAGAGAATCGAGACCTCGTGAGTCTCGAAATCCTGAGAAAGGATCCTAGTCGTTGATCTCGGCAGTACATGCGTCAGCATTCTGGGGAGTCATCGGGATATCAGGGTCATCGGGGTTTTGCTGAACAAGAGAATCGAGACCTTGTAGTTCTCGAAATCCCAAGAAAGGATCTCAACAGGACACAGGTCAAACGTCAGGAGAAGAGTTGGGATTCAACTCATTGGAAAATCGGGGTTTCCGAGGACATAGAACGCTCGCATATTGGAATCACGATCCGCGATATCCCAACGGGAGTTTTGAACTGTCCATCGGCGAGGACGCGTGGCACGAGATCCTGAAGAGTCGACGTTTGGGGGCATTAGAGTTTTCGCAGGTAAAGAATTTGTGCATCAGGAAATCACGATCCACGATTTCCCGACAGGATCAACACCGTCCATTGGCAGGGACACGTGGCGAGAGATCCCGCAGAGTTGGGGATCAGGAAATTGGAAGTCCCGTGCACATGAAAACGGGAATCGCGATATCCCGATACGTGATTTCCCGACGGGGCTAAGGATCGTAGTGGAGGACAGGTGTCAGAAGGTAAACCCTCGCAAGGAGCCAATGACAGGTGGCATCAGCATATCGTGAACTCAAAGGTTCGCGAGTTGGAGAAGCAAAGGATTGCACCAAAAGTTGCAAGGTCGTGAGAAGCGATATATCGACAACTGTCGGTTAGCTTGTGGGACCGCAGGGGTGAGTGGAAGACAGGTGGCAGAGATCGGAGATCTCGCGAACTCGAGAGTTCACCAGTTGAAAGCCCAAACCTTTGGAGCTTCAAGTCGCAAGGACATGAGGTGGCGAAGTTGCGAAGGTGCGACAGGATAACGTCGGCGTCTCGGCACATCGGGACTTGGGAGTTGGAGAATCGAGTGCTAGGAGTCGCGATAGTGCGAGGCTGCGATAAAGCAGAAGTTCCGATAAAGTGGAAGAAGGTCAGTGTTGACTTATCCATCGGGAGTCGGGGATCCGTGAGGATAGAGGATCACGATAGCAAGTGTTGATTTCCCAACTGGGAAATTCCCGATAAGAGCAAGGAAACACGTAGGTGAATATTTCATCGGGGTTCGGGGATTTGTAAGGCCTGATTCCATGAGTTCAGGACTCGTGATCTTGCGAGGTCCAATTTCTCGATAGGACAACGGGAGATCATAAGGAGAGCCCTGTGGGTGTAGAAAAGTTTCGATAAGGGATTTGAAGAGCATTTCATCTCTTCGAGCCGAAGGGAAAGAAGGTCCTGTGGGAGCAGACGTGCCCTGGGTGGTGCGTTTGCGTCAGAGACCTGCGGGACATGCATCATTTGGTGCGTAGTAGCATCAGACACCAGCCATTCATTCCTCTGGGTATTGAGGCATTCTGAGAGGATCCACATTCACTACACCTTGGTGACTAGTACCTCAGCAGCAGACTCATTACCGAGGACCACGACACCAACAACAACAACGACCGCAGCACCAACAATTTAGGCCTATTCAGCAGAACAGACCAAGGTTCCAGGATGGTGGGCCATCAGCTTTTACTTTAGGTACCAGGAGTACCGGACCGAATAAAGGGTGTTGGACATATGAAGAGCCACATTACGAATGTGATTTCCCAGTGGAGAGGACCAGAGCATCTAGATCAGTCGGACCCACTATCGTGGGAGATTTGGGAAAGGCCCATCAGATTCATGTAGTGATGAATAACCACCAGGCATAGCACCAGTCAATTGTTCTCGAGACATTAGGTATCATCCCTAACCAAACCCTTAGTATTTTGATAGATCCAGGTGCTATAGAGAATTTTATTTTTGATGTTGCGCTAAAAAGAATTAAGGTAAAGGCAGTCGAACAAGACAAATTTAACTTTGTAGAAATGGCTTCGGGAGCCAAACAGAAGGTTAGAGGGGAGGTTACGGGTTGTATCCTTAACCTGGGAGATTTTATCACAAGGTCCAACCTGTATGTCATGATCTTAGGGTCTTATGACATCGTGATCGGTATGGACTGGTTGGAATCTCATGAGGTAATACTCAATTGTAAGACGAAAAAGGTTGAGCTTGGTCGATGATGAGGGACAAAGACCCATGATTGTAGGTCAAAACCAGGGAGTTTCCCTGAGGTTCATATCTTCCTTGCAGCTACGGAATAGCATGCACAAGGGATGCAAGCTTTATATGATCCTTGTGTTAAACGAAAAGGGTGTGGCAGAAGGACTAGAAAACCTTCTGGTAGTACGATAATTTGTGGATGTCTTCCCAAAGGAGTTACTAGGATTTCCACCTGAGAGGGAATTGAAATTTACCATATACCTAAAACTGGGGACTGGACCGATAGCAAGAATGCCTTATCGGATGTCGACCCCAGAGTTGTGGGAGTTGAAAATGCAATTGAAGGATTTGTTGGACCTAGGACTTATACATCCAACTGTGTCACCATGGGGTGCGCCTGTTATTTTCATATGGAATAAGGATGGGTCGTGGAGACTTTGCATTGACTACCGTCAATTTAACAAGGTAATGATCAAGAATCAGTACCTGTTTCCAAGGATTGATGATCTATTTGATTAGATGAAAGACACGACGGTGTTTTCAAAGATCGAATTGAGATCAGGGTATAATGAGTTACGGATCAAGGAGGACGACATCCCTAATACCACCTTTAAGATGAGGTTTGGACATTACAAGTTTATTGTTTTACCTTTTGGACTGACAAATGCCCCTGGGATATTTATGATCTTGATGAACGAGGTGTTCCACGAATACTTGGACAAGTTTGTCCAAGTATTCATTAACAATATTTTGATTTACTCTCAGAGATGGAGGAGCATGAAGATCACTTGTGCATGGTGCTACAGTGTCTACGAGAGAACAAATTGTATGGGAAATTTTCAAAATGCTTGTTTTATCAATCGAAGATTCACTACGTAGGGCATGTCATCTTCGATGATGGTATCATTGTGGATCCAAAAAATCTTGAGGCTATTACGAAATGGCCTGCGTCGACCAATGTCCCCGAAGTGCGTATCTCCATAGGTTTAGTGGGATACTATCGACGATTCATCGAGGGTTTTTCGAAGATAGCAAATCTGATCACGGAATTGTAGAAGAACAACAAGAAGTTTGTTTGGACCAAGAAACGCGTGGAGGCATTTTGGAGGCTCAAGGATTTGTTGACGACAACACTAATACTAAGGGTCCCTGACATGGACGTGGAATTATTGGTATGAATTGATGCATCCAAGGAAGGCTTAGGCAGATTCTTGATGCAAGATGCTCGAGTGATCGCTTACATATCAAGAAAGTTGAGAAGGTATGAGGAGAATTATGCAACGCATGATTTGAAGTTGTTATCCATTGTTTATGCCTTGAGAGTTTGGAGACACTACCTTATTGGATGGAAATTCGAACTAAAAATGTACCACTATGGACTACAACACATCTTTACGCAAAGCCTTAAACGCACGAAAATGACATTGGTTGGAATTGCTTAGCAAGAACGATTTCAAGATTACTTACATAAAAGGAACAGTGAACAGAGTGGTGGATGTGTTGAGTCGAAGACCACGCATATTTTTGGTGATGCGTGGTCTTCAGATGAATATACGTGAAAAGATTCTAACTTTACAGCATGACGATGACTAGTACAAAGAGGTCAAGGATTTTATCGAACAAAACACAATGATGGAACCAAGATTTAAAGGATTTACGTTGGACAACGACGGATTATTGAGATTTAAAAATTAAATTTACGTACCACCCAATGACGAGTTATGAGTTTGATCCTAAACGAGGCTCATAGAGCAGTGTATATGGCTCATCCTGGAGTCATGAAGATGAGGGCAGACCTTAAACCATTATTCTTTTGGAAAGGAAAGAAGGAAGACATAGTCAACTACGTGGCAATATGTCTAGAATGTCAGCAAGTGAAGGTTGAACATAGACATCTGGCAAAATTGCAACAGCCACATGCTATTCTAGAATCGAAATGGGAGGTCATTTCAATGGATTTGATTGTTGGACTGCCACTGATGGCAAGGAGACACAAATCGATTTTTGTGGTAGTCGACACTCTAATGAAAAGTGCTCATTTTATTCATTTGTGTATGACATATCAGGCACTTGAATTAGCTAGAGTTTTCATCAGTGAGATTGTGATGATGCATGGCCTGTCTAAGAGGATTATATTCGATAAAGGATCGGTGTTTACAGGATGATTTTGGACTAGTTTCCAAGAGGCCTTGGGAACCCAACTTAACTTTAGTACCGCATATCACCCAGAGATAGATGGGAAGACCAAAATAAAAAACAAAATCTTGGAGGATATGTTGTGTATGTACATTATGGACCAACAAAAGCATTGGGAAGATTTCTTGCCACTGGTAGAGTTTTCATACAACAACAGTTATCAAAGCACCATTAAGATGGTGCCTTTCGAGTTTCTTTACGGGTGACCATGTTGGACACCTTTGAGTTGGGATCGGCTTGAGGATAGGTTCATGGTGGGACCAGAAGTGATCCAAGAAATTAAAGATCAAATAAAAACAATAAGAAAAAGGATCAAGGAAGCGCAGGATCGGCAGAAGAGTTATGTCGATGCACATCGTGTCGACCGTAGTTATGAAGTTGGCGATCGAGTCTTCTTGTGGGTGAAACCGCATAAGAGTTTGATCAAGTTTGGAAGGGTGATAAACTCTCTCCTAGTTTCATGGAACCCTTTGAGATTGTGGAAAACAAGGGGCCCGTGGCCTATCGACTAGCCTTGCATAATTCTTTGAGGCGTATGCATGATGTTTTTCATGTATCCATCTTGAGACATTATGTTAGTGATCCTACTCATGTTATTGACATGAGTTCATTGTAGGTATCGGTTGAGGTTTCTCTCATGGCAGATCCAATCCTCATCCTTGACCATCGCATTCGACAGCTACGACGTTGAACAGTAGATCAGGTCAAGGGCTAGTGGGACAACTATAGTCCACACTCGGTGACCTGGGAGGACGCATATGATATGTGTCAGTAGTTTCCATTTTTGTTTTATAGATATACTTATGATACTATGATACACTTTATTATGGCATTTATATACTGTGAAACTTCGGGACAAAGTTTAAAACAAGAGGGGGTGTATGTAACATCCTGCTATTATGTGCACTGAGCAAACTTTTTCTTTAAGGACACTTGTGTGCAAGTGATCTGGTTCTTCATACGATTGGTTGATTTGATTATGATTATGAGATATTGTGGAGTTGATCATATGTTTTTTTTTTATTATTATTTACATCTATAGGTGCTATTGACTGGGTTCTCCTGAGTGTGCAGGACCCTCGACGTTGAGGATGTCGAGGCATCGATGAAACTCCGTGGACTCTGGATCGAGTCAGAGAGTGGACTGTTAGGGTTTGAATGTTGTTGATGTGACATATGTACATACGATTAGATGTTATGATGTTGATTACTATTGTTGACATGATTCATTGATGGATGCAGGTTGATGATATCTTGCTGACCAGACTCACATTTGGAGTATAGGGGTCACGCATGACAACCAGAGACATTGAGGGAGAGGTGTGGCAGAAGCCCTGCCACAACCCTCTAGCACTCCCATCATGGCTCGAACTGTAGGTTAACGATTACCTAGTTTGAGAGACTCGTGATGTCATGAGGGAATACTGTGATAGTCTCTCATGATGATTCTAAAGTATGCACAATAAGGTAGGGTCCTTATTCCTTAGAGGCCCTTAGTCTCCCACAAGATCACTTGACGAAGTATTGACTCTGAGAGTTTGGCGTCTACCAAATTCAGTCAAGAGGTGAGTCGCACCCTTGGAACATGTAGGGCATCTTGAAGGGCATGTCGCACAAATAAAACAGAAAGAGGTGAGTGGCACCCTTGGAGCACGTGGTGCGTCTTGAAGGGCAGGTCGTGATTTTAACTAGTAAGTGAACAAACCTAGTGCCTAGAAAAACTATGCCTCCTTAGGACATGGTTGGCCTTAAAATGAATGATGTGATGAGTAAGTTTAATAACAAATTTTTCCCTTAAGAACTGTCACCAAGCCTAGTGAATGTAAAACCTAGGTATAAAAGAATATATATATATTAGATATATAACAAGAAGGGGATAAAGAAATTCAAACGTTAATTATTAAAAAAAAAACTTATAATGGAGGATTAAATTTATTAAAAGGGTAAATGGTTGTTTTTCTACACTTGCTAAATCTGATTGTTAGTTAAAAAGGAAAAGGGGGGAACTTAAGGAAAAAGGGAAAAATAAAGAAAGGGGAAACCTAAGGGAAAAGGAGAATGTTTATCTTAGTAAGGAATCTAGCCTTTTCAACTTTCTATTTATGAACTCAACTAGGATTTAAGTAAGGCATAAGTCATTTAATAAATGTAAGGGAATAAAGGGACACTGAGGAATGTTTTTAGGAACTCTTTTAAGTGGGTGTGGGAAATAGGAAAATTTAATTAATTAATAGATTGATTTTCTGGTGCAACTAGGGGATCAGGCGACATGTGTACGGGGGAGGTTTTCCTAATTAAATAAATGAAAAAATATATATATAATGAGGGTTTGGGAAACTAATGACTAATAAACTCTATAAAAAGGATGATGGAGGAGGAGTATGGGACACATCTGGCTTGCGTAACAATACGCTGCCAAATTTTATCTTGACTGAGTTTATTTTGTGGGAATTGGGATACCCATCTCAGGTAATGAGTGGTAGCTCGACCTTGCGAGGCGAGATGGGAGCTAGAATTCTTTGGTATTGTGTGTGTGGCCCCTTTGTGGCTCAGTGGGCTCAGGGGGAAGAAGAGTACCCCTAGCATTTGTTGGGAGGTACCGGTGAGGTCACATCAGTTGGCAAGTGGGAGCTAGATGGAGAACACGTGGGACAACGACTTCGAAGCATTCTCATTTGGCTATGGTATGCATGTGTATATTTGTACTGAATGGTAGTTAAATTCCCTGTATATGCATCTCTCTAACGTCGAAATCATGTGTGCATCATTGTGTTAAAAATTAGTTAATTTTATGTCCGATCAATTTACACTTGTTAAATTTGGTTGAAGGGTAGTTAAATTATGTTCCTGCGCCTTCAGTTAAGGTACTTATATTGTGATAAATTTTATATTTTATTCAACATAATATTATCCAGAGATTTCATTTTTCTTCTTTCAGCGAATTTGTCTTGAAGAGCCTAGTGTTTTATGATAAGAGAATTCAAACTTATCCCAACCTTATGCTCATTGTACCTTTGATTTATTTCCAATGGTGAACCCAAACTCTGAATGTAAATGACTTCTCTGCGTTTTTTTATTGTTTTTAATACAAGAAAAATTGTTTTTTTATCGTTTGTTCCTTTATCCTTTAAGTTATTAGTATGTCCCTGAGCAGTCGGCCAAGAACTAAATCGACTATCTTTCACTCTGGTGTTAAATATTTAGATTCAAATTCCCTGCTTTCCTGTGCATGGATAATAATTGTAGGATCATTTCTCTGCCCAACAAGGAATTCTCTCATGGGCGTTTATTCCCTCCTTAGCCTCTGCGATTATTGTTATTTATTCTCTGCAAATTCATGCTTCCACACAACGATTTGGGGATGTCTATATAGTTAACCAAATGTTTTATTTCTCTGTGATTAATGTTGTTTTTACTCTCTGCAATTTCATTTTTAACTTTCCCAGCAAATCCATTGCGTGTACATCAAAATTTCCTCCTTATTGCTTAGCATTTTTTGTGGTCTTTACTCAGCCGATTCCGTTTTTCATCACCTAGCGATTTCATACCTTCTCTGCGTTGATGGGGTGTAAACCTAGTTATTTTCCATTTCTCAGCCATATTTTTGTTTCTTTTCCTCAGAAAAATCGTGTTATCCCCTAGTGAATCTCATTGTCTCGTACCAGCCCTCTTTTCATTTTTTTCCCTCAGAAAAATTGTGTTATTCCTCAGCGAATCTGGGTGTCTCATACCAACCATATTTCATTTTATTCCTCAAAAAAATTGTGTGCCCACACAACAAATTATTGGGCATGATTCTCTACATTTCCTACCCTTTGTTATCCTCTGACTTTTCCGGTGGTTACCTATCCCGGGCGAATTTGTGTTTTCCATTATAAACGGAATGGTTGTAATCTTTTGCTTGTAATAGTTATAAGTTTTTTCAAAACCTTGCATTAATTTAACAACAGGAGATTCCAGGCTTTAGTTATATACATTGGTCATAGTAGTGGCATTAATTGAAATTATGATTTCTAGCGGAAGAGAATATGGAGGTAAGTGAATATGGCAATAGATTACACCACAGTAAATGCATTGCCTTATAACAGTATGAATTTTTGTCCAGATTTGAACACTATGATAAAGGGTAAGAGGAATTGACAGTGGCGGTTTTTATTGTTGTATAATTGTGGTTAATTTATCTAAATAGCGCATTGAATTATAAAATAGAAGAAATGGCACCATCGATCGAAACAATGTTAAATTCTTATAATTGTTGGTAAATTGTATAAACAACACATTACTTCTAGAACAGGAGGATTGGTGGGTGATTATAATTACCTTTTGACAGTTTGATTGTTTTAGAACAACTCATTATTGTAGGATCATGTGAATGGAATTATAGTTATATTTTCTTTGGATAGATGATGGTTTTAGGACGGCGCATTGTTTTAAGAACATGTGGAAGGAAGTATATTAAGTGCTTATAATAGTTTGAATGGTTTTATAAAGGCGTTATGTTGAAGAGCAGGGGAATGGCAGGGGAGGTTATAGATGCTTTAATGGATTTTCTAATTGTTTTAATAACTGGCATTAAGTAGGGGACATATTGATTTTGAATAAAGTGAATTGACATGACAGAAATGGTCATGGTCCAATTGTTGGTTACTATCCCTATGTTAATGTAATCCTTGTACGTTGATTTTTAAAATGATGACTTGATAATTATAATATACTTTAGTTCTTTTTAATGTTTTAAGTGGGTTGTGCTTTAAAAAGAAAGTAGGGAGTATTGTTATATGCTTTTAACATTAGATTGAGTTTGGATACAACATGTTGAAACAGTCTTATGATGGTAAAATGTTAATGAGGTACATATAGATTGTTGCACAAATCTAAACCTGTATGGAAGGTAGTTACCTTGCGCCTTGTTATCTTGATTGTTGGAGTGATCTCGTTTATATATTTTGTTAGCTTGATTGTTGGGATTCTCTTCTGGTTTTTCATCGCTTGTCATAACGATTAGGTTCATTACAATACTTTATATTCTATTTTGTTTGGGCAAGATGGGATCTGGGATGGGATTCTCGATTTGGGAGAGATGTGATCTGGGATGGGATTCTCTTTTGGTTTGGTATCATAAACTTTGTATTTGGAAGGATTATCGATGGTTTCCAGATAGGTAAACTTATTCATGAACTTGTATTAGAGGTAAAATGTTAATCAAATATTCTAGTCATGGAAATTCTTAAATCTATCTATTATATCATATAGGGATTTAATGCTCAGAATTTAGACATCCAGTTCATTATGAGAATTGGAATACATTTGTTGTTGATAATGTAGACTTGTAAATAGAATTTAATTATCGTTTTTATATTTTAATCATGTATATAATAGTAGAATAGACAACGTTGTACGAGAGAGAGAGAGTCAAAACTCTTAGGGTTGTTGATAAATCCGATAGAATTTAATGTAGACCTGTATATTTAAGAGAAATCAATTAATGATGAATGTATTTAGATTGATGTTAGACTTAGTGTTTAGAATTTTACTTCATGATTATAAAAAAAATTGGAGTACCAAGGTTTTAAATACAAAGAAATATTTGATCATATTCGTACTCTTAGTTAGTTGGAATAAAAAATTTCCTTGGATAAACAATCTTAAATTGAGTTGATTTTGTTCTGCATTATAACAAATGATGGATATAATCATTAGATTTTTTTTTATCGATAATAGATATGTGTTCATTATTATGTAGAGTCTTACCAGAAATTGAATCGTTCCCTCTTATGATTGTGTGTTATTTAATTAAAGACTATGCATTGATGGATTAGTATGTTAATTGATTAGGGTGTAATTCACTTTTTGTGTTTGTATATATATTGTACCTTAATGAAGTTCTAACCACATGCACAATCTTAAACAAGTAGGCATATGCCTACATTTTTAGATAGAACTTACATTTTACTTGCATTCCTAAATAGATAAAATAATTAAAGTGTGAAAAACTAAGGAGTTGAGTTGAAATAAATTGTAAATTGTTAAGTTATTATGAAATTATTCATGGATTATGATGTTCAAATAGAAGTGGGGATTGTCAAGTTTATGGTGATTATTGCAATATATATATATATATATATATATATATATATATATATATATATATATATATATATATATATATATATATATATATATATATATATAGTGAATTGTTAGAGTCATCTTAAGATTTTTATTATGTATTATTAATGATTATATATTTGAGTTGTGTTAATTATCCTTGATGCAATTAGTGCAACCAGTTAGGTAAATATTAACACAAATTGTGTATCAATGTCATTGGAATAAGAGTTTTACGTTCAAGAAATTTTTGTTGATGTAAATTATATTTTGCATAGATGAAGTGATGTTTGTGTACTTGTTTTTTCATTTTAATTGATTGTATATTGTAGATAAATCTATGCCATTTAATTTAAATGTTGGTATTCCTTATTACACTCACTAGTGATACCAAACAAGGGAACTATTGCAAGGATTTAGTGTTAACATTAATGATTATTATTATAGATGTTGTATTCAAGTTGCGTAAATTTTGAAAGTTACTGGGGTCTGTAAATTAACCCTTGTGTATTCTAAAATTTACTTTATATTGTTCAAGTAAATTAGAGGGTCGCTAGATATGGTATAAGAGAAGGTTCAACTCTACAACAATAGATCCATTACGCATTCCATTGTTTTATATTAATGGTTAAATATGTATCACTAATACAACTTGAAATTTTTCCCATGCAGGTATCATGGTTAGAGGACATGGGAGGAGTAGACAGTGAGGTGTAGGAGGAAGGAGTACGCTTCCTCCAAGTGCATCCACTCCAGAGGGATCCGCTCCCATGGGATATGTGCAGACTACTGGCCAGGAGCAGGTTGCAGTGGGAGATGCAGTAGGTATGGTGAGATCCTTTCAAAGGATGTATGAGGTGATAATCAGCCACCTTTATCGGGAGAAGGGTAGAGAGTCTGAGCCCAATAAGGTTTTTTACCTCCCTCCAGTGGTTACTAGTAGTATACATAGAGATCTCAAGAAGGTGAAATTTCTCGAGTTTTGGGGTGCCACGGATGGGTTAGCCGCCAAGGCAAGGTTGGAGAACATGGTGATGTGCTTCGCACTACGCGGTTACACCTCCAACATGAAGGTATGCATGGAGGTATTTCAACTGAAATGGAGTGCACTTCTTTGGTGGAAGACACTCCTACCTCAACTAAACATGGTCATTCAAGACGTTTCATGGGAATTGTTCAAGGAACGATTTTGGGAGAGGTACTTATCTGATGAATTCATTGAGTGTCAGCTTAATGATTTCAATGCCTTAAGATAGGGTATTTGTATGGTATCAGAGTATGAGGCTAGGTACATGGAGCTACTTAGATATGCTCCACATCTGAAAACTGAGAAATTAAAGGTTAACAAGTTTTTGTTCGGCCTCAACTTCAACATTCGTGCGAAAGTGAGGTTATTGATGCCTCAAACGTTGCACGATGCAGTTTAGAAGGCTCTCGTTGTTGAATAAGAGTTGAACAGTGGGGGTCAGGGTAGGATCCCATCCAAGCATACTGAAAAGGAATCACCTAGAGCGTAGCAACATCAGACACTAGTTAGACATACTTTTGGGCATCGTGATATGCCCAGAGGATCTGTATTCTTGACATCGCACTGGCAGATTCCTCACCATAGAAATCCTTACAAAGCACCATATCAGTAGCAGTAGCAACAGTTTAGATCTGGTCCACAGAATAGACTAGTACATCAGACTCCTAGAACAAATTCTACTTCTAGGACTAGGAGCACCAGAACGAAGAATGGATGGTGGACATGTGGAGAGCCAAATTACGAGAGATATTGTCATATTGAGAAGACAATATCTTCTGGATCAATAGGACCGATGACAGTTGGGGATTTTGGAAAGGCCCACATGATTCATGTAGTGGTGAATAACCGTTAGGACAAGCATCAGTCTACAGTGCTCAAGACTTCATGTACAATAATTGATCAACAATTTAGTGTTTTGATAAATCCATGAGCTACTGAGAGTTTTATATCTAGTGTTGTGCTTAAAAGAATTAAGGTGAAGGTAGTCGAACAACATGAGTTTAGTTATGTGGAAATGGAATCTGGTGCCAAGAAAAAGGTTGGAGGAAAGGTTAAGGATTGTAACATTAACTTGGGTGATTTTGTCACGAGTGTAAACATGTATGTTACAATTTTGGGATCTTACGACATTGTAATCAGAATGGATTGGTTAGAATCACATGATGCGATACTTAATTGTAAGATGAAATGGTTAAGTTTAACAAATGATTTGGGAAAGAGTAGGGTAATTTTAGGAAGAAACCAAGGAGTGTCGTTGAGGTTTATTTCTTCCTTACAATTACATAAAAGTATGTGCAAGGGGTGTAAGTTATATGCAATTTTAGTGCTTAACAAAAAATGGGAAATGGAAGGATTAGAAAACCTTCCTGTAGTGTCAGATTTTACAGATGTTTTTCCTGAAGACCTACCAGTTTTACCGCTAGAAAGAGAATTGGAATTTCCCATAGACCTAAAACCTGGAACAAAACCGATTGCATGAACTCCATATCGGATGTCGACAGTGGAATTGTAGTAGTTGAAAATGCAATTGAAGGATTTATTAGATTTGGGACTTATATGACCAATTGTATCATCATGGGGTGCACCAGTTATTTTTGTAAGAAATAAGGACAGATCATGGAGGCTTTTCATTTACTATTGTCAATTAAACAAAGCCATGATCAAGAACCAGTATTTGTTGCCAAGAATTGATGATTTATTTGACTAGATAAAAGGAGAAACGTTGTTTTAAAATATTGACTTGAGATTGATATATCATCAGTTACAAATTAAAGAGGAATATATCCCTAATACTGCATTTAAGACAGGATTAAGACACTATGAGTTTATTGTTTTACCATTTCTATTGACGAATTCCCTAAGCGTATTCATGAATTTGATGAATGGGGTATTCCGCGAATACTTGGACAAGTTTTTACAAGTATTTATCGACAACATATTTATTTATTCTAGGACAAAAGAAGAGCACGACGAACACTTACAATTGGTTTTACAATGTTTAAGAGAAAACAAGTTGTATGGGAAATTGTCAAAGTGTTCCTTTTACCAAACAAAGATTCATTATTTGGGACATATCATATCTAGAGAAGGTATAGTTGTGGATCCAGAGAAAGTAGAGTTTATTATGGAATGGCCAACACTGATGAGCGTACAAGAAGTAAGTAGTTTTATGGGATTAGTAGGTTATTATCGATGCTTCATCGAAGGTGTTTTGAAGATAGAAAATCCAATTCCACAATTGCAGAAGAAAAAAAATAAATTTGTATGGACAGAGAAATGCGCAGAAGCATTTCAAAAACTTAAGGAGTTATTAATGATAGCACCAATAATGAAGGTCCCTGACATGGACAAGAAATTCTTGGTATGCACAGACGCATCCAAGGAAGGTCTAGGTGGATTTTTGATGTAAGGCAGTTGAGTGATCGCTTACATTTCAAGGAAATTAAGAAGGCGCAAAGAGAATTACGCAACACACGATTTGGAGTTATTAGCAATTGTTTATACATTGAGAGTTTAGAGGCATTACCTTATTGGATGAAATTTCAAGTTAAAAATTGATCACTGTGGATTACAACATATTTTTACTCAAAGTGACTTAAACGCACGACAAAGGTGTTGGTCAGAACTACTTAGTGAATACGACTTTGATACTACCTACATTAAAGGAATGGTGAATAGAGTAGCAGATGCATTGAGTTGGAGACTATGCACATTCTCAGTAATACCTCTTAAGACAAATCTTCGAGAAAATATTCTAACATTACAGATTGGCTATGACCATTACAAGGAAGTTAAAGATAATATTGGACAAGATACTATCACTACTACACATTGGAAAAAGTGTGACAATCTAATTGCGACATTATGGACAAAATTGGTCATACTGTCGAAAAATAGAGGAAAATTTAATTTTTTTTCTCCATACTGCTCAATATCGTCGCACTTGCGACGTACTTTTCAAATCATCGCAAGAGCAATGACATTCAGAAGATGTCACTCTTGCGACGACATCAAATGTGTGTCGCACTTGTGATGGTGTGGACATTAGGTTGTCCCCCTCAAACGGTCACCCACTATTTGACAAAGTCAACATTGACTTGGTCAACAGTCCTCAGAAGTGCAACTTTCTGTTCGTCGCACTTGCAATGGTGTGGACACTAGGTTTTCCCCCCTTAACAGTCACCCACTATTTGACAAAGTCAACATTGACCTGGTCATCTGTCCTCGGAATTGTGACGTTATAAAATCTATAAATATGTTGCATTTTACGGATGTTGTGACAAGTTTTCTATAACAACGACGGTTCAAAAAGGGTATAAGGTCTTCTTGGCGAACAAAAAAATGTTTTTTTTTCATATGTTATAATAGAAAAATATAATAGATATTGTATTATACATCACTCAATTTTATAAGATAGTTATCAGTATATGTCTGTGGGGAAGAATGTCAGAAAACATTAGAGGTGGGAAAAAAAATTAAAGAGGGTGAAAAGTGTGACGGTAAATGTTATTGCCCTTGCAAAAATTGTTGCACTAGACGTCTCGAAAGAGTGTTAATAGCAACAACTAAAGACAATTGTAGAAAATATGGGCACATGGACAGGGGATCAAATGAATATTGTCCCATGGTAATTAGCTATATATATATTCATTATCTGTTTTAATATTGATTGTATTCTCAAAATTTGATATTGTTTTGTACATGCACTAATTTTTCATGATTGTTTGTAATTATAAAGTTAGATTTCCCCCCCTAACTTTCTGTAGAAAGCACCAAGTAGTAGCAGAAATGATGTTGTACAAGATGAGGAACATGAAGCAGATAATGAAGATCAAGTTAATGATCCCATGGAAGTAGATGACAATAATAACATAGTTCAAGATGATGGGACAAATCAAATGATCCAAGACTTATTCAGTCATCCAGATGAGGATCATGGGGACAATAGTGATGGTATTTATGATGAATCTCTACTTGAAAAGGAAAATAAACGACTTTATAAAGGGTCAAGAGAAAAACTCCTTTCCACTACATTGTTGTTGGTGAACTTAAAGGTTACAAATCATTTTTTGAACACTTGTATGACACAGATTCTAAGGTATGTAATATGTTTCATCACATATACATAAAGGTTGAATTTTTCCCCTATTTTTTAGTTTTAATTAATGTGTAAAATAAAAATGCAATATTTACAATTACTATTCTTTACATTAACTAGTTATTTTTTATGTTTTATATTGTTAGCTGAATTTTTGTTACCCTCGTCAAATATTTTTCCTCGCACATATCAAGATTTACATGCCATTATGAAATACATTGGAATGGAGTATCAAAGTATAGATGCATATCATGGTGATCATATTATATATTATGGAAAACATGCATCGAAAAAAAAATGTCTGGTGTGTGGTATCAGTAGATATTGAACTGATCAAGTAACAAAAATGGTGCCTCAAAAGGTTCTCCAACATATTCCCATAATTCCACGTTTACAGTGATTGTTAAGGTGCCAAAGCATAGCACATTTTATGGATTACCATGCATTAAATGGAATTGAATATGGTGTTCTTCGAATTCCTGCATATGGTTATGCATTTAAGGAATTTTTTGCAAAATGGAAAGAATTTACAGATGAACCTCGTAATGTTAGGATTTCATTGTTAACTGACAGTGTTACTCCATTTGGAGAGATTCGGTTTGTTTACTCAGTGTGGCCTATTTTTGTTATCAACAATAAAATTCCTCCTTGGATGTCAATAAAGAGGGAGCACATAATGTTGACAATGATTGTTCCAGGTATTTGTTTACATTAATTTTTCAAATGTAAATTTTTCTTCTTCTTTTTTTTTCGGCATAATATCTTTTATTTATTTATTTGTGTATATATACATACCATGGTAGTAATTTCATGTAATTTCAAACAATTAGGTAAGTACCAAGTTAAATATATGAATGTGTATATAGATCCTCTTATCGACGAGCTACTAAATTTATGGGAGGGCATCACTATGTATGACATATGTAAACCAATTGGGTAGAAGAGATTTCAATGCCATGAAATACTTTTATGGACAATTCATGATGCCTCGGGACTAACACATTTTTGTGGTATGTAATGTTCCATATTGCACGCTTGAATAGTATATAATTAATTGAATATATCATGTATGCTTTTTAAATAATTCTTTCGTATATTAATAATTCACATTAATCCATATGTTGCAGGTCTTCAAACAAAGGGTAAATTTGCATGTCCAGTTTGTGGTCCTAAGATGAAATCTCGTCGATCAAAAATTTTAGGAAAAGAGGTGTTTGAAGAGTATAGACACTTCCTATTTAAGAACCATAAGTATCGTACTACTGAAAAAGATATTTTCAATGGGAAACAAGAGACTTGACTAAAACCACAAATAATAATAATGACACCTTGCCTATGGAATTTGGCATATGACATAATTAATCCTTGAGGTACGCATTTTGTTTATGTATTGTAAATGGAATCATGTTTTGAAATTTTATTTTAATTATTCAATTTATTTTACCGCATTTGATCAATAGTGTTCTGATTTGTTTTATGCTTCATCAATGTCGTCGTACTGAAGGTAGTAATAATGGGCTTCCACGAGGATTGAAATGTTATCCCACTCAATTCATGAGGTTTCCTTACTATGAGGAGATAAAAATAGTTCATTTGTTTGATACAATTCATATCGGGAAGAATGTGACAGAAACATTATGGTGAATCATAGATGGCAGAAGGGATAAAGAAAAACTTGTCAAAAATTGTAATGACATTCAGAAAGCCAATCATGCAATGCAAAGTGTGATCCAATAAAATAGCGATGGAGACCAAAATAACCTTCCATGGTTATTAACAGAGAAGCAAAGCAATGGTGTAAAAGAGGTCATTCAGAGAATTAAATTTCCCACAAGTTTTTTTTCAAACATAAAGAGTATCTTAACGAAGAAAAGTGAATTTGGTGGGGTAAAAACACATGATTGGCATACCTTCATTAAGGTAATTAATAATTTTAGTATTCATATTTATATATTGGTCATATACATTTTTTGAGATTTTTATTTTTTTTGTCTAGTTTTGAAACAAGTAACGATTCATTTTTATTGTTACAGTTTGTTCTACCTCTATCTCTCCCAAACAACTTTGACAACAACGTCAAACAAGTTATATATGCTCTTGGAAAATACATGAGGTAAGTAGCTGCAATATATATGCAAAAAAAAAAATCAATTTTTTGTTGTACTTAATGACATGTGTTTTACTTGTAATGTAATATGTATTATGTTTTGTTGAAACATGTTATTTTCTTGCGTCATGATCTGTAGATGGTTGTCATTGAAAGAAATCCATGAATATGATATAAAGTATTGGAAGAGAGAAATTCCTTGGCTAAGGTGTGAAATGAAGAAGTGCCTACCTCCATCATTTTTCAATGCACAAGAACACTACCACATACACCAAGTTGAGGATATTGAAATGTGTGGACCTGTACACACAAGGTCAATTTGGATGGTGGAGAGGCACTTGAAATCATTGAAGGATTTGGTTAAACAAAGAGCACGTCCTGAGGGTTCTATGGTGGAGGGATTTATGGTATATGAATCCATGGTGTATATTAGTTAGTATCTTCCTAAATTAGTAGTGCAAGGTATGCATGCAGTGGATTGCATTTGGGATGTGAACTCCATCAAAAATTTTGAAGGGGAGCAGATGTTGGGGAAAGGTACAATGAAGAAAGTGAGAGGTAATATTTAAATTGTGGATATTTGTAATAAATATAAATTTTCATTTTTTTGTGTATATGATCATAATCATTTAATATTTATTCTTTCATCATTTATTAATATTTATCATGGTTATAACTATAATTTAATATTGGTGAATTGTGATTTTTCGATCGGTCAGTTGCTCAAGATTGGGATGCACTACATTTATAAATTGCAAACAATCTTGACTGGATTAAGGTATGGATTGATAGATGTAAACAATGTCATGGTGGTAGGTTATCATGGAAAGAATTTTATGAATTGGTTAAAGAATCTTGTTGTAATGGAGATTCTGATGTTATGCAGAGGGAAATAGATTTAGCATATTGTTTGAAAGATGGAAAGGAAAGCAAATTCACCCATTTTATTCACTTATTTTGTATTATATTAGTGTGATTGTATGTGTGTTTTTTTCATATTATACTTTCCAAGTTTTATAAATTTGTTTATTATTAATTGACAATGCATCTTTTACATGTCTGGCATATTACAGTTGAAACACCACAAGGTTATGTGGTGCAATGGTTGTAAATTTCATATCAAACAGATGGATGAAACCATGAAAAATTTTGATAGTGGGATAGTTGCAGTATTCCAGGTTACTAATGTTTCCTCTAGGAGTGACAAATGTCCACGAGAATCTGAAAATAAATACTATGGGTTTTTGAATAATATAATTGATTGTGACTTTAATTCCTTCAAATTAATTGTGTTCGATTTCAAATGGTATAGGTTATGAATGCATGAACATGATGAGGAAAGAATTGTTATTCAACATGCCAATGGATTTCTGATGATTAAAACAATGATTTTTGAAAAAGAAAATGACCGCAATGTTTTTCCAAGTCAATGTGAACAAGTGTTTTACTCAAAGGTTCCAGGTAAGAGGGATTGGTCATTTGTCGTTAGATATGATCCAAGAGGAAGGCCAGTAAAGTATATTGTAGATGAAGAAGATGATATTGAAGAAGAAGAAGATGTAGAATTAGAGAAGGAATAATATAGGTTGATAGATGAAGAAGACAGAGAAGATGAACCATGCGTAGGAGACAATGCGCCAGTTCTTGATGATGATATCGATGAAGATATGCTCGAAAATGACATTGATGATATCATCAATCCTTTCAACATTGTTTTTGAACTGGATGTTGATACAGATGTTGAGTTGGATGATCAAGAAGAAGATACAAAACAAGGATGATACAAATGTTGTGTTGGTCGATGAGGTACGTAACTAGATATTTTAATTTGTATGAATTATTCTCTTTAAATATATTTTAAGTGGGTAAATTACATGTTTTAAGTTTTATTTCATTTTTGTTTTGGTAGTTTCTATGCATGATTACTATAATGCTTTTGTTTATTTTATATTTTATAGATTGGGTATTGGGGAATTGAGAGTGATGTGAGGGGGGGGAGGTGCCATATGAAATTCCACCTTCACGTGGTTGGCCTTGTTTAGTAGAGAATAAATTATTTTCAAAACCAAGAGAAGTTCATTCATTCATATTTATACTCAAAGATCACTCACAGACCCGATCTATATATTGACCTATGAGATTTTGTATTTAAATAATGATTTCATACTAATATTATTTATGGAGCAAAAGAGTACTTACATGAGAGAAAAAAAACAAAGACATAAAATAACTTGAAGCTTGTGTGATTAATCAAGTACTTATTTTATCAACGTTATTGTGACATGCCCTTGCAGTACTAGTAGATGTGGGGACATGCATCTTGGTCATATTTTAAAGGAAATAGGTAAAAGGAATTGTACTAAGCCTAGATCAATACATGATGGGAAACAATAACCTGTGAATGGGGCCAATGTTGAAATTCTTTCAAAATGTTTCTATATCCACTAAAATTTGGCATGGATAGATTGTCTACATGCCTAGAAACAGCTAAAATACATTGTATTATGATCCCGTGTGTGGGTGGACGCCCCTCTTGCCAACTCGCCTTGTGTTGGGCACCTTGCCTCCTTTTCATTACGATTCTTCATGTGACCACCTCTCATGTCAATTTTCCTTTCCTTGCCTTTGGGAACCCAGCCTTGCCTAGGTCATCTTAAAAAACCTAAGTTGAAGCCAAAATTGCTCCTTATTCGACATTCAGCTCGTCTTCTTGCCTAGTGATCCCTTGTGTAGATGTTTTCGTTACGGCTCTTCATGTGGGTGGGTGCACCTCTTGCCTTGCCTTTGGGCACCCTGCCTTGTTTTCATTATGGTTCCTCATGTGGTTTCCCCTCTTGCCAACTTGCCTTGCGTTTATTTTGGCCTCCCTACCTCTTTTTCATTATGATTCCTCATGTGGGAGACCCTCTTTCCAACTCGCCTTGTCTTATGTTTGGGTTCCATGACTCATTTTCATTATGAAACCTCATGTGAGCGCTCCACTTTCCAACTCGCCCTGCATTTCATTTGGGCGTCCGACCCCCTTTCCGTTATGATTCCTCATGTGGGTGACCCTCTTTCCTACTTGCCTTGCATTTCGTTTGGGCACCCATCCTTTCCTAGGACATCTTGAAAAGGTTAAGTCGAAGCCAAAATTGATCCTTATCTAGCATTTGGCTCATCTTCTTTCCTAGTGCTCCCTTGTGTGGTAATTTTCATTACGAATATTCATGTGGGTGGGCACCCCTCTTTTCAACTCGCCTTGTGTTGTGTTTGGGTGCCCTGCCTCCTTTTCATTACGATTCCTCATGTGGGTGTCCCTCTTACCGACTCACCTTGTGTTGCATTTGGGAACCCATCCTTTCCCAGGAAGCCTTGAAAACGTTAATTCGAAGCCAAAATTGCTCCTTATCCGGCATATGTCTCATCTTCTTTCCTAATGCTCCCTTGTGTGGTTGTTTTCTTTATGACTCTTCATGTGGGTGGGTGCCCCTCTTGCCAAATCACCTTGCATTTTATTTGTTTGGTAACCCTACCTCCTTTTAGTTATGATTCCTCATGTGGGTGCCCCTCTTTCCAACTCACCTTACCTATCCTTTGGGCACCCAGCCTTGCCCAGGTCGTCTTGAAAATGTTAAGTCGAAGCAAAAATTGCTCCTTATCTGGCATTCAGCTCGTCTTCTTGCCTAGTGCTCCCTTGTGTGGTTGTTTTTGTGCCTTTCATGTGGGTGGGTGCACCTCTTGCCAACTCGCCTTGCATTTCATTAGGTTTCCTTGCCTCCTTTTCATTACAATTCCTCATGTGGGTGCCCCTCTTGCCAACTCTCCTTGCCTTTCCTTTTGGCTCCCAACCTTTCCCAGGTCGTCTTAAAAAAGTTAAGTCGAAGCCAAAATTGCTCCTTATCTGGCATCTGGCTCTTCTTTCCTAGTGCTCCCTTGTGTGGTCATTTCCATTACAACTCTTCATGTGGGTGGGCGCACCCCTTTCCAACTGGAATTGAATTGTGTTTGGGTGCCCTCCCTCATTTTCATTACGATTCCTCTTGTGGGCACCCCTCTTTCCAACTCGCCTTGCCTTGCCTTTGGGCGCCCTGCCTTGTTTCTATTATGATTCCTAATGTGGTCACCCCTCTTTCCAACTCCCCTTGCATTGTGTTTGGCCACTCTACATCATTTTTGTTACGATTCCTCATGTGGGTGACACTCTTTCCAACTCTCCTTACGTTTTGTTTGGGTGTCCTGCCTCATTTTCGTTACAAATCCTCATGTGGGCTCCCCTCTTTCCAACTCACCTTGTGTTACGTTTGGGCGCCCTGCCACCTTTTCATTACGATTCCTCATGTGGGTGCCCATATTTCCAACTTGCCTTGCATTTCATTTGGGTGCCTAGCCTTGCCCAGGTCATCTTGAAAAATTTAAGTCAAAGCCAAAATTTCTCCTTATCCGGCATCTAGCTCATATTCTTTCCTAGTGCTCCCTTGTATGGTTGTTTTTGTTACGACTCTTCATGTGGGTGGGTGTCCCTCTTGCCAACTCACCTTGCATTGTGTTTGGGTGCCTTGCCTCCTTTTCATTACCATTCCTCATGTGCATGCCCCTCTTTACAACTCTCCTTGTGTTGCGTTTGGGTGCCCATCCTTGCCCAGGTGGTCTTGAAAAAGTTAAGTCGAAGCCAAAATTTCTCCTTATCCTACATCTAGCTCGTCTTCTTTCCTACTTCTCCCTTTTGTGTTTGTTTTATTTACAACTCTTCATGTGGGTTGACACCCCTCTTTCCAACTCACCTTGTGTTGTGTTTGGGCACCATGCCTTATTTTCGTTATGATTCCTCATGTGGGCRCCCCTCTTTCCAACTTGCCTTACGTTGTGTTTGGGCGCCCAGCCTTTCCCAAGTCGTCTTGAAAAATTTAATTCGAAGCCAAAATTACTCCTTATTCGGCATCTGGCTTCTCTTCTTGCCTAGGGATCCCTTGTATGGTCGTTTTTGTGCCTTTCATGTGGGTGAGCGCACCTCTTTCCAACTCACCTTGTGTTGCATTTCAGCACCCTACCTCCTTTTCGTTACGATTCCTCATGTGGGTGCCCCTCTTTCCAACTCGCCTTGCCTTTCCTTTGGGCTCCTAGCCTTTCCTAGGTCATCTTAAAAAAGTTAAGTTGAAGCCAAAATTTCTCCTTATTCAACATTCAACTCGTCTTCTTGCCCATTGCTCCCTTGTGTGGTTTTTTTTTGTTATGACTCTTCATGTGGGTGGGCGCACCTCTTTCCAACTTGCCTTGTGTTGCGTTTCAGTTCCCTGGCTCATTTTTCATTATGATTCCTCTTGTGGGTGTCGCTCTTTCTAAATCGTCGTGCCTTGCCTTTGGGCACCCTGCCTTATTTTCATTACAATTCCTCATGTGGCCACCCCTCTTTCCAACTCACCTTGCATTGTGTTTGGCCACCCTACCTCTTTTTTGTTACGATTCCTCATGTGGGTGACCCTCTTTCCAACTCGCCTTGCATTGGATTTTGGCATCTTGCCTCATTTTCATTACGAATCCTCATGTGGGTTCCCCTCTTTCCAACTCACCTTGCATTACGTGTGGGCGCCCTCCCTCCTTTTCATTCTGATTCCTCATTTGGGAACCCCTTTTTCCAACTCCCCTTTCATTTTGTTTGGGTGCCCATCCTTGCCTAAGGATCTTGAAAAAGTTAAGTCAAAGCCAAAATTGCTCCTTATCTAACATCCGGCTAAGGAGGACTGATCAGTTTTAACTCGTGCCTTTTAAAACATGTGTACAAAAGTGATGCAACCCCCTTCCCTTCAAAGAGATACATGACCTCTTGGTCTTGGATCGTTTGAAAACACTGAGTCGAAGTGACTCCTTGGGTTCCCATGGGAACCCGAAATAACTCTACCCACACACACAGGTCTCCTCTACAAGTGACCGCAGTTATGACCATGGGTTTACCTCTTCATAGTTCAAACTTCAGGGATGTCCTTAATCCTTCCCTTAATTTCTCTCGAAACATTCTCCTTCGAGGTTTCAAACTCCCACCACGTGTCTCCTCAGATTATCTAGCCCCACAAGGCTTCAAATTTCACAACTTCGTGAAAATATAGGACTCTCACCCACAACTTCTGGTCCTTCAATTCTCAAACTCCTTGACCCGTTATCATGTGCTCCTCTGTGATCAACAGTCAATATTGGATCGCGACTTTGGACTTCACGACCTTACTTCCATCAAGTTCCAAACTTGTCGACTCCAAAGTATTGAAGTGCTTCCACTGCTAATCTCTTGATATTTACGCCCTTGACTCCATCTGAGGATCTCTTTGACACTTAGTCAAATTCTTGGTCCATGCACACCTTGCAAAACAATTTTAACCACAATTTAGCTTCTCCTGTTGGATGGCTTCCTACTCCTTATGACTGTCCTCCAACCACTTTTTGTCTCTCTTGACTAAAATCACACCATCCTTCCTGAGATTTCAAGTCAAAAAAGACTCAGTCACACACTCCTTGCGGACATCAATGCACTCCTTTTAGACATGAGGTTCCACTATCTCTCCTGAGATTTCGAGTCGAAACAGACTCGGTCACGCACTCCTTGTGGACGTCGATGCACACCCTGCACTCACTCACTGAAGAGAAACAATTGAAACTTGTCTACCCCTCACAAATACTCATACATTCAACAAAGTAAATGCAGCCATGGATTCAAGAACAGAAATAACAGGGAATTGAAAAATAACAAAAACTCTACCATTCATTCAGATAGACACCTAACCAACACACATTGGGACAATATATCTCTTTTATATTCATACAACTGAAACTTTATACATACATACATTGTTCTTCACTACTCCTTGACCTATACAAAATAGATTCATCTATTGCTCGGTTGTCCTCTATCCGCAGCAACAACGATCATCATCAACAACTATTGACAACAACCTTTACTGGGCAATATTACAATGCTTTATATAAAGGGACTCTCTTGAGTTCTTCCCTCCAACTACTATACGCTATCTAATCGAAATTGAATTCTATAAACTACTTAACACTTATTACAATAAATATTGTGTCAGACAGATAAGAGTACAAGCTCCAAATCTATACTCTGATCCTCCACATTAAAGAAAAATACATTCTTCATCAATATTACGTGATGGATCAGCCTCAAAACATTAAAGATGTCCAAATTCAAAATTTATGTTAGATATGACATTAATGCATTGATCCCTTGGTATTCAAAATGTTTCGAAATATGCGCTAGTGTGCCCAACTGTCTCCCACGCTCAGACCTTGTTGGCGATGCTCCTGCATCATACTCCCTTGGCTGAAAAATTCATGGAATCCTGTCCATGAGCTCCTGCACCGATCTTCCATTCTTTTGGATCTCTGATTCACTGACCCAACTGGAATATTCCACTGGTCGTCCTTTCCACTTCACCAAGTACTCAAAATACGTCTTCCTTCTGGTCTTCTTACAAACCCTTTGATCTATGATATTTTCCATCTGTAGCTTATCTACTATAGGCATATGTTTCTCCCAATGGATCCTCTCTTGATCTTCAGATCCTTCGGTTCCATATTCCTTGTAAGTATACAGGTCTACAATGTTGAATATGGGCATATACCCACATCTTCTGGCATCTCTAACTCATAAGAATTCTCGCCAAACCTCCTCAAGATTTTACATGGCCCTATATTTTTCAACTTGAGTTTATTGTATGTCCCTCTCGGGAATCTTTCTTTCCTCAGATGTGCTAGAACTTGATCTCCAACTTCAAATTCAATATTTCTCCTGTGTCGATTAGCTCTGCGCTTGTATTCACCATTTCTCTTCTTCAGTTGCTCCTTGATCTGATTGTGAAGTTCCTGCATTTCTGTAGCGAAATATTCTGCTCCTGTGCTCCTGAAATTGCTCTCCTTCATATCTCTCAATTCTGAAACTCCCCTCGGATTCATCCCATAAATGATTTAAAATGGACTCTTCCCAGATCTCCTATTCATTAAGTCATTATATGAAACCTCGGCTTGCACTAGAATCTGGTCCCACTGACTATGGTGTTTAGTGACCAAACTCCTCAAAAAATATCCTAGGCTTCTATTCACCACCTCGGTCTGTCCATATGTTTGAGGATGATATGCAGAACTAAAACATGGTTCGGCCTAACTTTTTCCACAGCATCCTCCATAAATGACCAACAAATTCGGTATCCCTGTGTGAAACTATTCTCCTAGGAAATCCATGGAGTCTTACAACCTCTTTGAAAAATAAATTCACAACATGCGTTACATCACTGGTCTTCTAACATGGAATAAAGTGTGCCATATTCGAAAATATGTCCACCACCACAAATATGGAATCACTTCCTCTTTGTGTTCTTGGAAATCCCAACACAAAATCCATGTTTATTGCATCCCAAGGCCTCTCTGGAGTAGGCAATGGTTGATACAGCCCATTGTTCTACTTCTTCCCCTTGGCATACTGGAAAAATTTTCAATTGTTCACAAATTTCTTCACCTCTGCTCTCATACCTGGCCAATAATATGAACTGGCTAATTGGGAAAATGTTTTGTCATGGTCGAAGTGTCTGGCTAGACATCCACTATGATTTTCCTTCAGCAAATTCTCCCTCATTGAGCATCTTGGTATGCACAACTGGCATCCTTTGAATACCAACCCATCCTGAATCATATATTCATCCCATTGGATTTTGTCTCTGAGTACAGGATTTGCACATGCTTCATATTCTTCTCCAAAATTTGAATCACTGTGATACATTTCCTTAAGGTGATCAAACCCAAGGTCTTAACTTGAAATTCCTGCAAAAATAAATTCCTCCTACTCAATGCATCAGCAACCTTGTTAGCATTTCCATAAGTATGTTTAATGACAAAAGTGAAATTTTTCATAAACTCTACCCATTTGGCATGTCTCTGATTTAACTTCTTTTGTCTATTTATGAATTGCAAAGCATGATTGTCATTGTACAAAAAAAATTCCTTGGGCACAAGATAATGCCTCCACTTATTCAAAGCTTGGATTATGGCATAGAACTCTTTGTCATATGTGGAGTATTTCCTTTTAGCTTCATTCAGCTTCTCACTGAAATATGCAACAGGTCTATCCTCTTGACTCAAGACCGCTCCAATTGCAACTCCACTTGCATCACACCTTACCTAAAATGTTTTCCCGAAATCTGATAAAACCAGAATCGGTTGTTCAGTTATCTTCTCCTTCAATATGTTGAAGATATTCTCAACCTCTTCTGTCTATTTGAATGAATTGTGTTTTTTCTTCACTATATCCATCATTTGGGCACTAATCCCGCTAAAACAATTTATGAACTTCTGATAAAAACTTGCCAATCCATGGAATCTTCTTACCTCAAAGATGTTCTTCGGTGACGGCCATTCTCTTATCGCTTTCACCTTTTCAGGATCCATCTTCAACTCATTTGAATAAATCACAAAACCCAAATATATGAGCTTTGCCTTCATGAAAAAGGACTTCTTCAGATTAATCAACAGCTTCTCTTGTTGTAACCTCCTCATCACCAATGTTAAATGTCTTAAGTGTTCCTCTTTAGTCTTGCTAAATACCAATATATCATCTAGATATACAATGAATAATTTACCAATGAAATCCTTTAACACTTCAGTCATTAGCCTCATAAAATTACTCGAGGAATTTGTTAAGCCAAACGGCATAACAAGCCATTCATACAACCCCTCATTTATCTTGAATGATGTTTTCCACTCATTCTGATCTGGTGATATCCACTTTTCAAATCTATTTTTGAAAAATAGTTAGCTCCACTTAGAAAATCCATCAGGTCATCCATCCTTGGTAATGGAAATCTATATCTGATGGTGATCTTGTTTATGACCCTTGAGTCTGTTCACATTCTCCATCCCCCATCCTTCTTTGGACTTAATACAGTTGGTACTGCACATGGAATCAATATTTCCCTGACCAAACCTTTGTCTAACAGATCTTGAACCTGTCTTTTCACTTCCTCATTCTCTTGAGGTGTCAATCTGTACGTCACTTTATTTGGCAGGCTTTCTCCTCGTATCAAGTCAATGTGATGATTGATGCTCCTGATAGGTGGCAATGAGTTTGGCAACTCATCCACTACAATATTAGAAAAATTCTCTAACAACTCCTAAACTTCCTCAGGAAAATCCTCCAGTGAAGTACTAGTAAGAATAACTTTGGGCTTCCTTGCTACAGCAAACTGCATCTCTTGTTCCTTCTTTACTTCCTTCAAGAGTTCCTTCCCACTCATGAGAAGTATTCGTGTACTAGCTTCATCCTTCACCTTCTTCTCTTCAATCGGCAGCAACATATGTGTCCTTCCATTCTTCTATAAGGTGTAAGTATTTATCCTCCCATCATGAATAACATTTCTATCATAATTTCAAGGTCTCCCTGATAAAACATGATAGACATCCATAGGGAGCACATCACATAGAATCTCATCTCTATATCCTCCTATTTTAAATTCAACCAAGCATTATCAAGTGACTGTTACATGATGACCTTTCTTCAACCATGAGACTTTATATGGCGTCGGATGTGTATTCGTCTCCAACTCTAGCTTCTCCACCATCTCTGTGGATACTAAGTTGTCAGTTCTCCCACTGTCAATTATTACCTTGCAAACTTTGTCCTTTTTTTTGCAAGTTGTCCTGAAAAAATTGTTTATTTGCACTGGATTTTCAATCTTTGGCTCTTGATTCAGAAGAACCTTCTTCATCATCAATGATCTTCCATCCTCTGCACGTTCTATCTCAGCATCCCACTTCTGTGCTTCTGAGATGTGAGCTTCACCTCCTTTCTATCTCTCAGGGCAATCCCAAGACATATGTCATGTTTTTCCACAGGCATAACATCTCATCTCTCCTCCTCTGCCTCTTCCTCTTCCTCTGGGAAAAGAAATTCTACCACCACTTTTCCTTCCTCGAGAACTTCCTCCTTTCTCAGAGTGGCTATGTGGCTTCTCCGCCCCTTCTTTGGGATTTTGTGCTTTCTCCTCGGCAACTCCCTTGCCTTTGTTCAAGCTTCGACCTCTCTTTTGTTGACTATGCTTCCTAGCCAACTTCTCTTCTACCTTTAGTGCAATTTGATATGTGTCCTCTACTGTCCTGACTGTCGCCATGTTGATCTCATCCTGAATATCATATCTCAACCCATTAAGATATCTGACAATTTTATCTTCTTCCCTCTCTCTCTGTCCAGCTCTAATGTTCAATTTGTAAAACTGTTTTGTGTACTTCTTCATAGTCAACCCTCTCTATCTTAGGTTCTGCATCCTCCTGAACAAACTTATATGGTAATATTTGGGTATGAATTTTGCCTCTAATTTGGCTACCATTCGATCCCAACTCTTGATTTTTTGTTTTCCTTTACTCCTCCTATCAGCCTACAGTTCATCCCACCACAGTGTTGCATGTCCTTTCAACCTAGTGACAGAATGCTTTAACTTTTCTCCTCTTCGACATCCTCATAGTTGAAATACTTTTACATTGCTCATATCCAGTCAAGCAATTCTTGTATCTAAAATTCCTTCATACATCGAGATGTCAATATTCACTCTTGCACCCAATTTGACAACAGCTCTTAACAAGAGTTCTTCCACAACATCCTTGGCTACAACTTATTCCATTTCTGCCTCAATAATGTCTCCAGCATCAGGCGCTCTCCTTTGTGTTGTCTTCATGGAATCCAGCCTCACACGTAGTTCTCTCATCTCCCTTTCCATAGCTCTGTTGGCTACAGGTGGGTCAGCACGTCTTCTCAGTGGAATTGTGCTGACTCTTCTGATATCTCTCCTCTTGATATCAATTTTAATCTCCCTTCTATAGAAGTTAATTATGTCCTCACTCTGATACCACTCCTGATGCAACCCCCTTCCCTTCAAAGGTCTACGTGACCTTTCGGTCTTGGATCGTTTGAAAACACTAAGTCAGAGAAACTCCTTGGGTTCCCACGAGAACCCGAAATAACTCTACCCACACACACAGGTATCCTCTTCAAGTGACCACAGTTATGACCGCAAGTCTACCTCTTCGCAGTTCAGAATTTAGGGATGTACCGAATCCTTCCCTTAGTTTCTCCTGAAACATGCTCCTCTGAGGTTTTGAACTCCCGCCACGTGTCTCCTCAGATTCATTGGCGCCATAAGGGTTCGGATTTCGCGATTTAGCGAAACTCTAGGACTCTCACCCACAACTTCTGGTATTTCAATTCCCAAACTCCTTGACCTGTTATCATGTGCTCCTTTGTGATCAATGGTCAGGATTGGATTGTGACTTCAGACTTCATGACCCTTACTTCTGTCAAGTTCCAAACTTGTCGAATCTAAAGTATCGAAGTGCTTCCACTGCAAATCTCCTGAGCTTTACTCCCTTGACTCCTTATGAGGATCTCTTCGACACTTAGTCGAATTCTTGGTCTGTGAACACCTTGCAATAGACTTTTACCCACAACTTAGCTTCTCCTTGTGGATGGATTCCTGCTCCTTGCGACTATCCTCCAACCAATTTCTGTCTCTCGTGACTGAAATCACACTATCCTTCCTGAGATTTTGAGTCAAAATAGAATCGGTCATCCACTCCTTGTAGATGGCGATGCACTCCTTGCAGACATGAGGTTCCACTATCTCTCCTGATATTTCGAGTCAAAACAGACTCGGTCACACACTCCTTGTGGACGTCGATGCACACCTTGCACTCGCTCACTGAAGAGAAACAATTGAAACTTGTCTACCCCTCACAAAGACTCATACATTCAACAAAGTAAATGTAGTCATGGATTCAAGAACAAAAATGGAGAATTGAAAAATAACAGAAACTCTACCATTCATTCAGATAGACACCTAACCAACACACATTGGGACAATATATCTCTATTATATTCATCCAACTAAAACTTGTATACATACATACATTGTTCTTCACTACTCGTTGACCTATACAAGATAGATTCAGTTATTGCTCAGCTCTCCTCTATCCACACCAACAATGATCATAATCAACAACTATTAACAACAACCTTTACTGGGAAATATTACAATTCTTTATACAAAGGGACTCTCTTGAGTTCTTCCCTCCAACTAATCTACGCTATCTAATCAAAATTGAATGTTGTCAACTACTTAACACTTATTACAATAAATATTGTTGTTCAAAGACTTTTGTGACCATTGTTTTGATCAGAAAGTTCTTTCGGATTCATCGCATAAGTTTTTGATATTCGACGTTTCAGACCAAACCAGTGTGGTCCATCATTAGGAAAAATATATTATGAGATAAGAAGGAAAAAAGATATAACAAGTGTAAATAAATACTTGAAAAGTTTTTTATGAAGAGCCGACAAATGAAATCAGGAGAAATTATATTTGTTTGTTTATTAATTATTAATTTATTAATTATTTATTTGTTTGTTAAGAGTCGATTTATTAAAATGAAATCAGAAAATAAGACTTAAAATTTTTTTTATAAATTAATATCTTGAATTATTCATATTGGTTAGTGTTGGGATCCAATTTTGACTAATTTTCTATCCATCATCTCTGTTTAGATTGTTAGGTTGTTTTTCAATTTTGATTGCTTCTCTGAATTTCCTATTGTGATAGTGATCTATCTTGGAAATAATTTTGGCGTTTTCAATACAAATGTGATGTTTAGTTTTGTATGAATGTTCTGCAAGAGCCAAGGGATGAGTGTGATTGTGTTTTATGTCAATGGCATGTTATTGAATCCTAATTCTAAAGGAACGACCTGTTTCTCCTATGTATTGTTTACCACATGAGCACGGGATCATATAGACACCTTTTTGCTCGATGGGATCAACATAATCTTTGACTAACCTAAGGGAATTCCTAATGGTGTTTAACGGTTTGAAATTTGCCCCAATGTTCTTTTTCTTTAAAATCCTAGCAAGCTTGTCTGTTGTCCCTTGTATGTAGGGTAAGAAAACCTTGGACACATCATTATTTGTGTGTTCTTTATTCCTAGGTGTTTTAGTGGCATTTTGAAAATCTTTCATCGCCTGATGTTTTTTATAGCCATTATCTTTAAAAACATTGAGGTGATTTTTCTCTTCATCAAGGTGCTCATCATCAGAAATTATGAAGGCTCTAGTGGCTAAGGTGTTGAGAACACCTAGTTTTTGGGAGGGGTGATGATGGGAATTGGCATGAAGGTATTGTTCGGTGTGAGTTTTCTTCCTATAAACTTGGTGGGATAAGGATCCATCAGGTCTTTTTGTAACCCTGACATCTAGAAAAGGAAGACTACCATTATTTTGTGATCCGAAAGAACTTTCTGATCAGAATAAATATTGCGTCAGACAGATAAGAGCACAAGCTCCAAATCTGTACTGTGATCCTCCACATTAAATAAAAATACATTCTTCATCAATATTACATGATGGCTCAGCCTCCAAACATTAAATATGTCCAAATTCAAAAGTTATGTCATATATGACATTAATAAATTGATCCCTTGATATTTAAAATGTTTCAAAATATGTGCTAGTGCGCCCAGCTGTCTCCCATGCTTGGACCTTGTTGGTGATGCTCCTGCATCAAAAAGAAACTAATGCCCAATTCATGGCTTACATAGAATTCACCTATAATGTGAGACACAAATTTTCCACAGAGAGAAAATACCTGAATATATATATATATAATTTATAAATATAATAAAACAAAAAAACAAAAATATAAACAAAGCAAAAGAACTATAACAAAAGAATTACTAAAACAAAATTTCAATATTGAACTCATGCACGCCCATTCATGAGACATAGCAGACTAGTAGAATCCAGTGTCAATCAAAAGCCATAGCATTCGAGGAGACTAGGGCACGCTGGAGAAGGAATCTAGAGACAGAGAATTAGGAAGGCCACTAGGAGAGAGAGTTGATCACGAGTAGGGTTACGAAGGAAAGAGAACTCACGGAGGGCACCGGCCAGGAGAGAGAGCTCGAGGGTAGGGTTAGGAAGGAGACATAGCTCATGGAGGGAACCTAGAGAGAGAGAGCTTAAGGCCAATGTAGGGCGAAGAAAATGGTGAGTTGTTGAATTTCCCAATACTTCCCTTCATTTCATGGTAATAATGCATGACTAAAAAAAAGTAGGAATTAACTCAAATCTAATGCCTGGAAGGTTTTCTATCTCTAAGTTTTATGGACACAACTTTCATTTCTATTTAAGAAAGAAAATAAAATATGTAGGTCGTGCCCCAAGTGCCCCATTACCTATTTCACTGTCGAAATTACAGGGTCCCAATCTGATACAATTGGTCATTGCAAATGCGGTAAACACACTCATGGATAAGATGGGTTTGGAACCTGCCCCTCTTCTACTGCATAGATCGACCCTACCAGTGTCCTTCTTGCAAGTTTTTGAATATATTGTTTTTGTATCTGTTGTATTAGTGTAATTTTTTTAAGTAATCACATATTGCAACATTTCTAGAAATGACTTTATGAAACCTACAGATCCTAGATAATAATTGTTTAAAATCTTGTTGTTTTTCCTAAATATGAGCTCGCCTAACAACAATTTTTCCTCCCTATTATGGATTGTACAATTACCATTGAATTAGTTCTTATAATTTTTTGGTATAGTACTAAGCACTTGGTTAAATATTTACCTTTGGTTAAAGAAGATGGCATGACTAGAGGAAGTACTATTAGGATCAATGACATTCTCATAAAGAGTGTTGGATGAAGAAGAAGAAGAAGAAGAATTTCTTTAGGTTTCCTCAATTGAGAACTTGTAAAAACCTTAACCTAAATCTGACCCTTAATCTATTCACCCCTTGATGTCATTCACATCCTTAACAATTCCTTCAATGCTTTAAAGGGTTTGAATAGATTCGATTAGTTTGAGTTGATGTCTCCAAGCAATGGGTCCAGAAAGGATTTGTCATGGATGCAAGCAAGTGAATGTGGGTAGATGGACATGAGGCACAAAATAAAACCCTGCTTATAATTCGAGAGTAGGTAGATGAACCCTAGTCGGTCCTTTGCGAGGTGAAGAGAAGAGATCTACTCGTAGGTATTTTTTGAAGAGAGTTAGTCCTTCAAGAATTGATCTCAATTATTTGATCTTGAGATCAACGAATTAAATGGTGGATATTCACTCCTAATATCTTTTGTAAAACTTGTCAAAAAACTTGAAATTTGTTGCCAAAAACCTTGAGATTTGTTACCAAAAATTTGTAGCATGTAGTTATAAGAGTCTTCCTTGAAATTGAGCTTACAGTGGATGTTCAACAATTTATATTGGGTCTTAAATTAGTGACGAGATGTTTTGGATGAGATTCATAATTTTCAAGGTGTGATATGGGATGGGTAATGGATAGTCTATGAGTAGGTAGCATAGATGGGTTGAATAGGGTATAGAATGGTTCAATCACGGGAAACATGAGAACAAAGGAAATAGGGATTTGAAGATGGAAAGTAGGGTGGGTGACACACATGGAACGAGGAATACTTGATTAGTGTAATAAGATATACTCAAAATCTAACAATGGGGTGTGTGTAGCATGATAGCTCAAGAATGGATGGCTAGGAATGACGATATTATGTGTGATGACATCAAAAGAAACTAACGAATGGGAGCATCCAGAAGGCCACAATCACACATATGCTTCATAGGATGGAAATAATTTATGGCATAAGAAGAACAATAATAATCTAATTTATGGTCACAATTGAGCTAGAGGAGCTAAATGTTAAATATAATATATAAATGAAACAATTGGAAACATGAGTACCCACTTCCTTAACATTAAAATGTTAAACTAAAAATTTAATTTTAAAGACAAAATATTTAAAATTAAATTATATATTGTTATGTCCTATGGGGAATATAGTTATTGCCCCCAATTATTAGTTTACCCATACGCATGGTTAAATTTAGGTTGTTGCAATGGTTTGACTTAGGTTGGGTTTTTGGTTATCTTGTTCATCCCAATAATTATTTACCTACCTTACCATTGGTGTTGGAGGGGTGATGTAGGTGTCAAGAAATAGACCGAGGTGGGTGGTGGTGGGAATACACCAGAATTCCCTAGAGTCGTATGCCAATGAGAGGTTGATTGATGTCTACCACACTAGATATGTATATGAATTGGAGGCATGAATGATCTAATTGCATGGAGACTTCTCCCCTTCCACCTTTTTCATTGGCATCTTTTTCTCTGCATGCACCATGGTTTAACTCTTTGCTTCAACATTTTTCTCTTTCATCCACTATTATAGTTGTGGTTTGAGGGTGTTAGTGTGGTTAGGGGTTGTGATTTGTCTATTTGGGCCTAATGTAACCATGGTCTACAATTCCAATTCATTATGTCTCATTTGTACTTGCGGTTTGAGGTTTGTTTGCATTAGTGGATTGAGTGTGGTTTTAGTTCGAGATGGGTGGTTTCAGTGTGCCTCATATAGGTAAAATAGAGGTTCGTCTCTTTCATCTTTTCTTGAATTTTGTTCTCTCATGGTAATTATTGTCACTATCCCTTCCCTACTTAAGGAAATTTGTTAACCTTTGTTTTGTAGGAACATATATTTCTTGGGTACTAAGATCACCATGTTTACACCTCTTATGTCTTGGCAAGGTTAAGAATTTTTAGGGAACATAAAAATCTGAAATCCTTATGTGGCATTCCTCTTATGAAACAAGGGTTTGTATCATTTTTTCTTTATTACATTGTTCTTTTCAATGTTGTATAGATGTACTAAGAGAACTATGACATTTGCATGGTATTTTTAAAATTTGGGTCGTTTTGCTTCCATTTATCTAGATAATTAGATCATACTTTTTGTCATTAGAAATGCACACATAGTAAAACTATTGCTCCTTACCATAGCTAGTTTTCATCGAAGTTGAAATTATTGAATTTCATTTTCCTCTTGCATGGTTTAAAGAGTCGATTCAAAACACCATCAGTTTCATGACCACTCCTTTGAGTAACAACAGCCTAAAATCAAGTGCTAATTAAAATTTATCTAGCAACTTTTCTAGGGCTCTTCAAACCCATCTTACTTAGGTGTAGAGATTTGGAATAGGATTGTGAGAATAACTTTCCAAAGCTGCTAAACAAACATAAATCTTTGAGCTAGGGAGTGAAATCCAGTTGCTCGATCACTAACTTTGGGAAGCCCTTCTAACAAAAGGCTCAAGCACGAGGTCACATTGGGGCCAATAGAGTAATCAACCCTGCTTTGTTGGTCTTGGTGTCAATTGTCGATTTTCCCCCCTATGCTTTGATATAGTAGGTGGTATCATAGAGGCCATAATATTTTAGACTTCCTACCCAAGGTGACAGCACATGGAAGGTGGTGGTGTACCTAGGATCGACGTTGGCTAGACTCACTCAGACTCCTTGGAGGATTTCCCACTACTCGGTGAGGTAACTTGCACCATGGCGTTAGTTCATTAAGCAAGTTGTCAACATAACTTTCCCACCCACTAAAAATCAGTCCCTTTGCGCATTGATCCCACGATGTTGGATTCCATCACCAACTAGCGCTTCTTTGTGAGAAGGTTTGTTTGCATGCTTGACTACTAGATTAATTAGCGTGTGCTATATAATACAAGTGTGAAAGAGTAACATTATGGTAATAATTATGAGCTTAATGTGATACCAACAAGATACTAGTAATGAAGTAGAACCATTGTACTAATTAGTGTTACAGCTTGATAGACCAATTCTTATGCATATCCAATTTCATAGACTATTTAGAAATATTGATTAAAGAATAGAGAATTTTAATTGTAATTTTAGAGTAATTTAGCCTTTTTATTTATCTTTTATTTCAAAGAGTTCTAGTATTAATGAAAAAACAATTGTGTGTTCTTAATGACTAACATTTTTTCTAACTTCTACAAATTACATAGAGCATTACGGTTTCATTGTTTCCTACTAGATTCCATTAATTTTTACATGTAAAGAGTTCAACATGTCTATTGTGATTGCACCTCTTTTAGTTGGACTTCATTGCTCTTTGCATTTATTTTTCTACTCCCCAACTAATCTGAATTCTCGTTGTTGTCCTAAATATTCCATGCTTCACTCTAGAAACAACTTTTGTTGTGTATCTATGCACAACATATTTTGTACATGAAATATTTTGTTTGCAATCTCATTAATGCCCCATCACTAAGTTAAGAGTGGTTATTTTCTCATGAGTCATCACTAAGTTAGTGGAGTGATGTTATTTCTATGCATTAATGACTCACCACTAAGGTAGAGGAGAGTTGTTAGTATTAGAAAGGGACCCCCCTCCTCACCTGTAATTCATTCACCCTACTATCAATATTGTCAAATTGTGTTTCTTAATTTGAGTACCAAGTATGTGGAGATGTCTTCATCCATATTTTAGTATTTATAGATGCATTCCAACCCTTGGGTGTGCAAGTGCCCCCATCCATATTTTTAGGATTTATAGGTGCATTCCAACTCAAAAGAATACATGGTTTAGAAGAAATCATCAAATTCAGAGGTCTAATTACAAAGATATTGAAGATTGAAAATATTCCATTTTTAGGTACTGCTGTGACAACCGCAGCTATATTTTTGTGCTTTCAGCAGATTACTTCACTGGTTTAATTTTTCCATTGCAAAATACATCTTATGAGATTTGAAACGATATATTATATACTTTATGAGGAAGAAGTTAGCATTGTTTCAATATTGTGTAAGTATGGCTAAAGAGTTGAAATAGTTGCAACAAAATTGCATTGAGCAAGAGAAGAATATAAGAGGCTAGCTAATATGAGCCATAATAGAAGGGGATTTTATAAGAAGATATGAGTACCAAAAGGAGATGCATCTTCTATATGAGTTGCAGAAGGAATATTCCCACATTGCTTCACATCTATGACATCAATGGTTTCAACTATCATTGGTATGCAAGGAACAATAACTAAAATATGAGGAAGAGGAAGAAGATGTAGTTGCAAAGATTGAATCTCCTCCTATATATTATCAATCTCCTTGTGAAGAGGGTTTAGAAGACTCAATAGGTCAAAACATCTCCCAATTTATCTTTCCATAATATCTTCCTCCTCGACGAATCTCTAATTGTGCAAAATGATGAATCTCCCTATAAATTGGATCAAAATGAGAATGCAATCATTGAATTTGTTGAAGAGAAAATAAGCATTAGAAAAAATCTTGTCCAATATGAGCCTCCTCTCATAGAGACTTACACGGTGTCACTAGCTAGCTACACTAGAAAGAAACCACAAAGATCAATGTCGTGATAATGGAATCCATATGTCCCAAAATTTCATCAGGAAGTGACCAATTATCTCTAGCTTTGGGATCAAATGCCCTAAGAATGGAGTGATTGGTGTGGTACCAAGTCAGTGGTGTGAAGTATATGATTTTATCCCATTGTAAAAACACTTCAAGTTCTTAGTAGATTTCCTTGAACCCTTAGGTTTTCCATCGATGATTTTGTTTCCCTTTAGTTTATGCTTTCCTTTGTCCTTACTCTTTACTGTAAAGGCACTTTTGGATGCTTTGCTATTTTTTATTAACTATTTATTGAATCCGTCCTTTTTTAATAATTCTCTACATGACTTATGTTAGTAATCTCCTTGGTTACATTTAAAGTTTCAACAAAATTTTCAAAAGGAGATAAACTCTTCAAGGTAATCACTACCAAATACTGGACTTGTAGAAACTTATCATTTGTAACGGAAAAATTTATTAACATCGTAACCTCTCTATTCTTTGAGTGAAAGACTTTTTCCCATTCTCATCATCAAAGTTTCTCTTACCCTTTCCTGTGACCAATCCTAACAATCCATTGCATTGTAATATGTTGATCATACGTTGCTTCTAGACATTGAAATTGTGACAATTGGACTTATTACTAGGGTTAAACAATATATACAAGAAATGCACTATTGTTTCTCAACAAATAAATGCCAAGCACAAATGAAATAATTTAACTAATCCCAAGAAATCAAAATTCACCTCCAAAACTTAGTTTTATAGACACATTGGTATACCACCCGACATTATACCTAATTATGCCACATTGGCATCAATCCAACACCACCATTATCTTGTTGGGTTCTAGTAGAAATTTTTTGTTTGTTTAATTGACTCTAGAAAACATTTTTTTCTGTAAAAATTTCAATTAAAAATTCTGCTGAAATTCTAAATTATAAACTTAGTGTCTTGAACTTCAGAAATTTTACCTCTTTCCTACATTTTCCCAAATATAGTCCCTGAGAATTTACATCCTTAGGGATGATATTAAATATAATAAAACAATAGATTATATTTCACTTCTTAACAACCTTAATCCACTAGGCAATTCAAGATAAAAGATATCAAGCTTATGCCACAAGTTTCAACATTCTAGGGCAATCTTATCATGCATAAACTCAATCTGAAATTCACTTTCTTTCATTGATGGTGTTATAGGACATACAAGCAAACAATTATTTTTCAAATATATCTTCATTGAGTGAGGGAAGTTCAGGTACAATAGAGGAAAGTGAGACATCTAGTAGGTCTAACAGGCGGAGATCAACTAGAGGTTAGAAGATCAGAAGAAATTTCCATAGACACATGGATTTTTTTCTTGTGAAAGGGGGATCATGTTATTATTATCATGAGAGCATAGACGACATTGATTTTCCCTTGAGGTACAAACATATAGTGAAATGATGGGTACCCAAGGATCTTCCTAAAATAAACATTGATTTTTGTGTAAACTAAAGGATATACTGGATTGCTTCACCATCATTACATGGTTTGGGGCTATTTTCCATGGATGGAATAAAGGTTTGTTATGATGTATTAACTAAATTGATGGATTACGTCAGATCATGTTATATTTACAAATATTGGGTACGAATAGTCCAATATACAAAAAGTGTGTGAAGATATGGCTTGGCTGCAAATTATATACAGCTAAAAGATAATGATCAAAATAAAGGAGAAACTATCTATATTGACAGAAGGCCAAAAGAAGCAGGGAATATTGCAGGGTTTATAAACAGTACACGACCTGTGACCACAAATAAGCGACCCAATTGCATATTTGAGGGGTGTGAAGGAAACCGTGTATTCGTATGTGCAATAAAATCAATAGTTTCAGGGGAAGAGTTATTGATTGATTACAATTTGAATTGAATAGATATAGATGTTGTTATTATGGGGGCGGTATGTATACTAATTTACCCAACCTGTCAGCAATGACTCTTATATTTTATGATTTTCATTATATTCTTTACGGTGTTAATCCATTTGGAGAGCTTCGGTCTATTTACTCAGTGTGGCCTATTTTTGTTATCAACAATAACATTCCTCCTTGGATGTCAATAAAGAAGGAGGATTTATCATACATTTGAATTTATTTCTCATGATAATGATCACGGTTCTAATCTTACTATAATGTGGGAGGTTGATCGTGGTAAATCAAAAGTGGCCTCAGAACAGGTAAACGAACAACAATTTTTGAATTGCATTTAATGTGCATTTTATTTCTGTGGTGATCAATTATTTTAATTGTTTACATAACTAAATTATCATTTATTTTGTTGAATATGTAGTCGGTGGGCCATGATTTTGATGATTATTCTCTCGGCAAAAGGTATTTGTATGAATCCCCTGACCCTATGGTTTTAATTAAAAAATATATCAATAAAGAAAACAAGTAACTAGTTCACTTGTTAGATATTCTAGATCAAACTCCTGAGGTTAAAGAAACGATCAGAGAAGTTATGACAAGGCTTAATACATATAAGGTAATAACCATAATTTCAATTGGTTTTATTTTTATGTCATAAGATCAATTACGAAAGCTTGATTTTTAACTTTTACATTATCTAAACGAAAAAATGTTTTCTTTCTTATATAGATATTTTTGGATCATGTTGACCCTGACATGCATGGTGTCGGTAGTAGTGGCGTTGCACAAATGCCACAGGGTCCTTACGCAAGCCCTCATAAACCTTCCAGGATGTAGTTATTCATATCTCCACCTTCCATGCCATTAGGTGGGAGCCACGACACACACACCAAGGAAGCGTCCACACAGGTAGGCTCTAGAGGTGGTGACGGAGATGAGGTTGATGATTTGACCAACTATATGGTTGTTTTACCTAAAGAAAGATGTGTGACCAGCATGGGGACCCTTAAGGGAACATTTATGGTCAACAATCAAGGGCTTCCATTAAAGAAAGTTAAAGTCCCAAGTAATTTTTAAAATTTTAATTGTTTCATGTTCTCTATGTAGAAAAATATAAATCATCTAAATTATTATTTTTAAATCAATAATCATATAATCTTTTTGTGTGTAGGGAACAATAATTTTTATAGGTCCTTGGATAATAAGGCGTTGTTGATATTTGGGTCCACCATACGGGAGAGGTGGAATTCCCATAATTCCAACCTCAAAAAAGAATTGATGGATTATCTTGAAAGCATTTTTGGTGTAGACACATTTAATAAGACCTTGGCCACCACCGCAGCTAACCAATATTTAAAATATAAAAAAGAAATTTATAGGAAGCACTTAAAACAAAATGATAGGTACGAATGTCCTCTGATGATTCCAGAGAGGGAGTGGAAGGCCCTCATTGAAGATGCAAAAGAGAAGAAATTGACAGGTGAAGGAAAAACACCCTCTAGTCCCAGAAGGTAAATTAGAATTTCAATTCAATACCTTCAATTTCTTTTAGATGTAAATAAAAGTGTGCTATATATTAACATACTTGAAACTTTTGATGATAGGTTGACTGAAATGTCAAAGGTAACAAAATCAAGGCTTGTCAAATGTGGCTAGCACAAGCTCGACCAGGGATGCTACTTGAAGTTGCAGTCACGAATTGTAAGTACTCAAATATCTTATTTGTATCGCCTTCAAAATTTTAGGTAATTGAAGTGAATAACATTAAAAATGCATACTCTTATGCAATGCAGGGTGACAATTTCGGTATTGAAACCACGGAGGAAGACCTCCAGATTGGTTACAAGTACAGCTATAAAGTTGTAGTTGAACACTGGAAAATCTTGGGGAAGTTACCAAGAACCACTTTGCAAGATAAGGTAAATAAAATTCAATCCACATTAACCTTTATTATTAATATAATACAGTCGTGTTTGATATCATCGATAAATGTAATGTGTTACAACTTTGTTTTAATCATGGCAGCAACACTGTCAACCAATGCACTAGTATTGGAGAGCAATGCATTGATAGCGGTATGCAACCAGAAGATGGTTCTCCCATGATGTCCCATTCCACTGGGGTGCATCCCCACGATGGTGCTACGATCGAGGCACATAACAGTAATATGGCTATATTTTAATCATATACTTAATAATTTCGTAGTTATACATTTTGTACTTCTATTTTTTTTCCTTATACATTTATGATTGTCCTTATAAATTTTGTGGTCTCAATGGTAGAGAATTTTGTACTTGAGGTTCATACAGTTGAAGAGGAGAACGTGGGGAAAACCATTCCAATGGTGCCAACCAGTGCACTAGGTAAATAATGACATTGCAAGTGTTTTTTTAATATTACTAGACTAGTTTGATGATATTTAAAAATTGGCCATCTAAATTTTTATTTTTTTTCTTTTGTAGGTGATGCCTCATCACAGCTACCTCCATTACCCTGTGATTACCCCATGACTAGGAATTCTCTGTGTGAGAGGAAGCAATCACAATCATATTTTGAAGAGCACCCAGAGAAAGAAGACATAGATATTCATCAAATGCTTAGGAATTTTAGACCTAAGAAGAAGAGGCCGGCTAAAACTAAATGATGATGTACAATATTTTAATAACTATTTATAAAATATATTTACTATGAAACCTTTTTGTACTTGTTGGGTCACCAAAATGTCATTCTTTTACCAACCTTTTACTTCACTTTTCACCATATTCCACTTTCTCGCAGTCTGACATTAAGACCATCTTCATGATTACATACGAGTTTAGACCTATTATTTTCCAAAGCATTTATTTTAGTATTTTGAGTGAGTTTATGATTAAATATTAAAAAAATAACATGTTTTCACTTATATATCAAAGTGGGATGAGTTCTATGATGTTTACAGGTGCATTTTAATACTCCAACCAATTCATATGATGGAATAGAATAAAGCCTCTTTTCACATCAATTTACATTCTCTAGTTTTAGATGTAAAGTGTTTTAGTGTAGTGTATGATGTTATGGAATAGTTGTTACTTTTCTCTTAGGAGAATTGAGCTCAATCCAAATGGATCAAGAAAACATTTTATTTCATTGTAAACAATTGTGAATATTGGTATGTATATATGTTTGTTTTTGTTGTAAATATTTCAACATATTTATATGTTGGGTATTGGGGAATTGAGAGTGATGTGAGCAAGGGGGGGGCATAAGAGCTTCTACCTTCACGTGGTTGTCCATGTTTAGTAAAGAATAATTTATTAGATTCGTTTAATCTTGGAGCAAACCTCCCTCGATCCAACAGAGCAACAACAGAGTTAATGTTGACTTCATTGCTGCTAATTCAAATCAAGGGAGACAGTTTGATCAAATATTAGACGCACAGCTCCAATAAATTATTCTTGAAACCAAGAGGAGCTCATTCAGGTATGTTCTGACACTCACATAAAAATGCATCTTAGAGTAAATAATGTGCTACAAATATGACTTGTATTGATTTTGTAGATATTTATGGAGGTTGAATGATTTTGGCAGGTACTTTAAGATCTTTCTTCGTCGAGTGAGGGAAGCTCAAGACAAATAGGTTCATACATCTGAAGAGGAACACGCAGGGGAAACCATTCCAACTATGTCGACCAGTTCATCAGATCATGTTTGATTGCTCCTTTTAGCATAGTTTATATAGCCATCAATTTTGGTTATGTTTAATGTTTATGAATTGTTATGTGATTATTTATTAATACAGGGTTTTCTATGTGATAATTTATGGAGATATATTATATGTTTGGTACGTGTTATGATCTCTCCTTTCATCCAGTAATGGTAGATACGAGTCTATTTATATTGAGTGAAAGAAACCTTAGCTTCATGTAGGGATTGATGAAGCGTTAGTTCATGCATCTAATGTTAGGGAATACATTGGAATGGCTATTACTCTCACAACTAATATCAATATCATTAAAACTCTTCATGAAGATTGTAAATACATTGTGATAAAAAAACATTGTACTTTGCAACAAGATGTTGAAGAATCGACATTCAATATTGAACATACTGCCTTGAAGAATACTTCATATCATGTAAATATTTTTAAGAATCAATGTTGAAGGTTGATAGGATTAATAGTATACGTATGGTTTGATTTAGTGTATATATTTTGAAGGACTCTTTGAGGAAGAGAATGAAAGACAAAAATTTTATGTGAGAGTCATCACAAGAGTTTAATTTGTTTTTTGGTTTACTTTAAGTTTCAAAAATTTGGATTCACAAGCTCATTGTAATTGGTTCTCACCCACTTGCACTTCTTAAATCCCTCACATTTTTGTGTAGTTTCACTTTCAAAAAAAAGTTTGTTTCTTCACCTTCGTTATGTAGGAACATTTTCTAGAAATGCATGCTAAGAAACTTGTCATTTTTTCATTTCAAACTTGTATATGAATTTTGGTTAACAGATCAGCAAGAAACAATATGGTTATTTAAATTGTTCACTCTCTTGTCATGTCAAAATCATGTCCTTTCACTTCCACCAGTCCTGTAAGAACATTTTGGAATCCTTTAGTAGATCACCACTAGCATCGGTAGCCTTTTTGTAGACTTAGTAAAAGAAATATGGACAGCAAATATGATCACGCTTACAACATGTTGAAATATGATATTTCCTATGAGACTTTGGTGGTTGCAAAGAAGGAACGCCCTAACACTTGTGGGGTCATTTGGCATTTGAGTGCCCTCCCCCCATGTACACATGCTTGATATAGATCTAGCCATTTCAACAATTATGATAAAGCATCATGTTTGGAGCTTGGTGTATGGATTCCCTCACTTACATGGCCACTTTTGGCACATGGAGTTATTATTGACGTGTTTTAATTCTACATCTAATTGGAGCTAACTTTGTGCTTAGACCTCATTTCAAGGGCCTTTATGTACTTACTGTTGATACTAAGAGGGGGGTGAATTAGTATCAAGTACAATTTAAAACCTTTTTCAACTTATAATTAAACCATTCAATTATATCCAATGAGAAATGAACAATGGTATAAGAGTTACACCAATACACCATAATACACCAT
>ML786508.1:93215-152106 GCA_009831015.1 Picea engelmannii | reverse complement strand
GGATACAAAAGAAATTATTTAAATAATAAAGTTAATGGAGAAATTACTAAGTGGACAAGTGGTTAGAAGTGGGTTAGACCTAAAATAAGGAAAGTGGTTTAAGATGGTTAGAAGGTAACCCCTTGAGGAAGCTACATAAAAGTTTAAATAAGAGGCAAGGGTCTCTCATTTTAAGTACACTTGAGAATATTGAATATCTACAAGTGACTGAGGTAACCAAAGGATATCTAAGGATAATTCCAAAGGGAAGATGAAGTAAAGAAGGTCAAAATTCAAGGGAGGATAAAAAAATTTGATGATGCTTTCTAAGGTATGTTATTTACAGGTCATCTCACCATTTTCATAAAAACACATTTTCTAGAATGATTCAGATCATGAAATATGGAGTTTGTTGAGGAAATATATCCAAGTAGCTATGATAAAAATTCCAGCTTGTGGGTCGTTGTATTTTTGGAGTTACACTCCCTAGAAAATAGGGTTTGTGGTTAGTCCTAAAACTAGTCTAAAACAGGTGTTTTGAGTAAAAATGTCATAACTTCTTCATAACATATCCAAATTCAGTAAGACCAAATGTATTGGTTATATTATAGTATGTGTTATTTTATGTACCATTTTCGTATCCATACAACAAATATTTTGTGTGGGGCATTCTATACAAGTTATCTCTCTAGAATAAGCCAGAATTCAACAAGATATGTCATTTTTTCTATAACTCCTTTTCTGAGAGCTTCCAAGCAACGAAACCTGGAGGAATTGCAAAAAAGACATTGAAGAACATTGTGTACTATTTTAAGATCTTTATTCATTACAGGTCCATAGTTATGATTATTTCAAGTTAGGGTTGTTGACTAATCCAAAATTAGTCATGTGAGACTAAAGTAAAGTTTGATGAAAATGATAGTATCTTGTTGTTAAAGTCAAAGAAGGTTTGCATGTATGTGATCATATAAATCAGGTCTATTACAGAGTTACAAATCAGATTTGGATGATGAAATTGATGAGGTCTTTTGGTTGAGGTACATGTTGGGTACATGGTTGATATAAGTAGTTGATGAGTTGGCACATACATTAGGTGTATAGTTGATGATGTTGGTACATCTTCATGAGTCATAGTTTATCTGTATTTGATGCATGATTGGTACATATTTGGTGCATGGTTGATGCACTCGTTGATGGTACAGGTTGAGGTACAGGTTGGTGCATGGTTGATGCACTTGTTTATGGTACAGGTTGATTACAGATTGTTTGATACAGGTTGTTTAGTGCAGATTTATTGGTACAGGCTTATAACAGTATATCTCACAGTGATAGTGTGACAATGGTTCCATCATTCTACTTATATTTCAGGGCAGTTGGATGGGCCAAGGACAGGTGGTTGTAGTCGGAGAACATAAGGGGTTGTAGCCTCCTTCTAGTTGTAGCCAGAGAATTGGGGAGTTAGATCTTCCCTTAGGTGGTAGCCTGAGAAACTAGGGGGTTGGAGCCTCCTTCCAGTTGCAGTTGGAAAACAAAGGAAGTTGGTGCTTCCAATGAATGTAATTCTTAAAGACATATAAGAAAAATCATTCTATCGTTTTATCCTGTTGGTTGTGGAGCCTGATTATCTTCATGATTCAGAGGTATTTGTTTTCAGTCATGTTTATACCCCATGAAGACTTTACACCCCATAAGAATGTACACTCATCCACACGGGGGAGTGCGGAGGGGGGTTACCCACCCTACAGGGTCCAGAGGCAAGCGAGCCCCCGAAGGAAAATTGTCTTGTAAATGTATATTGTAACTTCATTATAAATCTGGATCGTTCATTATAAGGTCACATATCTAATTGTAGAAGTTATGTTAGGGTTTTTTTCCCTAGAAGGAAACCCTGTTTTATGAGGGAAATGTAATGCGGCTATGTATCATAGCGAATATTGTATTCTGAGAGAGGAGACTATGAGAAAAATAAGAGGAAGTTCCAATGGGTTTTTTGTAGGTTGTATCCCTTCATTTGTTGGATAATAATAAAGAAAGGACCTGGAAATTTCTCTGATGGACATAGCCCACACTGGGTGAACCACGTATATATGTGTCTCTATTATATTGTGTATATTTTGTGTTTTATTTCCGCATTTGTTTTATTTTATTGCTCTATGATCCTATTTTTCTAACAACAGGTATCAGAGTGAAAGGTAACTCATAGGAAAAGAGGGTTCCTGGTTCGAGTGGGAGAAATGGCAGAAGATGGAAAGTTTAGGGTCGATAAATTTAACAGCCAAAACTACCAGTTATGGAAGATGCAGATGGAATATTATTTATATCATAAATATATATTCCTACCATTGGGCGGAATAGCAAAGAAGTTGATGGCTATGAAGGATGAAGAATGGGATATTCTTGATATAAAGGCTCTAGGAACGATACAGATGAGCTTGGCAGTGTCGGTGGCTTTCAATATTTCAAAAGAAAAGACAACAAAGGATTTGATGGACGCATTGGTTTAATTGTATGAAAAATTCTTGGTGTCCAATAAGGTATTTCTAATGAAGAGATTATTTAATATGAAGATGTCAGAAGGTGGGTCTATTGCAGATCATTTAAATGAATTTAATACGGTTACTAATCAACTAAGTTCTGTAAAAGTGGACTTTGATGATGAGTTCAGGGATCTTCTAATCTTGTGTTCATTGCCAGAAAGATGGAACAACTTAGTCATGGTTGTAAGTAACTATGTCTCTAGTTCAAATACTTTAAACTTTGATGATGTTGTTGGTGTTATCCTTAGTGAGGAAATGCGATGGAAAAGCACAGGTGAGACATCAGGTAATTCGTTGAACATGGATAACAGGGGAAGACAAAAGGAGAGAGGAAAGGGCTCAGGGAACCGTGGGAATTCTAGGAAGGGTAGATCCAAATACATAATTGGAAACATAGAGTGTTGGAATTGTGGGAAGAAAGGACATCTGAAGAAAGACTGCAGAGCTCCAAAGAAACAAAGAGATTGACAATAGGAGAAAATCAGGAAGCAAATGTAACAGGTGATGTGTTACAAGATGCTTTGATTCTTTCTGTAGATAATATTTCTGAGTCTTGGGTGGTAGATTCAGGGGCTTCATTTCATTTCACACCCCATAGGAAACATTTTATAGATTATGTTCAAGGTGATTTTGGACATGTTCATTTGGGTGATGATGCACCATGAAAAATTGTTGGAATGGGAAAGGTAAAAGTAAATCAAAGCAATGGAAACCAATGGTTGTTGAAAGAGGTAATACATGTTCCATATATAAGGAAAAATATAATTTCAACGGGACAGTTGGCAAGTGAAGGTTGTATATCCATATTTACAGATAAGGTGTGGAAGTTCACCAAAGGATCATTGGTGATAGCAAAAGGAGAGAAGGTAGGTACATTGTATTTATTTACTATTAATATTGACTCTTCTATCTCTTTAGCTTCTATAGGAGTGGACACAGCATTGTGGCATCATAGGCTTGGACACATGAGTGAGAAGGGGATGCAGATACTTCACAAAATAAAATTGTTTTCCATATCTTAAACAAATTGATTTGGACTTATGTGAGCATTATGTTTATGGAAAACAGAAGAGATTCATATTTCTCAGAGTCGAAAAAGAAAATAAGAGTGAAAGGTTAGATATTTTGCATACATATGTATGGGGACCAGCTCATGTATCATCTCTTGGTGTCTCTCGTTATTATGTTACTTTTATTGATGATGCAACTAGAAAAACTTGGGTTTATTGCATTCGACAAAAATCCGATGTTTTTTATTCTTTTAAGAAATGGAAAGCTTTGGTTGAGAATGAGACAGGAAAAAGGTTGAAGTGTCTTAAATTAGATAACATAGGCGAATATTGCAGCAAGGATTTTGATGATTATTTTTCATACCATGGGATTCGTAGAGAGAAGATAGTTCCAAGAACACCACAAGAAAATGGTGTGTCATAAAGGATGAACAGGAAAATCATGGAGCGTGCAAGGAGTATGAGATTGTATGTTGGTTTTCCCTTATATTTCTGGGAAGATGTTGTAGATATTGTTGTTTACTTAATAAACAAAGGACCTTATGTTGATTAAGGTTGGTTTTCGTTGATGTCAACCCTTGAAGAAAATCGGGTAGCGAATTTCAATAGCACAAAGGTTTGGGTAATGGACCCAAGGTTGTTTCATGTATAATGGTATGAGTTTTAATATATTTGAAGGTAATACTATTCTTTATGGATATTAAATTTCATTCCATTTCTAGTGGTATGTGGAATGTCACATAGCTCCTCACAGTTTGAGAGTTATGGCCTTACGAAGTTGGAGGACCCTCATATGTTGGCTTGAAGCCCCAAAAGGTCAAAGAAGTCAAAGATCTTGCAAAGAAGAAATTATTATTTAAATGATAAAGTAAAGTGACAAAGTCAAGAAGGATTATTTAAATAATAAAGTGAAGTGACAAAATCAAAGAAGATTATTTAAATGATAAAGTGAGGTGATAAAGTCAAGGAGGAATATTTAAATGATAAAATAATGGAGAACTTTCTAATTATGGAAAGTGGTTAACCCTAAAAATGAGGAAAATAGATTAAGTTGCCTAGAAATAGGTTAAGCGACCTAGAAATGGGTTAAGTGACTTATAAATAGGTTAAGTGACCTAGAAATGGGTTAAGTGACCTAGAAGATACTTCTAAGGAAGATATTTGGAGAGTATAAATAAGAGACAAGGATCTCTCATTTTATATCACACTTGAGCATATTGAATATCTACAGGTGACTGAGGTAACCAAAGGATATCTAAGCTGAATTTCAGAGGGAAGGTTAAGAAAAGAAGGTCAGAATTCAAGGGAGGATAAAAAATTTTGATGATGCTTTGTAAGGTGTTTCGGGTAAAAATGTCATAACTTCTTCATAACAGATCCAAATTCAGTGAGAAAAAATGTGTTGGTTAGAGTACAATCTGTAGTATTCGTTGTAGCGTTTTCAGATCCATTCAACAAATATTATGTGCAGGGAAAACTCTACAAGGTCGCTCTCTAGAATAAGCCAGAATTCAGTAATGTATGTCATTTTTCCTATAACTCCTTTTCTGAGAGGTTCCAAGTAGTGACACCTGGAGGAATTACATAAAATAAACTGAAGAACATTATTTACTACTTTTAGATCTTTATTCATTACATGTACATAGTTATGATTATTTCAAGTTAGGGTTGTTGACTAATCCCAAACTAGTTATGTGAGACTAAAGAAAAGTTTGATGAAAATGCTAGTCTCTTGTTGTGAAAGTTAAGGAAGGTTTGCAAGTATGTGATCATATACATCAGGTCTATTACAGAGTTATAAATCATATTTGGATGATGAAATTGATGAAGTCTTTTGGTTAAGGTACATGTTGGGTACATGGTTGAGACAAGTAGTTGATGAGTTGGCACATACATGAGGTGTATAGTTGATGATGTTGGTACATATTGATGAGTCATAGTTGATGAGTAGTTGACACATGATTGGTACATACTTGGTACATGGTTGGATGCACTTGTTTATGGTACAGTTTGATTACATGTTGTTTGTTACAGGTTGGTGCATGGTTGATGCACTTGTTTATGGTACAGGTTGATTACAAGTTGAGGTACAGGTTGATGCATGGTTGATGCATCGTTCAGGTTTATTGGTACAGGTTTACAGCGGTATATATCACAGTGATAGTGTGACAGTGGTTCCATCATTATACTTCTACTTCAGGGTGGTTGCGCGGGGCAAGGACAGGTGGTTTTAGCCACCTTCCGGTTGTAGCCGGAGAACATAGGGTGTTGCATCCTCCTTCTAGTTGTATCCAGAGAATAGGGAAGTTTGAGATTCATTTAGGTTGTAGCCTGAGAAATAAGGGGTTTGGAGCCTCCTTCCAGTTGCAACTGGAAAACAAAGGAAGTTGGTGCTTCCAATGAATGTAATTATGCAAGACATATAAGAAAAAGAATTTTGTGGTTTTCTCCCACTTTGGGTTTCCACATAAAACATTGGTGTATTGTGTATGTGTATGATTGTTCATTTGTTCATTGCTTATTTACTCTGCAATTATTGGATGATAATGCTACATTGATATAACACTTGGATTATATGGTTAAAAAGGATTAAATTTCTCTATTACTGATTCACCCCCCCTCTTAGTAATTTAAAACACCTTTAGGTTCTTTGGATGGTAGAATTCCATAGGAGGCATGGACAGGTAAAAAGGTAAACTATTCATTTTTGAAGACTTTCGGTTGTGAATAATTTATCCATATTGATAAAGAAAATAGAACAAAGCTTGAGTAAAAATCCAAGAAGTGTACCTTTATTGGACACGGTGTTAATGATTTTGGTTATCGCTTATGGGATTATGAAAATAACAAAATCATTAGGAGTAGAGGTGTCATATCCAATGAGAAGGTCATGTACAAAGATCAATTGCAGGGAAAGAAACAGGAAAAAAGAAAAACCAGATTACACAGTTCTTGATGAGATCACTAAAAACGAAATTCCAAATGAACCAGAAAATCAAAATGTACAACAACAGGAGAAACGGGTAACTCAAACTCCTACAAGTATTGTTAGAAGATCTACCAGGTTAAGTAGACCCCCTAAACAATACTCTACTTCATTGTATTATTTATTGTTGACTGATTCTGGTGAAATAGAATGTTATGAAGAGGCAATGCAGGTAGACACCAAAAAGAAGTGGGAGCAAGGCATGGAAGAGGAAATGGATTTCTTGGTAAACAACCATACTTGGGACTTGGCTCAGTTTCTTGCAGGAAAAAGAGCATTGCAGAATAAATGGGTTTACAAGTTGAAGGAAGAAGATGGAGGAAAAAAGTGGTACAAGGCTAGACTTGTTGTAAAGGGGTTTGCACAAAAGAAAGGTATATATTTTGACAAAAAAAATTCTCCTGTTGTTAAAATGACTTCAATTAGGACTATTTTAAGTCTTGTGGTAGTAGAAGATTTGCATCTTGAACAGTTAGATGTAAAAACAACTTTTCTCCATGGGGATTTGGAGGAAGAGATTTATATGCAGCAGCCACAGGGGTATGAGGTCAAAGGGAAAGATAATTCAGTATGCAGGTTGAATAAGAGATTGCATGCCCTAAAGCAAGCTCCAAGGCAGTGGTATTTGAAGTTTGACAGGTTTATGACAGAACAGGGTTATAGTAGATGTCATTCTGATCACTGTGTTTATTTTAAAAATCTAGAAAATGGAAGCTATATTATATTGCTATTGTATCTAGATGACATGCTTGTTGCAGGGTCTAATATGCAGGATATAAATGTGCTCAAGAATAAATTAGCTAATTCATTTGTGATGAAGGATTTGGGTGCTGCAAATAAAATCCTTGGTATGATAATAACAAGAGACAGGAAAAATCGCAAATTGGCATTGCCTCAGGGTGAGTACATAGAGAAGGTGTTGGAGAGGTTTAGAATGCACAATGCAAAACCAGTTAGTACACCTTTGGCCAGCCATTTCAAATTAACTAAGGAAATGTGTCCCAAGACTAAGGAGGAGATAGAATACATGTTCAGGGTCCCTTATTCATCAGCAGTTGGCAGCTTGATGTATGTGATGGTTTGCACAAGAGCAGATATTGCACATGCAGTGGAAGTTGTGAGCCAGTATATGAACAATCTAGGTAAAGAACATTAGGAGGAAGTAAAGTGGATTCTTGGGTATTTGAGAGGTATTGCTACTAATGAATTATGTTTTGGAGGTTCAGACACTTTTCTACATCGATATGTTGATTCAGATATGGCAGGTGATAAAGATAGCATGAAGAGCACCACGGGGGGTCTATCCCCCCAGCTGGGGGGTCCGGAGGCAAGAAGGACCTTGACGAGAGTTTGGGGGACAATGTTCTCCAATGGGGGTTCGAGGGAGAATCCCCCAAAGGAAAATTTCCTTGTAAATGTATATTTTAATTTCATTATAAATCTAGACCATTCATTATAAGGTCGCAGATCTGACAGTAGAAGTTATGTTAGGTTTTTTTTCCCTAGAAGGAAACCCTCTTTTATGAGGGAAATGTATTGCAACTATGTATCATAGAGAATAGTGTATTCTAAGAGAGGATACTATGAAATAAAGAAGAGGAATTTATTGTTGGAATATTGGTTGTTGTCATTAATGTCAACCCTAGTCATTGGTTTTGGACCGCAAGATTGATGAAGGTATTTGGAGATGAAGGATAGTGCACATGTATACACAACACCCATGGATGGATAGTATACATCATGTTGATTTCGATGGTAGGTGGCACATCACGTGGATCCTCATGGTTGAGGAGAAATTAATTTTTGAAGATGACAAAGTCAATTGAAGAAGGAAGTACAAGTCGGCCCTGAAGATAATTAAAGAAAAGAATTACAAAATAAGAAAGTGTCAGGCCAGCCCTATTGTTAAAAGGAAGTGACATAAAGGGGATAAATACATATCATTATACATTCATTTCATAAACACAAGACTAATTTCATAGGAAATCTAAAGTAAATAAGGTCGGATTTCAATGGAGAATGAAGTCTTTTGGTGATGTGTTCTAAGGTATGTTATTTACAGGTCATCTTACCAATTTCACTATAACTTTTTTTATAGAATGATTCAGATGGTGAAATTGATATGGTATTGAGAAGACATAGATAGGTACCTTTTGTAAAAAAATCATCTCTTTATTCGCTATAACTTTGGAGGTACACTCTGTGGAAGATAGGGTTTTTGACTAGTCCTGAAGCTAGTCATAAACAGGTGTTCCGAGTAAAACAGTCATAAATTATTCATAGAGAATACAAATTAAGTGAGACTAATTTCATTGGAAAATGTATAGGCTGTAATTTTGTGTGTACAAGTTTCATAATCTGATGTTAAGTATTGAGCGTGAGGCATTATGTACAAGTTCTCCTTCCTAAATAAACCAGAATTGAATAAGGTCTACCATTCTCTCTATAACTTATTTTTGGGGAGGATTAAAGGAGTGAAACATGGATGAGTTTCAAAGAATAAATTGAGTAATATTATCTACAGAATCATATTATTTCAATAATTGAAGAACTTCAGAATTTGAAGAAGTCTCAGGAAGCATTATCAGGTTCTATGTGATGGTTGGTTGATGGTGATGATTTAATGTAAAGTTTTATTATCTTTCATATATTCTTGGGTGGAAGGAAGGGGCAAGGATGGAGAGGTAAAACCTCACTTGATATTGGAGGATTGCATATTCCTCTTGGAGGTTTATCCCTCCCTTTATATTTGGAAGTCGTTACTTCCCTTGAACAATAATTATTGATTATTTCTCATATATTGTGCATGGTGTATTGTGGTGTATTGGTGTAACTCTTATACTATTGTTCATTGTTCATTTGATATAATTGAATGGTTTAAGTATAAGTTGAAAAAAAAATTAAATTGTACTTGATACAGATTCACCCCCTTCTCAGTATCAACAATTGGAATTAGAGCAGATTACCTTCAGTACAGTTTAACCACTGGAAGGAATATCCTAAGGAGAAATGGAAGACAACATTCCAAATGGGATTCCACCATTTGATAGAAGCAATTATGAACACTGGAGTAATAGACTGGAAACTTACTTGAAAGTTCTTGGGGAAGATGTTTGGTTCTCAATTTCTTCAGGATGCAATGCTTTGAAGAAACCAAAGACTATATCTCATAAGAAAGCAAAAAGGAACAACAAATTGGCAATAGATACCATCCTGGATGGATTGATAGATTCAGTGAAATCCAAGGTGGGATCATGTGCATTAGAAAAAGAGCTTTGGGACAAGATACAAGACCTTTATGCAAGGGAAGAAGCAGAAGAAGAAGAAAAAGTTGAAGCAAATTACAACATCTCATATTTCAAAGAAGCAAATAGAGGTCAGTTCTTTTTCTTTAATTGTGAAGGAGTGGGACATGTTGAATTTGAATGTCCTCATCCAAGGATTGAAAGATATTACATTGAAGAAGAAAATTCCAATGAAGAAGAAGAAAATCATGAAGCAGAAATGATTCAACAAGAAGATGAGAATCTTAAAAAATTGAAGCATGTTGAGATTGAAAATAGCAAGCTCAAAGACATGCATAGAAAAATAAGAAGTGAATTGGGTAGCTATGAAAAGACAGTTGTAAGCTTGAAGAAACAATTAGAAGACTTTGACAAACTAAGAGAAGAAACATTTTCCTTGAAAACTCTACTCGAAGAAGCAAGAAGAATAGGAGAAGTAAAGAATGTCCAAATGATGAAGAAAGAAGAAGATTGTGAGAAACTTGAACAAGAATTTGTCTCATTGAGGAAGAGCTTAAGAAACTCTCAAGTGCAAAAAGACTTAACACATCTTGGATGCATTGGTGAAACTTCATACAAATAAGATGCAAATACCAACAAGAAGGTTGAAGAAAGAGCTACACAGACATTTGATGAGAAGTGGACCAAGATATCAGAAAGAAGGAATGATGGCTCCGATGTCACCCAGGCACCTACCTCAGCAGGTCCCGCGCCTGACCTCTCGGTCTTAAGGATCGTTCTAATTTCCCTTTCCCAAGCTGAATTATCTCTTTCGATTCCCACTAGAATCTATGTTAAAATCCAATCCACAGGTCCTTCCTTTACCCCTGTCACGGCTTCTGCACATGCCTGATCTCTCCCTGACAGAAATTTTGGGTTTCGGGGTTTTCTAATTCCTGTTGTCGAGAACCTTTGTCTTCTCTATCTCCAATATCCCGATTCACCGAAACGGATTTAGCTTCATTTAGCCCCCCTGGGCTATACCTTTGGTCCAAATGACCTCCCCTTATATGACCACACTCCCTTTGGGGGTTTCGCGACTCAAGTGCCCGAACTCTTGGTCTCTCGACTCCTGAAGTGTCAATTTCCAAAATGTCGAAATGGCCTTGCCTTTCGGGATTTTCCCCAAAAACCTAGATTGTTTCCACGCGTCCCCTCGAGATGGACGGTCCTCGTCATTTCGCGATTTCGGGTTTTGAAACACTAAAATGCCTATGGGTTCTTTCCCTTGGAACTCCTGAAGTTCTGATTCCTGACCTCCAATATGACGAAGTGACATCATCTAGCCCCATAGCGGAGCTTTCCACCTTGTCGGGGTTTCGGACTTCGCGTTTCTGAAATGCGCGTACTTCCTATCCTCAGGATTCGTGAAATGTCGAATCCCAAAATGCCGATGGACTCTCCTATCGGAATTTTTCTCGAATTCTTGGATTTCCGCCACGCGTCCTCCTATGATGGACAGTCCTCAATCATTTTGCGATTTCATGAAATCAAATGCCAAAATACTCTGGCATCCTGTCCTCTTGATCTCCGAAGTCCCGACATGAGAAATGCCAACAGACTCTTGATCACCGCCACGTGTCTCAACAGATGGACGACCCTGATTCAGTTCGGGATTTCGCGACTTCCGATTCCTCAATGTCACAATTTCTCTATCAACTCGAAACCCCGGTAGCCGAAATACCAATGGGTTCTCGATCTCTGCCACGTGTCCTAATGAATGGACGACTCAAATCAAATTCGGGGTTTTCACTATGAAGTGACCCAATCTCCTGTCCTCGGGACTTCCAATATCTCGATTTCTAAATCCCTGATATCTCGACACCTTTCAGGACTTTCACTCTGCTTGAAAGGGCTTAAAAATCGTGCAACTCCTGTCAGATCCCACGACTGACGGGTATCTGAGTGAGATCCAACGGTTCATGATCTCCTGAGCTTTAACCTTTGGAAACAGTCGTAACCCCCTTGCTTCTTTGTCAGATCGGACAGTTGTCAGGTGTTCTAAGAAAGATCAAATGGTTCAGATCGATTCTCTTGTGCATTCCTCCGCTGCACTACCTCCTGGATGTGGAAACCTTCAACGGTCCAGATCTCGTCGGATCATCCAATGGCAGTTGTTTCTCCTCCCGAGCTCTGATGTTTTTCTTCCCAACCTTGGAAGAGTTCCAAATGCGCAAGGCCTTGACCTTGAATTATTTTCCCTGCAATCTCCTTTACTTTGAGTTCTATCCTGCACATGTAAAAATGCTATCCCTCCTGAGATTTTCTTCAAATCCTTCAAGATTTTTTACCTCTGCGCTCCTGCAAAGTCTTCGCACACGAAAGTACTATCTGTTCTGAGATTTACTCACGAACTCAGACCTCTAAGGGATTTTACTCTTCTTCCTTCTCTTGTAGATGGAGAAATATGATGCCCTCCTGGCACTCCTTTTCTCAAGAAACCTCTTGCTGAGTCTTTCAGGGTGTTCAGCAACCCTGCAGAGATCCTTCCTCTTGGAATCTTCTACTAATTCCATAAGTCAAAGAGTTATTTTCTCCTATGCCTATCTTTACATCTACTCAATGCCCTCCTGGCAGAGTATTTTCTCACAGAACATCCAACAATTATGTCTTATGTGTACTCCTTACACCTTCTCAATGTCCTCCTGGCAGAGCTTCATATAACTCCTCAGAGATTCTGTCTGCAACTGTGTTTTCTCATACACAGCCTTGCCTCCAAGGTATTCAACAACCTTGAGGTCTTCCTCTGAATTGTTGATTTCAACTTCTATGCCCACCTAGCACGCCTCTGTCTAACTCCACAGAGTTTAGAAATGCACCCTTTGTGCACGACTATCAAAACCCGCAACGTTTTGTCACACCATCCTGGTGTGAAGCCTCAAAGACATCTCAAGCTTGAAGCCAAAACAACTACTGCAAATGCATAAACATAACACACATTCACAGCATATAAAGAACACTCACAGACATTCATTTAACACAGAAATATGCAGGAAAAATTGTTGTTCGTATTAAAATGGAAAATGCTTGTTTGTACAAGGTGTTCCTGAGCACGACCTGTAACAAGGTCTCGGCTCCTCTCTTCTTCTCTCTACTCGCTCTATCATTCTACTAACTATCTCCAAAATGAGATCAAAATCGATATTTTACATGAGGGGGATCTTCGAGCTCTTCCCTCCAATCTACCTACCCTATTCAATTACATTGAATGGGTTGTCTAGTCCACAAATCGGATCTAGATCTCAGTCTTCAAAGCATTAAATGCCTATCTATCTACATCCCATGTGCATAGCACGGCCCCACGGTTCGACAGCCTACAACATTAAATTACATTCAAATTCAAAAATGGAATACGAGGGTTGCGCCTCTCTTCATCTTTGAATATACGCGCTGACGTGGTTGGTTGGTTGGATGGCTGACATGTAGAGATGCTCCTGCATCAAGGAATGATTACAAAAGAGATGAATATCCAAGAATACCTCCTACCTTTAGGAATCAAAGAAGATTCAATCAGTATAAAGGAAACTACAGAAGAGTAGATCATGAACCCAAATGGAATACATCACAAAGAAGGTCACTTACTCCCAGGTATCAAAATTTCTTTCTTGGTCATTGTTATACTTGCAAAAATTTTGGACATAAGGCAATTAATTGCATAATCAATGAAAGGAACAATTATGCAAGAAACATGAATGGTGTAAATAGAAGATATGGAAATAATCATGGATTTGTCAACAAAAGTTATAATTCATTTTCCCCATTGATGGAAAAAAATATGGTATGCTACAAATGTAATTATCTTGGTCACAAAGCATGAGATTGAATATATATGAATGAAGATGTCCCTATGCCAACCACAGTATGGAAAAGGAAAGAGATTCCAAACAATGAAGATTGTCAAATAGCATTGATCGTTGAAGAATGTAAAGAAGAATATGAATGGTACATAGACAGTGGATGATCGGGGATCAAGACAAATTCATCAGCTTGAAGAGAAAGGGTGGCAATGTTGCATTTGGAGATGACTCATCTACCAAAATAATTGGAAAAGGTGTAGTATATCTTGGAAGCAAAAATGTAAAAGAAAAGAATGTCCTATTGGTTGAAGACTCGAAGCATAATCTACTCAATGTTAGTAAAATGTGTAATCAAGGATATACTCTCACGTTTGACTCACAAAGATGAAAAATCAAAGAAGAAGGTTCAGGAAGATTGGTTGCAACTACAACAAGAATACCAAGTAACATATATGTCCTAAATTCATGAAAAATCTCCAAGTAAGAAAGAGACCATAAAAATGAAGTGTTATTAAGTGTTATATGTTCAAGGGGAGCATCCCCAAAGAAGAGAGTTACCTTTTACCATTAAACTCAGGGAGAGAAGCCCTACCCTTTTTCGTTGATTTCAAAGAGGGAGAAAAATTGGGATCATGATGATAGGGGGAGCATGAATGTTTCCATCAATGAAAAAGGAGGATATTGTTGGAAGATTGGTTGTTTTCATTGATGTCAACCCTAGTCATTGGTTTTGGACCACAAGATTGATGAAGGTATTTGGACATGAAGGATAGTTCACATGCAGACACAACACCCATGGATGGATAGTATACATCATGTTGTTTCTGATGGTAGGTGGCACATCACGTGGATCCTCATGGTTGAGGAGAAATTAATTTTTGAAGATGACAAAGTGAATTGAATAAGGAAGTACAAGTCGGCCCTGGAGATAATTAAAGAAAAGAATTACAAAATAAGAAAGTGTCGGGTCGGCCCTGATGTTAAAAGGAAGTGAAATAAAGGGTATAAATACATATCATTATACATTCATTTTATAAACACAAGTCGAATTTCAGAGGAAATCTGAAGTAAAGAAGGCAGGATTTCAAGGGAGGATGAAGTCTTTTGGTGATGTGTTCTAAGATATGTTATTTACAGGTCATATTACCATTTTCGCTATAACTTTTTTTTTAAAGGATTCAGATGGTGAAATTGATATGGTATTGAGAAGACATATCTAGGTACCTATGGTAAAAATTTCATCTCTTTATTCACTATAATTTTGGAGATACACTCTGTGGAAGATAGGGTTTTTGACTAGTCCCGAAGCTAGTCATAAACAGGTGTTCCGAGTAAAATGGTCATAACGTATTCATAAATAATCCAAATGAAGTGAGACAAATTTCATTGTTAATATTATGGTCTTTAGTTTATTTTTTGTGAGTTTCAGAATCTGATGTTAAATATTGAGCGCAGGGCATTCTATACAAGTTCGCTCTCCTGAATGAACCAAAATTGAATAAGGTCTACCATTCTCTCTATAACTTCTTTTTGGGGAGGATTCAAGGAGTGAAACTTGGAGGAGTTTCAGAGAATACATTGAGTAATATTATCTATAGKATCAGATTATTCCAAGAATTGAAGAATTGTAGAAGTTGAAGAAGTCTCAGGAAGCATTATCAAGTTCTATGTGATGGTTGGTTGATGGTGATGATTTAATGTAAAGTTTTATTATCTCTCATATATTATTGGGTGGAAGGAAGGGGAAAGGATGGAGAGGTCAACCCTCACTTGATATTGGAGGATTGTATCTTCCTCTTGGAGTTTTATCCCTCCCTTTATATTTGGAAGTCGTAGCTACCTTTGGAAGTCATTACTTCCCTTGAACAATAACTATTGATTATTTTTCATATATTGTGCATGGTGTATTGTGGTGTATTGGTGTAACTCTTATACTATTGTTCATTGTTCATTGGATATAATTGAATGGTTTAAGTATAAGTTGAAAAAAAAAAAAAATGTACTTGATATTGATTCACCCCCCTCTCAATATCAATAGTTACAGCGGGTTTGTTGTAGGTTGTATCCCTTCATTTGTTGGATAATAATAAAGGAAGGACCTGGAAATTTCTCTGGTAGACGTATCCCACACTGGGTGAACCACGTATATATGTCTCTATTGTATTATGTATCTTCTTTTTTTTATTTCCACATTTGTTTTGTTTTATGTCTCTGTGATTTTGTTTTTCTAACATCTCTCACTTTGGGTTTCCACGTAAAAACATTGTTGCACTGTGTATGTGTATGATTGCTCATTTGTTCATTATTTATTTACTCTGCAACTATTGGATGATAATTCTACATTGATATAACACTTGAATTTTATGGTTAAAAATGACTAAATTTATCTATTACTGATTCACCCCCCCTCTAAGTAATGCAACAATTGGTATCAGAGAAGGTTCCTTCAGAAATCAGTTTAACCATTGAAAGGTATATCATGGAGAGTAACAACATGTATAAAAATGGAATACCATAGTTTGATGGATAGAATTATGCATTCTGGAGCAAAAGGATGAAAAAATATATACAGACACAAGGATTTGAAATTTGGCAATCAATAGTAGATGGATACAAAGAACTAGCAATTCTGCCAACAAGTGAAAAAGCGATGAAACTCAGTCAAAATAATTCCAAAGACACAAATGCACTTTTGAATGGTCTTGGTAAATTGGTATATACCAAATTTGTACATTGTAAATACGCTAAAGAGATTTGGGACAAACTTCAAACTATTTATGAAGGAGATTCAAAATTCAAAGCAACAAAGCGTCAAACTTACAGAGGTCAATTCGAACAACTAAATATGAAGATGAGAATATCCCAGCTTACTTCTTACTATTCGATGAAACAATGAATGCAATCATAGGATTGGGAGAAGAAATTGAAGAATCTGTAATTGTTCAAAATGTACTAAGATATCTTCCTATGAGATTTGATCCTAAGATATCAGCACTAGAAGAAAGAGAAGATTTAGACTCAATAAGCATGGACGAACTACATGGAATATTCACAGCATATGAAATGAGAACTGAACAAGAAAATCCATATATAAAAGAAGCAGCTTTCAAATCATCTAAAAGGTCAAAGCAAAAGGAGCATAGTAGCAACAGTGACTTCTCAGAAGATGAAGAAGAAGAAGTGGCCAACTTTGTCAGAAGATTGAACAAAGGAACCAATGGAGGATATAAAGGTAAGCTTCCATTGATTTGTTTTAATTGTGATGGTATTGGTCATTTTGCTAACAAATTTCCTCATAAAAAAAATACGAGGAATGATGAAGATTACTCAAATAGAAAACAAGCATATAAAGTCAAAAGAACCAAAAATAAAGCTTTCAAGAAAATCTTATGCACCAAAGAAGACATCTCCTCATTAGATGAAGATGAAGTCAGTGATAGTGAGACAGAAAGAGTTATATTCATGGCAATAGAAAAATCTGATAAAGAAGGCACAGAAGAATAATATGAAGAGGCAAAAGTTGACTACTGAGAAGAATTGTTGAGTGCCATAGAAGTTATAAGAAAAGAAAACAAGAAGCTACAAGCAGAATTAGACCAGAAAGAAGACACTCAGAAACTAGAACAAATGATCATGAAATTGAAGGTTCAAATAGAAGAAGATAAAAGAATTGAAGAAGCAATCAAAGAACGGTTAGAATAAAGAGACAGAATCATTGGAAATTTGGAAGCAAAGATTGTCAGATTGAGAAAGGATCTTCAAAAGAAAAATATGCAGAACAACTCAAAAGTTTTGGATGACATTATCAGCAGTAAAAATCCTTATCATGACAATTCTTGACTTGGATATAATCAGACAGAAAAGCGATCAATATCCAAAGAAACAGAACAAGAAACATACCCAAAACGCTATGTAGAAATAATCAAATGGGATAGGAATATCTAAAAGTAAGATTATAGAGACACTCCTCCACCGAGAAGATTCAGACTTCGGAATCAACGACCGATAGAAACAAATAGGCTCAGGAAGAAGAAGGATTCATAAGATTAACTCCTTTCATAATATCTTCAAATCCCAAGTATCAAACTATATTTTTTGGTTTATGTTATGCATGCAATAATTTTGGACATAAAGATGTAAATTGCAGAGCTAATAGCAGGAACATAAACAATTTACACAAAATGGTTATCCAAGAAAGCCTAGTGAAACACAGAGAAGAAGCTACAACATGTTTGAATCATTGAGCATTGAAGTGGAATGCTAAAGTGGAATGCTACAATTGCAACAACTTTGGATACATGGCCAAAGATTGTAGAATGACATACCCTCCTAGAGAACCACAACAGAACAACAACAGTCACAGACAAGAACCTCAGAAGAGAACATGGATAACAAAGAAGAATCAGTATAGCAATGAAGAATGCACACTCACTCTACAAGCTAAGCAGAAGAAACGTGGTTGGTATGTTGACAGTGGTTGTTCAAAACACATGACAGGTGATAAAGACATGTTTCTTACATTAAGAAAGGAAAGAGATGGATCAGTCTCCTTCGAAAATGATGATTCAAATAAAATCAATGGAAAAGGCACAGTCAGAATTGAAAACAAGAATACCAAGGAAGAAAAATTTCTACTAATAGAAGATATGAAACATAATATTCTAAGTGTGATTCAAATATGTGACCAAGGTCATAAAATTACTTTCGATTCACAAAAGTGTGAGATAAGAAAAGAAGGTTCAGGAAAATTGATTGCAACAACTACAAGAAATTCAAGCAACATATATGTATTAAGTGAAATTGGAAATGAAAAGTGTTGTGTAGGAAAAGAATATGAAGGTTGGCTATGGCACAGAATAATGGGTCACATACACTTTGGTAACCTTTTCAAAGTCAGCAAAAAGGAAGTAGTTAGATAAATGATCCAGATCATGAAACCAGCCAACACATTATGCAAGAATTGTCAACAAGGAAAGAAAACAAAGACCAGGTTCAAATCAAAGGAATATTCAACAACAAGACCACTGGAAATTGTGCATACTGATCTAGTTGGACCAACTACAACAAATGTTTAAAAGGTGAGAAATACTTTATGTTATTAGTTGATGATTATACAAGACTGGCTGCAGTTTTATTTCTTAGGAATAAGTCAGAAGATTTTGAAAACTTCAAGGTCTACAAGGAAATGGTTGAAAATGAAATGGATTCAAAAATCAAATGTTTGAGTTCTGATAATGGAGGAGATTTCACTTCAAAGGAATGTATGGACTACTATAGCAAGCATGGAATAAAAAGGCAATTCTTTGTTGCTAAGACACCTCAACATAATGGAATTTTTGAAAGAAAGAACAGGATAATACAGGAAATGGATCGAACAATGCTAATGGATTCCAAATTGACAGATATTTTTTTGACACATGCAGTGCATACAGAATTTCACATTCAAATTAGAGTAATGCTCATAAAAAACACTGACAAAACTCCCTACGAGCTATGGAAAGGAATACCAGCAAATGTGAAGCACTTTAGAGTATTTGGAAGAAAATAATACATCAAAAGAGAAGATGGCATAATGAGAAAGTTTGACTCTCATGTGGACAAAGGAGTAATTCTTGGTTACTCAAGTACAAAGAAAGCATACTAGTGTTACAATTTGAGGTTGAACAAAGTTGTGGAAAGCATCAATCTAACAATTGATGAAACAGGTGGACAAGAAATAAACGAAGAAGAAAATGAATCAATGGAACATCTTTACGAAGAAGAAGCTAAATATGAAGAAGAAGTAGAAGGGGAAGATGAATAGGATCAAAAATAAGTAGAAGAGAAAGTTCAGCAAGTGCCTCCAAAGATACCTATCAAAAAAGTACAGAAGAATCATCCTTCAGATCAGATTATCGGAAACAAAGATGCAGGAGTTGAGACTAGAAGAAAAATATGTTCACCAGAACAAATGCACCTAGCACTCTTATCTACGATTGAACAAAACAGTTTTGGAGAGGCTGGCAAGGATGAATTATGGAATAAGGCCATGGATGAATAATTGGATCAAATAGATAAGAATGACACTTGGGAATTGGTTCCAAGACCAAAGAATAAGAATGTGATTGGCACAAAGTGGGTTTTCAAAAATAAATTGAATGAAGATGGACAGGTTACAAGCAACAAAGCTAGATTGGTATGTAAAGGATACGCACAGGTTGAAGGAATCGACTTTGAAGAGACATTTGCCCCAGTTGCCAGAATGGAAGAAATCTGATTTATTTTATCTTGTGCATTCTCCAAGAATATTAAAGTGTATCAGATGGACGTGAAATTGGTTTTTCTAAATGGGGAACTTGAAGAAGAAGTCTACATTGAACAACCAGAAGGATTCTAGTTTTCAAAAAACGTATATTATGTGTGTAAATTGAAGAAGGCCTTGTATGGTCTAAAACATACTCCTAGAGCATGGTACTCTAGACTGGATAAATATCTACAGTAGGCAGGGTTCAGAAAAGGAAGTGTAGACAGCAACCTCTACATCAAGGTAACTCTAGATAGTATTTTATTAATTGAATTTTATGTTGATGATATTATTTTTGGAAGTATTGATGACAGGTTAAGCTAGAAATTTGCAAAGGATATGCAAAATGAATTTGAAATGTCATTACTTGGAGAACTATCCTTCTTTCTAAGTCTTCAGATATGTCAAAGAAACCAAGGAATTTTATTTTCTCAAACTAAGTATATCAGAGAAATGATAAAGAAGTTTGGAATGGAATATTGCAAACCAATTACCACTCCTATGCAAACTAGTTGCAAGTTGAGAAAAGATGATGATTCAAAGTCTACAGACCAGATGCAATATAGGTCAATGATTGGTAACTTACTATATGTGACAGCATCCAGACCAAATGTAATGCAGGGAGTTGGACAGATGGCACAATTTCAAGTAGCACCAAAGGAATCACATGTCTTAGAAGTGAAAAGGATTTTCAGATATCTAAAAGTAACAGAAGAGTTTGGATTATGGTATCCAAAAGGAAAGGATATGTCACTTATTGCCTACACAGATGCAGATTGGGAAGGTTGCATTGGTGATCGACAAAGCACCAGTGGAGAAGTGTTTTACTTGGGTGAGTGTTTAGTATCTTGGCTAAGCAAGAAACAATCATCAGTATCCTTATCTACAGCCGAAGTAGAAAACATTACAACAGCAGGATGTTGTACACAGGTTCTATGGATGAAACAAACTTTGACATATATACAAGTTGAGTATGATGAGCCCATTACAATCTATTGTGATAATACAAGTGCCATCAGTATCTCAAAGAACATGGTGATGCACTCCAAGACAAAGAACATTCCAATCAAGTATAAATTTCTACGAGAACAGGTTACAGAGAAGAACATCATACTTGAATATGTGGGAACAAAAGAACAAGTGGCAGACATATTTACAAAATCGCTTCCAAGAGAATCCTTTGAGTATCTTCGCCAGAGACTCAGAGTAATTTCTACTCCAAAATGAATGTTTTTGAATGCTTATCTTATATGTATTAGATTTACATGAGGAAGCACCATAAAGAGGACAACTCGGGTTGGGAGATCAGTTTCAGGAATACTTCAGTCAGGGGGAGAAGCCTCGGATGGAAAGATAGATTTTCCATTGATGACAAAGGGGGAGAGATTTATCATATGCAAAGGTAAATGCTTGGAGAAAGATAATAGAGGCATGGTTCCAAGGGGAGTGATGGTGATGTAGGAGCATCGTACAAAGCCAAATCCGATGCATGCGCCTAGCCAAAGGAACAGTTGGACGCACAGATGGGAAAAAGGAGCACGTTTTTATGAAAACATTTTAAATTTTGAAATTTGAAGCATTAATGTAATAGCTAGGAAAAGGCGTACTTACATTTACGTCTTGGAGATATGAACAGATCTGGAGAGATTACTCTCATCTGTCGGATGTATTAGGAATTTAAGTATGTTAATGTAAAGTAGGTAGATATGAACGTTAGATTAGACAGTTTAGAAGCATAGGAGGGAAAAAAGATATAGACACCCTCACCCTTGTGTCATTGTAATTTTATGATCATTCAGAATTCATAAGTTGTAGAGCTATAGCAGAGAGTTGTAGAGAAGAACCCATGTACAGGAGCACTTGAGTTAATATATGAAGCTTTGAATCAATTTTCATGGTGTTGTGATGCTTACTATTTACATTTGTCGAATGCTATGTTTACAGTTTCTTTGTTTCTTTGTATGCATTTGTTTCAATGATGTGTTATGTGTATGATTTCATGAAGTGTATGAAGTCTGAGAGAGGAGAAGAATGAGTTTCAATTGTTTCTCTTCCTGAGAATTCCTGCAAGGAGTGCAGTGAACGTCCGCAAGGTGTGCGTTGACGAGGGTCTGAGTTTCATCTCAGAAAGCTCAAGAGAGATATCGTTGTTCTCATACCAACTGAAGGGCAGGTGAAGCACAGAGTCGTGCAAGGTGTGCGCGGGATGGATGAAGCCTTAGAACTTATCAACTAAGGTGAAGGTTGAGGGACCATTGTTGCAAAGAGTGCACAAGGTCGAAGACTCAAATAACCAGTAATTATTTGAAGGTTTTCCGCAAGAAGTGCGATAAGGGATCCGTTTGGGAAAGCTTGAGTTTATAAGTGAAATATCAAGAGGGATAACACCTTTGAACAATTCAAAGGAAGACGGAGATTGAAACACTTCAAAGGGAGATAGAGGCCGAAAAGGTCTCATAGAAGTTAATTTCAGGAGGGAGAACGTCGAGCCATTTGGACATGAGTCATTGAGGAGTGCATCTGGTGGTCAGAATTCTTCGTGGAGAACTCATGAAGTCATGAGGACCGTTGGATCCAGAGGATTTGTGAGGTGGTTAGGAGTTAGATGAATCCACCACCCCAAAATCAAGAATCAACGTGAACTATTGATCGTGATCAGTTTGATCCATCAGATCATTTTGGAAATTTGGGATCCGTAAGTTTGAAGTGCAGACCAAAATCCTTGGTCACTCTAAAACCCAAATCGCGAAAGGAATAATCAAGTGTGAAATTTTGGTATTTCAAGGTTCGACATACTAGAAATATCGATGACAAGGAATCGGGACTTTAGCATTGCAAATCCCGAAGTCGCAAAACGCGACATGCCTTTGGTGTGAAACATCGGCATTTCAGCATATCAGGGTTCGGCATTTCAACATATCAGGGTTCGGCATTTCAGATATCCTGATGACAAGGAGTCGGGGTGCTTTGCACTGAAAATCACGAAGTCACGAAATGTGAAGTGTCTTTGGAATGGAATCCCAACATTTTGGCATTTCAGGGTCCAGGAAGTAGAGGAGACAAGTGATTTTTGGAACTGAGAGTTTCAAACTCCCAGTACGCGAAATCCCGAAAAAGGGTCGCTATTTCAGAATTCGGGAATTAGTGCGGCAAGTTAGTTGGGATCGAGAATCATGAACTCCCAGTACGCAGAGTCCCAAAAGTCCATCGATCGCGCATTCCATGGGACATTGAGCCCATTTTGGCATTCCGGCACTTCGGAATTCAGGGAATCATAAGGCAAGAGGAACGATTGTTGAGTTGTTCGCTCAAGTTCTGAAAAAACAAATTTAGTGGCAACAGGTGGTGTGCGTTGGAGGATTCAACCTTCGTTGACGTTTCACATTTTGACATTTGCCAAGAGCTGTGGAAATACATCAGGACTCTCCAACTCCCGAGACCCAAATTCCTTTGTGGCTCAAACAAAGGTTTTGATTAACCCTTGGCATGGTTTTAGTGAAGATCCTGTGCGGATATCGGCCCGAGGGTAGGGGGTCTGTGTCAGTGTGGTATCAGAGCCTAGAACAATTTCTTGGATTTATGTACTAGAGAGAGGGGAAAAAATTTTACATCCATGCCATCAAGAATAATGGATAGGCAAATACCTAATCCAGCAGAGGAAAGAGAAATGTCGAGAAGAAGAGACAGGAAAATACTTGATCCAGCAAAGGAAAGAGAAATGTGTGAATTACGTGCCAGACTTGATGCTATCGAGACAGTACAAAGGCGCACAGTCGACATTGGGGATATTAGTGAGGCTGAAAGTGAAAATGAAGGTGGAAACGAAGGAGAAGAAGTTGCAGTCGAAGATGTTGCAGATGAACGCCTATTCATGGATGTTGCAAGGATAGGTGATAGAGAAAAAATGAACATTCCAGTGTACGAAGGAAACTTGGATGTTGAAGAACTTCTAGAGTGGATTAGAGATCTAGACAAATACTTCAACTATGAGGACGTCGAGGAAGATAAGAAAGTCAAACATGTCGTTACTAGACTTAAAGGGCATGTAGTGCTGTGGTGGGATGAATTGCAGGCTGACAGATGCTACAAAGCCAAGCAGAAAATCAAAAGCTGGGATAGAATGGTTGCAAAGATGAAAGCCAAATTTATACCCAAGGATTATCAAATCACTCTGTTTCGGAGGATGCATAATTTGAGATAGAAGTTGATGTCAATGAAAGAATACACTGAATAATTCTACAGGATAAACATCAGAGCAGTTCATCGGGAAAGCGATGATGAATAAGTTGCCAGGTACATGAATGGTCTGTGATATGACATTCAAGATGAGATGAGCATGATGACCATTCGGACTGTGGAAGATGCTTATCAGATGGCTCTGAAAGCTGAAGATAAGCTGAGCCGGAAGCAAGGTCAAAGAGGTTGAGGCAGAAGTCAAAGCAAAGGTAAGACAATTGCCTAGGGCAGAACTCAGAAACCTAAAGAAGAGGAGAAGAAACCTCAAACTCAACCTGAGAGAGGAGGAATCTCACAAGGAAGACAGTATGTTGATAGAAATACTTTTCCTCGAGCCAGAGGAAGAGGAAGAGGTAGAGGAGGTGAAGTGAAATGATTTGTCTGTGGAAAAATTGGACATATATCCTATGAGTGTCCAGATAAGAAGAAAGATGGTGGTGAAACTCACATTGTTGAAGCTCAAGGACAAAATGTTGAGGCAAAAGATGTTGAGGGTGGAAGATCCTTAATGATGAGGAAAGTTCTCTTGAATCCAGAGAAGGAAGCAGAGAACCCAGCCCAAAGAAACAGTTTGTTTCGGACTTCTTGAAAAACTAAGGATAGGGTATGCAAGGTCATAGTGGACAGTGGTAGCACAAACAATCTTGTATCTACAAAGATGGTAGAAAATCTAGAGCTGGAGACTGTTGTATATCCAAGCCCATACAGAGTTTTGTGGCTACAAAAAGGACATCAGGTAAATGTCACTAAACAATGTTTAGTTGAATTTAAAATAGGAGGATATAAAGATGAAATATTATGTGATGTCATTACCATGGATGTTTTTCATCTATTGTTGGGTAGACCATGGAAAAATGACAGAAACATAGTTCATGATGGGAGAAAGAACACATACACCCTGAAGAAAAATGGTAGGACTCACATGTTGTTGTCAATTAAGGATAAAGAGGTGAAAACAGAAATGAGAAACATTGTACTTCTCATGAGTGTGAAGGAACTTCTTAATGAGGTTAAGAAGAAGGAAGATACACAATTTATTGTGGTCAGGAAGCCCAAAATTGTTTTGACGAGTACAAAGATAGATGATTTACCAGAAGAAATCCAGGAGTTGTTGGGAGAGTTTGTTGATATAGTAGTGGACGAACTACCTTGTTCATTGCCACCTATCAGGAGTATAAGCCATCATATTGATCTTATACATGGAGCCAGTTTTTTGAACAAAGCAGCATATCGGTTGACGCCACAAGAAAATAAAGAAGTTAAGAGGCAAGTCCAGGACTTAGTGGACAAAGGATTGATTCAAGAAAGCTTGAGTCCATGCGTTGTTCCGACGGTGCTCAGCCCAAAGAAAAATGGAGGGTGGAGAATGTGTACCAACTCAAGGGAAATCAATAAGATTACCATCAGATACAAATTTCCATTACCAAGGATGGACGACTTGATGGATTGCTTGAGTGGAGGAAGGTTTTTTTCAAAGATTGATTTGAAAAGCGGATATCATCAAATTCAAATGAGAGAAGGTGATGAATGGAAGACAACATTCAAGATGAATGAGGGGTTGTATGAATGGTTTGTCATGCCATTTGGCTTAACGAATGCGCCCAGTAATTTCATGAGGTTGATGAATGAAGTCTTGAAGGATTTCATTGGGAAATTCATCATTGTATATCTTGATGATATATTAATTTTCAGCAAGACAAAAGCGGAACACTTAAAGAATTTAGTTGCAGTAATGAGGAGATCACAGCAAGAGAAATTGTTGATTAATATGAAGAAATCATCATTTATGAGGAAAGAACTCATTTATTTGGGTTTTGTTATCTCTGCAAATGAACTGAAAATGGATCCGGAAAAGATAAAGGTGATTAAGAATTGGCCATCGCCGAAGAGTATATTTGAAGTTTGAAGCTTCCATGGTTTGGCTAGCTTCTATAGGAAATTCATCCAAAACTTCAATGGAATTAGCACACCGATGATGGATATGGTGAAGAAAAGACATAAATCTTTCCACTGGACAGAGGAAGCAGAGAAGAGCTTCAATCAACTGAAGAAGAAGATCATTGAGCAACCAATTCTGGTTTTGCCAGATTTTAGCAAGACATTCTAGGTCAGGTGTGACACGAGTGGATTTGCAATTGGAGTGGTCTTGAGCCAAGACGACAGGTCGATCACATATTTCAGCGAAAAGCTGAATGAAGCAAAGGTTAAGTACTCCACATATGACAAAGAATTATATGTCGTCATACAAGCACTGAAGAAATGGAGACACTATTTGGTTCCCAAGGAGTTTGTTTTGTACAGCGATAATCACGCTTTGCAATTCATGACTTGACAGGAGAAGTTGAACCAAAAACATGATAAATGGGTTGAATACATGCAAAATTTTACTTTTGTGATTAAGCATATTTCTAGAACTACTAACAAAGTTGTTGATGCTTTGAGCAGGAAATGTTTGCTTATGCAGGAATTCAGAGTCAACACTTTGGGTTTTGATAACCTCAAAGAAATGTACAGGGATGACCCAGATTTTAAAGAGGCATATGAAGCATATGAGAATCCAATTCTCAAGGACAGAAGCCAATGGACTGAATACATGATCCAGGATAGATTATTGTTCAGGGAAAATCAGCTATGTATTATGAAATGCTCCATGAGGGAGAATTTGTTGAAGGAAAAACACAGTGGAGGATTGGTCGGACATTTCGGTCATGAAAAGATGTTCTCAAAGTTGAATGGCTCATATTTTTGGCCAGGGATGAGGACAAATGTCAAGAAATTTGTGGACAGGTGCAAAATTTGCCAGCACATGAAAGGGAAAAGACAGAACACAGGGTTATACCAACCATTGCCCATACCTGAAAGGTCGTGGGACACAGTGAGCATGGATTTTGTATTGGGACTACCAAGGACACAGAGAGGATATGATTTGATCTTTGTGGTAGTCGACAGATTTTCAAAAATGGCACATTTTATACCATGCCAGAAAACCAGTGACGCAACTCATATTGCGAACCTATTTTTCAAGGAAGTCATCAAATTTCATGGATTGCCAAAGAGTATCGTGTTTGATCAAGATACCAAGTTCATAGGGAATTTCTGGAGGACCTTATGGAAGAAGTTGGGGAAAAAATTGTCTTTTAGCTTAGCATATCATCCTCAGACGGATGGACAGACAAAGGTCGTAAACAGGAGCTTGGGAGATTTGTTAAGAAGCCTAGTGACTGAACACCACAGTCAGTGGGATCACATTCTACCACAAGAAGAATTTGCTTACAATGATTCACTCAATAGAAGCACAGGGTAGAGTCCATTCCAGATTGTATACATAATACAGCCAAGAGGATTTTCTGAATTGAAAGATTTGAAACGAAATGAATTCAGGAGTGCTAGTGCAGAGGACTTTGCAGAAGGAATGAAGGAGCTTCACAGCTGAATCAAGGAACGATTGCAGAGTTCAATTCAAGAGTACAAGCGGAGAGAAGATCAACACAGACAAGAACTTCAATTTGAATTTGGTGATCTGATTCTTGCGCATCTGAGGAAGGAAAGGTTCCCAAGGGGAACGTATAACAATTTGAAGATGAAAAAGATTGGATCGTGCAAGGTCATAAGGAAATTTGGGGCAAATGCATATGAGATTGAATTACCCGATGGTGTCGAAATCTCACCGATATTCAATGTTACGGATTTGTACCCTTACAAAGCTGAAGAAGTAGGAACAGAGGAGGAACAGAAAGAAATTCAATGGACAAAACAAATGCCTGTAGCTATAGAGCCACAGATGGAAATCATAATTGACAAAAGGGTTAGCAAAAAGACCAGGAGAAAAGAGCATTTTGAATACTTGGTCAAATGAAAGGGACATCCAGTTGAAGATGCTAGTTGGGAGGATGAAGCAGCAATTCATAGGCATGGACAAACCGTGCAAGAGCTCATGAACAGGAGTTCATGAAAAAATTTCAAGCAAGGGAGTATGATGCATTTCAGGGTCCGGGAAGTAGAGGAGACAAGTGATTTTTGGAACCGAGAGTTTCAAACTCCCGGTACGTGAAATCCCGAAAAAGGGTCACTATTTCAGAATTCGGGAATTGGTGCGGCAAGTGAGTTGGGATCAAGAATCGTGAACTCCTGGTATGCGGAGTCCCGAAAGGCCATCGATCACGCATTCCATGGGACGTTGATCCCATTTCGGCATTCCGACACTTCGGAATTTTGAGAATCATAAGGCAAGAGGAACGATTGTTGGGTCGTTCTCTCAAGTTCCAAAAAAACGAATTTAGTGGCAACAGGTGGTGTGCGTTGGAGGAGTCAACCTTCGTTGACATTTCGCATTTTTTCATTTGCCAAGAGCTGTGGAAATACATCGGGACTCTCCAACTCTCGAGACCTGAAGTCCTTTGTGGCTCAAAAAAAAGGTTTGATTAACCCTTGGCGTGGTTTTAGTGAAGATCATGTGCGGATCTCGACCCGAGGGCAGGGGGTCTGCGTTAGATGGTCACATGGGGAGCATGAGTGATATGAATTTCGTATTTCATCAGAGTGTTGCCATCAATGCCAAAGGGGGATATTGTTGATTATTTGGGTTGGTTTGCATTGATGTCAACCCTTGAAGAAATTTTGGTAGCAAATTCTGGTAGCACAAAGGTTTGGGTAATGGACCCAAGTTTGTTTGATGTATAATGGTATAATTTTTAATATATTTGAAGGTAATACTATTCTATATGGATAGTACATGTCATGCCATTGTTGGTGGTATGTGGAACATCACATAACTCCTCACATTTAGAGATTTATGGCCATGTGAAGTTGGAGAACCCTCATGAGTCATCTAGAAATCCCAAAAGGTCAAAGTAGTCAAAGTGGTTGCAAAGAAGAAATTATTTAAATAATAAAGTGAAGTGATGAGTGTACTATAAGTCAAAGTGGATACAAAAGAAATTATTTAAATAATAAAATTAATGGAGAAATTACTAAGTGGACAAGTGGTTAGAAGTGGGTTATCCCTAAAAGAAGGAAGGTGGTTTAAGATGGTTACAAGGTAACCCCTTAAGGAAGCTACATAAAAGTATAAATAAGAGGCAAGGATATCTCATTTTAATTACACTTGAGCATATTCAATATCTTCAAGTGACTAAGGTAACCAAAGGATATCTAAGGTGAATTTCAGAGGGAAGGTGAAGCAAAGAAGGCTGAAATTAAAGGGAGGATAATTTCTTTTGATGATGCTTTCTAAGGTATGTTATTTACAGGTCATCTCACCATTTTAGCAAAAAAAAAAATTCTAGGATGATTCAGATTGCGAAATCTGGAGGCCATTGAGGAAACATATCCAAGTAGTTGTGATAAAAATTTCATCCTGTGGGCTGTTGTATTTTTGGATTTACACTTCGTGGAAAATAGGTTTTGTGGCTAGTCCTGAAACTAGTCTAAAACAGGTGTTTTGGGTAAAAACATCATAACTTCTTCATAATGGATCCAAATTCAGTAAGACAAAATGTATTGGTTAGAGTACAGTCTTTAGTATTCTTTTTACCATTTTTAGATCCATACACCAAATATTTCATGTGGGGAATGCTCTACAATCTCTCTCTCTAGAATAAGCCAGAATTCAACAAGGTATACCATTTTCGCTATAACTCCTTTTCTGAGAGGTTCCAAGTAGTGAAACCTAGAGGAATTGCATAAAAGACATTGAAGAACATTGTGTACTATTTTCATATCTTTATTCATTACAGGTACATAGTTATGATTATTTCAAGTTAGGGTTGTTGACTAATCCAAAATTAGTCATGTGAGACTAAAGTAAAGTTTGATGAAAATGTTAGTCTCGTATTGTTAAAGTTAAGGAAGGTTTGAAGGTATGTGATCATATACTCCAGGTCTATTATAGAGTTACAAATCAGATTTGGATGATGAAATTGATAAGGGATTTTGGTTGAGGTACATGTTGGGTACATGGTTGAGACAAGTAGTTGATGAGTTGGCACATATATGAGGTGTATAGTTGATGTTGTTGGTACATATTGATGAGTCATAGTTTATGTGTATTTGATGCATGATTGGTACATATTTGGTGCATGGTTGATGCACTCGTTGATGGTACAGGTTGAGGTACAAGTTGGTGCATGGTTGATGCACTTGTTTATGGTAAAGGTTGATTACAGGTTGTTTGGTACAGCTTGGTACAAGTTGTTTGGTGCAGGTTGATCGGTATGGTTTTACAGCAATATATCTCACAGTGATAGTGTGACAATGGTTCCATCATTCTACTTTTATTTCAGGTCGATTGGATGAGGCAAGGACAGGTGGTTGTAGCCACCTTTCGGTTGTATCCGGAGAACATAGGGGGTTGTAGCCTCCTTCTGGTTGTAGCCAGATAATTGGGGAGTTGGAGATTCCCTCATGTTGTAGACTGAGAAACTAGGGGGTTGGAACCTCCTTCCAGTTTCAGCTGGAAAACAAAATAATTTGGTGCTTCTAATGAATGTAATTCTTAAATACATATAAGAAAAATCATTTTGTGGTTTTCTCCCACTTTGGGTTTCCACATAAAAACATTGATGTATTGTGTATGTGTATAATTTCTCATTTGTTCATTGTTTACTTACTCTGCAACTATTGGATGATAATGCTACATTGATATAACACTTGCATTTTATGGTTAAAAAGGATTAAATTTCTCTATTATTGATTCACCCTCCCCCCCCTCCCCTCTAAGTAATCCAACAATAGATGCTCCACTCATGTGAGATGGTGATCACGATGAATAACGATTAGAATGGGATACATTTGAAACAAATATAAAAACACAGTTATGAGAAGCACTATACTTGTTTCACATATATATGGTTATAATTGTGTTATTTGAAGAGTAATTGTTTTTTTTGTAGAAACAAATAACATTGAGTGCTCACTGACATTACAGATGAGGATGGGAAATAAAATTAATAAATCAATTTTGCTCGATATGAAGGTTACTAAGAAATGGGAAGTGATGTATGATGAAATGTGAAAAAAAATGGTAGGAATACATACAATCATTTAGAATGTCAAACCTAGCAAGTGTTCCACTATGGACAAAATTATATGATCCATGGCCTGCATAGTCCACAAACATACCAGTGAAAAAGAAAATTCAAAATTTGGGACTATCCAACAAGGAAAGTGAACTAGAGGTATTAAATATAGAAATTGGATGTGAATAGATTGTATGTGATATTGGATTGTTCATAAAATTAACGACATAAAGTTTAATTAAGCATATTTATGTATTGTTTTTTTTTTTAAGTAAAAAAGAGTAGTACCTTCTATATTAGATAAGCATAGAACTGTGACAAATATACATAGTCAAGGCTAAAAAACCACCAAAAAAAATACTGCCGGTAATACTGCCGGAAACCAGTAAGACTAAGGGGCTTATAGTAGTTTTAGMAATTATACATTATAGCTGAAAAACCCTGTCCTGCCCGAAGGAAACCAGGACAGGTGAAAAAGGTTCAAGAGTTCATAGTTCATAAAGTAAAAAAAACCATAAACAAAGCCAGGAAACAGTAAAACCTAATCATCCGGTGCGTCGTCATCATCCCTCGCCTGCCAGCTGTGCATCGCTGGAATAGCAAATTCCTGAGCGCACATGGGACATTTGTGCTGAGCTGGAGCTCCAGAGAACACGCTGAGGAGGATATCTAAGCGTTGGCTCATGAGGAGCGTTCTGAGTTCCATGTCGGCCAGGTGGCTGCGTAGCTCGAAGACTAAGGCCAGGTGCTCATCGCTCAAAAGAAAACCATGCATGCCACCTTCCAAGCCATTGCCTTCCTCTGCAGTTCCCGCATCCCTTTCCTTATCCAACTCGTCCACARCTTTCCTCTRCTCCTCACTTGCTTTGTTGTCYGTGGGCTGCTCAGCTTGGAACGATGGCAGTTCTTCCTRCCATGGAATTTYTTCAATTGGACAGCCAGGGGTGTCGTCAACACTGTGTGAGGCGCGAACTGGGACCTCCATGGCTTGTGGCCTCACAATGCATGGCAGGTCATCTCGTAGCATCTCGATGCATGGCAGCTCCTCCTCTATGATGCATATGGGCAGCTCGACCTCAGGTTCCGCTTCTGTTTCATTACTCACACCAGGCTTCATCCCATCCCAGCTGCAGCCAGCCTTCTGCTCAGCCATGGAGTCGAGCATCATTCGCTTCTCGGCACGGGCTCTTCTGCGTAGAATTGAGGACGCCAGAGACAGTGCTCTCTCCAGTTCCTACTTCCTACGACGCTGCTCCCTGTGAGCAACCCAGGCGGAGCCTCGTCGAGGCCTACCTCGCTCACGAACCATTGAAACCAGGTGGTTCGAGAAGGGAGCAAGAGAGAACCACACAATTCTAGAATTCACCAACCAGAACAACGGCCAGAACAGGTCCTGATCAAAACGTCTCAGCCTAAAATTCTCCCAGACCACCGAGCTCTAGAATGCCACCCCAAAACGCATGGAATGAATGTTGAACGGGTGAGCAAATATCATATCAAAATAATAACTAGACTCCATTAAAACCTGTCCTTCCGCATCCATGACCGGATTGAACTCGCGAGAGGAGTAAATGATCGCGCGAGGGAACTCCACAGTCGTATTATCCCTGCGATGGCTGGCCCCCATTGTTAATGCTAATGCGTGGATGGCTGCCATCCACAGTTACATCATCTCTTAAGACTGCTCTGAGTGCGGGACCAGGTGTCACTGACTCAGAGTGTCGTGTCACCCTATCCGGGTCATATTTATGTATTGTTACAAGCTAGTCTAAATCTAATTATTATTTTTAATATGCATAGTTTTCTATGCATACAGGGATGAACATATCTTGCAAAGTGGACATATACTGAATAATTTAAAGTGGAACTTTGTGGATAATGGAAAACAAACATGTTATTGTGGAATCTATGTTTCATTTAATTAAACAAATCATTCAAGTTCAAGGGATACAAACCTAATAGAAGGACAACTTGATTATATTGACACCATTTAGAAAATAATTAAATTAAACTATAGGTCATTTGAATGCGTGATATTTTAAATGTAACAAGTTTAATCTTTTTGATAGAAGGAAATATGTGATATATGACTTAGATAGTGAATTATATTCTATTGACATATACAAATAAATGGTAGCATCTCAAACTTAACCATTTATGCTTCTAAAACATTGTGAGCAGGGTTTCTTCTATCCTAATGTCTCTAACAAAAATTGATGGTTTGTTATTCCATGTACACCTAGGGAAAAAATGGTGGTCTGTACCTATTGCAATTGTTGAACTGGGTTAAGAAGAGGAAGATGTAAATGTAAGTGGTAAAGTGAATGTGGGTGATTAAGTAGAATTAGGAGTGTCATTTTTCCAAGCAATATTCATTATATTTTTAATATTTTTTTAATATGTATATGTAATATGGTGGGTTCATATTGTTACATGAAATTAAATTAATCAAAGTTGTTGATTACATCTTTCTTCCCCTTCAGATTTAACTCTTCTTGATTTTAGAGTAACAAATATACTGCAAATCCCCATCCTTGACTTCCTAGGAATGTAGAAATTGTTGAATTGTTTCTTCCATATTCTTGTAAAATATGCATATGTAATAAAAGTATTGTTTCCTTCAACACCTTCAGCATATCCATTATACAAGTTGTAAATTTCTCTCCTTGAGAAATTATCTAGAATATGTATTGTATCTTTATCTGGCATACACTCTCCATGTTTGGAAAAGAAGTCACGCATCCATGACAATGTAGTGTTTGTTAATAGCCCACTCTCTTGTCCATGATGTACCTTTGAATAAAAATAAGGATTTTTTTCCAACCTTCTTTGGAATCTTGATAGATGAAGATTACCAACCAAGTGAATTTTTTTGAAAGCCTTTACAAAGTAAAATATTCTCAATGCGATAATCATATCATGTTTTGGTGGATATCATGCACCCCATTAAATATGAATTTTGCATGCTCTTATTCATTGACTAATGTGTCTTCCTTTTATTCAAGGGATACATGTAGTCCACGCTTTTCAAACAATTATTTTGTCAACATTCAGTTGAAATCAATTCACTTATGGAAATTGATTTAGTGAGAAATTATTTCCTAGACCTTGTATAACCAGAATGATTTGGATTGATATAAAAAGGTCTAGTCTTGGTCCTATACACAATGTTTCTGTGCAATCTCTCCACTATTTTATCATCCTCCCTAGAAGGAATTTCCTCATCACCAAAACAAAATCAAGCAAAACATTGTCCGGAGACTGAATAAGAGAATGTTGATCACCTTTGATTTGTTGCAGTTGAATGATTGAGAACATGATCTTAATTCCTAGGTCCATAGTCATATTCATTGATAAGAGGAATATCAAACTCAGTACAAAAATGATTACCATCCTCACCAATGTCATTGGATCTTCCATGAAAATATTCACTTGAAGGAAAATCATCATCACCCTTAAGACTATCAATTCCATTAAGATCCTCACTAGGAGAAAAAGTTTCATCATCATCATCAATACCTTGAAAATCCTCATTTGGAGGAAAATCATCATCAACATTGTGTCCACCATTGACATAATCATTTTCATTGCATTCAAAATCCTAACTTGAGGGAAATTCTTCATCATCCTGCTTAATGCCTTGAAAATCTTCATCGATATCTTGAAAATCCTCACTTGGAGGAAAATCATCATCATCAACATTGTTTCCTTTAAACTCCCCACTCGGGAAAGAGTGTCAACCAATGGCATAATCATCTGCACTACTTTGAAAATCCCCACTTGAGGGAAATTCTTCATCATCCTCGTTACTGCCTTGAAAATCCTCACTTTGAGGAAAATCTTTATCATCCACATCAATACCTTGAAAATCCTCACTTGGAGGAAAATCATCATCACCAACATTATTTCCTTTAAATTCCCCACTCGGGAAAGAGTGTCCACCATTTTCATAATCATCATCACTACTTTTAAAATCCCCACTTGAGGGAAATTCTTCATCATCCTCATTCATGCCTTGGAAATCCTCACTTGGAGGAAAATATTCATCAGTACCTTCAAAATCATCACTTGAAGGAAAATCATCATCACCAACATTGTTTCCTTTAAACTCCCCACTCAAAAAAGAGTGTCCACCATTTCCATAATCATCTTCACTACTTTTAAAATTTCCACTTGAGAGAAATTTTTCATCATATTCATTGGTGCCTTGGAAATCTTTATCGGTACCTTGAAAATCCTCACTTGGAAGAAAATTATCATCCCAATCATTTAAACTATAATCATAGTCTCCACTTCGACCTGCATTTTGATTACTTTCAATACTATTAAATTGCTTAACAGATTGATCACCATCATATTCCTCCTCTTTATCATTGGTGTCTTCAAAGTCCTCTGATTTAAGACTTTCCTGAGGAACATGTTGAATAACATTGCTTCACTATGATCAAAATTTTGACTGGCTGAAAAATATGACACCACATTTACATTACAAGCATTCACATTGCATTTGCCAGTCCCAAAAGAAGAGGTATGCGGACAATTTGTCGATGCCTCAAAAATAAAATTTTATTTATCTAACGAAGCCATCACTTCTCACTAAGAACATAGAATGATACAAATGTTCACCCTCCCAATGACAATATTATAACTTACAGAATGAATTTTCCCCCCCAAAATCCCCCCCCCCAAAATATTCCCTCCAAAATTTCCCCCTCAAATTTTTCCCTCCAAAATTTCCCCCCATTTTTAACCCTTTATTATTTTCCCTTCAAAATTAAAAACAACTTTTACTCTTTTATTTCATTATTTACTTGTTAATTACAATATTTTTCATGTTTGTTTATTTATCCCACATTCATTAAACTTAGAAATGATCCATATAATTTTAGGTATATATGTAGACAGTCTTCTTCTTTTTTATTTATCCCACATCTGTTATACTTAACAGTAATTTATATCATCTATGTCATATATACACAGTCTTGTTTTGTCTTTTTACATTGTGAGAAATATTGGGCAGCATTCGTTAAATAATTTAGAGCAGTCTACAAGGGAGAATGATTGAGAATACATTCAAGGAGAATCTAGCATTTCAAAGGTTAGTTATTTTTTAGATTCTTGCCATTTACCAAAAAAACATTTATAAGATCATCTTTGAATCACATAAGATTTTTTCATGCGAAAATTATTAAAAACCCTAAAATTTGTAGATGTCTTCTAATTCTTTCTAAAAAAATCACAACTTTTCTAAAAAATTGAGACATTTTTTAAAGAAATTTTAACAAAATTCTTAGGATTTTTCGAATAAAAAAAAATTTGAAAATTTAGGTACAACTTTTTTTAAAAAAATTTACACTTTATATTGTTTTTTAGTGAAAATTTTATAGTTTTGGACCATGGTGGCTACTGGGCGGAATGTTGGATTACTAAGAGGGGGGTGAACTAGTAATAGAGAAATTCAATCCTTTTTAACCACAATATGCAAGTGTTATATCAATGTATCATTATAATCCAATAGTTGCAGAGTAAATAAATAATGAACAAATGAGAAATCATACACATACACAGTACACCAGTGTTTTTACGTGGAAACCCAAAGTGGAATAAAATCACAGAATGATTTTTCTTATATGTCTTTAAGAATTACATTCATTGGAAGCACCAACTTCCTTTGTTTTCCAGCTGCAACTGGAAGGAGACTCCAACCCCCTAGTTTCTCAAGCTATAACCTGAGGGAAGCTCCAACTCCCCAATTCTCTAGCTACAACTAGAAGGAGGCTACAACCCCCTATGTTCTTCAGATACAATCGGAAGGTGGCTACAACCACCTGTCCTTGCCCCGTCCAATCTCCCTGGTGTATAAGTCGAATGATGAAACCACTGTCACACTATCACTGTGAGATATATTGTTGTAGACATGTATCATTCAACTTGCACCAAACAACTTGTACCAATAACCTGAACCATGCATCAACTTGTACCTCAATTTGTAATCAACCTGTACCATAAACAAGTGCATTAGCCATGCACCAACCTGTACCATGAACAAGTGCATCAACCATGCACCAAACCCGTACAAATAACCTGTCACAACAACCTGAACAAACAACCTATAACAACAACATGTCTCATCAATATTATCAACCAAATCAAATCTACTCACCAATATCAATCACCAAGACAACTCTCAAAGATGTGCATCAACTAAACATAACACAACAACTCATAATCATCACCAAGATCAATATGTGTTTCTAATAATATACCAATACAAGTATGCTACATCATCTGTAAACCATGTGTCAACAATACTACTAAAAAGTGCCTCCAACCATGTACAAAGTATGTACCAATCATGTATCAACTACTCATCAACTATGACTCATCAACATGTACCAACATCATCAACTATACACCTCATGTATGTGCAAACTCGTCAACTACTTGTATCAACCATGTACCCAACATGTACCTCAACCAAAATCCCTCATCAATTTCATCATCCAAATATGATTTGTAACTCTGATAATATACCTCGTGTATATGATCACATACCTACAAACCTTCCTTAACTATAACAACAAAAGACTAGAATTTTCATCAAACTTTTCTTTAGTCTCACATGACTAGATTTGGATTAGTCAACAACCATAACTTGAAATAATCATAACTATGTATCTGTAATGAATAAAGGTCTGAAAATAGTATATAATGTTGTTCAGTGTGTTTTATGCAATTCATCCATGTGTCACTACTTGGAATCTCTCAGAAAATGAGTTATGGAAAAAATGCCATACCTTGTTGAATTTTGGCCTATTATAGAGAGTGAACTTGTAGAGCATGCCCCACACGGAATATTTGTTGTATGGATATAAAAAATTTACACGGAATACTAGAGATTTTACTCTAACCAACACATTTGTTCTTACTTAATTTGGATCTTTTATGAAGAAGTTATGACATTTTTACCCGAAACATTTGTTTTAGACTAGTTTCGGGACTAGCCACAAACCTTATTTTACACAGAGTGTAACACCAAAACTATAATGACCCACAAGATGAAATTATTACCACAACTACTTGGATATGTTTTCTCAATGGCCTATCAATTTAATGGTCTGAATCATTCTAGAAACAAATTTATTGTGAAAATAATGAGATGACATGTAAATAACATACCTTAGAAAGCATCATCAAAAGAATTTATCCTCCCTTGAATTTCAGCCTTTTTTACTTCACCTTCTCTCTGAAATTTGGCTTGGATATCCTTTGATTACCTCAGTCACCTGTAGATATTCAATATTCTCAAGTGTGATATAAAATGAGAGAGACTTTCCTCTTATTTATACTTTCATGTAGCTTCCTCAAGGGGGTACCTTTTAACCATCTTAACCCACTTTCCTTATTTTAGGGTTAACCAACTTCTAATCACTTGTTCAATTAGTAATTTATCCATTAATTTTATTATTTAAATAATTTATTTTGTATCCACTTTGACTTATAGTACACTCATCACTTCACTTTACCTCAAGGAGTTACCTTCTAACCATCTTAAACCACTTTCCTTATTTTAGGGCTAACCCACTTCTAACCACTTGTCAACTTAGTAATTTCTCCATTAACTTTATTATTTAAATAAATTATTTTGTATTCACTTAAAATTATAGTAAACTCATCACTTCACTTTATCATTTACCTTCTAAAAATCTCTTAAACTACTTTGACCTTTTGGGGATTCTAGATGACTCACGAGGGTTCTCCAACTTCACATGGCCATAACTTTCTAACCGTGAGGATTTATGTGACGTTCCACATACCACTAGAAATGGAATGAAATGTACTATCCATATAGAATAGTATTGCCTTCAAATATATCAAAAATCATACCATTATCCATCAAACAAACTTGGGTCCATTACCCAAACCTGGGTTCTCCAACATCTCATGGACATAACTCTCTAACCGTGAGGAGTTACATACCACCGTAAATGGAATGCATGTACTATCCATCTAGAATAGTCTTACCTTCAAATATATTAAAAATCATACCATTATACATGAAAAAACCTTGGGTCAATTGCCCAAACCTTTGTTCTACCGGAATTCTCTACCGGACTTTCTCCAAGGGTTGATATTAATCACTAAGGGTTGACATCAATCTACAATATCAGTCTCCAATGGTTGATATCAATAAAAACCAACTATCCATCAACCTAAGCCAAATGTCTAACATGGAATTCCCCTCCCACACAAGACTGTGATTTGGCCTACGGGGGCACTCAGGGTCATGCTCGGCATCTCCCCAACCCCCCGGTGGCCAAGTCACGACCCCATAGGGTCGTTCCTTGTCTTCCTGGAGGCTGCCCCCCATGGACAAGCCTCGGGCACGTGCTCGGGGCTTGGTCATTGGGATTGGGTGATTTTGGCCATCGCTCTAACCCCCCCCCTGGCCAAGGTATGGTGAAATTGTTCCTTGGTCGGTGCATCCGAGGCTTGGATGTAGGGTGACAACCCTGTGGTGCACCCAGGGCTTGGCCTCAGGGGCAGCCCCCATGGCCAAGCCTTGGGCGCTCCCATGGCTTGGGTATGGGGCTAGTTAGGGAAATTTTCATCATCGCCTTAGCCCCCGTAAACCAAGGCTTGGTCCTAGAATCACCCCAATAACTCCATCGGTCAAAAAAAAAAAATAAATAATTTAACTTAGTTGTTATAGTCAAAAAAAAAATTCATTTATTATAATGTAAAAATCTTAATTTTTTTTTCACATAGGAAAAAGGGAAGGAAAAAGATTATATATGAAAGTATCTAGATCATGACTTGCGATAATAGCATCCAAAATTGCAATTGGGACCTCCATGAATGCTAGGAAACAAATTGATAGCACAACCCCTGAGTTTTCAAGGGAAATGAAGAATGTTAAAGAGTGGAAATATGTGGAATGTGAAAACAAACTGGAATGTTCTTGGTTTGTTAAAGACAAGCAAGGAAACAAAGGAGAACATCTATGTTTTTATTGTGTCGAGTTTGAACATGTGAAAGGAAATTATCAGGCACTTGGCTTGTTATGAGATATATCTTTGGTGCCAGACACATGTATTGTTTATGCACTCATCAAACAAGGCAAGACTTATATCAAGATTAGATATTGTTTGAAATTGAGAAATTATAATAAGGATGATTTTTTTACGGAATTATGTGCATCCATCATTGATGACATTTTTTTTTTAAGTAAAAAAGGGAAGATCCTATTTATATTAGAGTTGCAGAGTTACAGAGTCTATTTTTGATGCCAGCTATCCCGCCTGAACAGGAAAACGAGACAGTTGGACATTCTATGCCACTTGTGTTCAAACAAACAAAATTATCAGAGTGTTGTCCTGCCCAAAGGTTGTTAGGTTGTTAGAATACAGACTGAACCTAATTAGTGTTGTGATTAGGTTGTTAGAATACAGACTGAACCTAATTACAGTCTGTATTCTAACAACCTAATTACAGCGTGACTATGATCTAATTGGGCTAAAACCTTGTTCTGAAACAAAAAGAGATAGCTAACTAAGAACATCACAAGACCTTTAACCAGCCGGCTCGTCCTCTTCCCCGTGCCTTCGCCATCCTGCAGGAAACGCATAAGCTTGTGCGCACGGAGGGCACTGCCTTTTCGGGAGAGTCCTGGAGTGTGCAGCATACAGCATGTCGAGTAGATGGTCGATTTGAATGATACAAAAGATCTTATCGTCCAACATGCTACGCATTTCAAAGATTAGTGCTAGGTACCTCAGCTTAGTGAAAGGATGTTGATCCTGCCAATTTCCTTCAACATAGGCCAAGGGAAATGGCCCTTGTGCTCCTTTTCCTTCATTTGCTTCACTGGCTTGGTGTGCTTGCCGCTTGTTCAGCTAATTCGCTTCTTCTAGAGATGCACCAGTGGGTGGGTCATTCATTGCTTTTGCACAGCACGATACCTCTTCCTCAACATAGCAAGTGGTGAATTCCTCTACGGGTGAGTTGTTATGTAACCACGTTGTATTCTCGTAGGCAAAATCTTGTCTTCAGTGCCAAAATCAGTGGGAGGATTCCAATTCTCCAGGACTGTGAAAAGAGGGTTCTCAGGATAGCTTTGCATGGCCTCGTCCAGGGTGATCTCTTCCATTTGTGCCATGGGAGGCATTCGAGGTCTCCCGAACTTCCTATTTCTTCGCGAGGACGTCAAGGCCAACACCTTCTTGAACTTCTTGTGCCTCTACCTGTGTGATTCAAATGAGTACCAAGATGTGCCCCTGCATGGATTTCCTCGTGCCCTGAGTATGTTGAAGAAACTGGAGATGTCCGAAGTTCCCAGCAGATGAATAACCCTGCTCCAGAACTCTGGTGGCTCTGCATTCGGCTCTACGAAATGAGAATACCTCTCATTGTTATCGAGGTGGTTAATAAGGATGAGGATGATGGCGACTGCCTTGGCCATTAAGGTTGGCCTCCATTACTCTGGTGCGTTGTTTAGTACACTTGAGTGAAGGGCCTCATCTCTTGGTTAATCCTGCATGGGCTCATTCCCATTTAAATGCTAAAGGGATGGTCGTCGATGGGATGTATTAATGGTACAGCCCGGCGTTTGCCCACGTGTCTCGGCTCTGCAACGTGGCACCCCATCTGGGGGTTGTATATCACTAGTGGCTAAGGTTTGGCACCGAGCCTAGATGTCTAAGTCTTCCGAGGTGTGGGCCTCCCAACAGAAGTGTTCAGTCCTCATTTCTACTCCTTGGTTTGTCAGGCAATCAGATACCATGTTTGCTTCTCGTTACACGTGGGAGGGTGTGATGCTGAGATTGGTTCTGAGGAGGCTACCAAAATCCTCTAGCAGCCCAGAGAGTCGCCAGCTGGGTGAGATTTTCAATGGATTTCCCCCATGGAGAATCTTGGTGATTAACTAAATAACAATTTGTGATTCCCCCTCCAAGATAATCTTGTGATGGTGTCTGTCAGTAGCTGTTTGGAGACCCCGCAATAAGCCTGTTAGCTCTGCCGCATTATTTGTTGTTTCTCCTAGGAATCTTTCCACGAGACATAGAATCTCTCCATTGGAATTTTTGAGTGTTTCTCCATAGCCCGTTGGTCCCGAATTTCCTTTAGAAGCCCCATCGAAGTTTATCTTTATGAAATTTGTTGGAGGGGGGGGTCCAGATGGTTGGACTACGTTGTTGGTGCTTGGGCTTCTCTATTGTTAGTCGATTGATTAAATTGGGCTGCCAGCTTTGAAGAATGCAATGTTCCTCTGGGTTGCAGTTTAGGTCCTCTATTTTCCAGGATTTACTTCTGATAGTTTCCTTGATTAGTGAAACTATTTTCTCCCAAGTTGTTTCTAGTGTGGAAGCTTTGGAGTGGAAGATTCGTTTGTTTTGTTCTTTCCATATTTTCTAGAGGATGAATCCTAGTAGGAGTTTCCAAATGTGGTTCAGTAGGGAGTTGGTGTAGGTGATAGAGTCTCAATTCTCAATTGTGTCATTGATGTTGCTCTAGTGTTGATTGGATTGGCGCATTATTTGCGCTCCTTGGTCCCAAATCTGTTGGCTGAAGTGACATCCATTGAAAAGATGTTCTTTGGTTTCCTCTTGCTGGCAGCATAGGACACAGAAAGAAGGCCCAATAAAGCCTCTTTTTCTAAGGTTGTCCCAGGTTAGGATTTGGTTATGTACCACAAGCCATAGGAAGGTGGAAACCTTAGGCCATAGAGTAGGGTTCCACACTTTGTTCCATATGTTCTCCTTGTTTTGGTTCTAGTGATTACCCTGTAGAAAGTAAGCTTCCTTGATTGAGAAAGTGCCAGTTGTGGAATACCCCCATCTGAGGATGTTCGGACCTTCTCTATTGGGTATTTTCCGATGGTTAGCATAGAATTGCAAGTTCTGCAGATTGAGATTCTTTGGTACCCCTAGATCCTGACTAGAGGTTTTCCAATGGCGCCATTTATGTCATTGTTCCTCGGGTTTCCAGTGGTCTTTCACCCTTAAAGATGTATCCTGGTTGAGAGCTTGTTTGAGTGTGTTTAGCTCCTCCAGTTCATCTAGGGGTTTGAATTTCTGCCACGAGTCTTGCCAGAACATGGCGCTTTCTCCATTTTGGACCTCCCAGAAAGCATGATTTTGAACCAGGGTACGATTTTTCCAAGCCGTGTTCCATATGTTGGAGCCCTGTAGTCGGTCATTGTGTCTAATAAGTTGATTATCTGGTGTGAGGGGCGCGTACTTATGCTTCCATATTTGCGCCCAAATGGATGTTGGGGTTTTTAACCATCTCCACCAAATTTTGCCTCCCATTACTTGATTGAGTTTCCCTGAATCACGAAGTCCCAATCCTCCTAGACTTTTTGGAGTGCAAATTATGTCCCATCTTACTAGCGCCCATTTCTTGTTAGGTTGATGTCCATGCCAGAGGAAGTTTTGTTGGAGGTTCCTTATGGATTTGATGACCTATTTAGGAGTTGCTAGAGAGGTGAAGAGGTAAGTAGGAAGGGATTGTAACACGGATTTGAGGAGGACCAACCTGGAAGCGATGTTGAGTGGTCTGAAAGTCCAGTTGCTCAGTCTGTTGGAGATGGAAAGAAGAAGGTTGTCCCAGGAGATGGATCTTGCTACCGTGCCCATGAGAGGAACGCCTAAATAGTTGGACGGAAGGGAGCTCTTGGGTATTCCTAGGAGTCTGGAAATGTGGAGCTGGACAGATGTCGGGGTGTTGAAAAAGTAGAGTTTGGACTTGTCTAGGTTAAGAGACATGCCTAAAGCTTCTGTGAAGTCTGAGAGGATAGATTTGAGCTTGTTGTCCTCCTGGGCCGTTGGGGAGTTCAGTAGGAGGGTGTCATCGAAAAATTGACTATGAGAGGGCGTTGGCTGGATATTGTGCAGAGGCAGGCCTTTGAGAGAGTCGTCTGTGACTATCGATTTGATGTAACGTCCCAGGCCTTCCGCCGTAAGTACGAACAAGAAGGGCGAAAGGGGGTCCCCTTGTCTGATACCTCTAGATGGTGAAAAAGGCCAGGTCGGGACCCCATTAACTAGAATGGAGAAAAAGGCTAAGGAGGTGAGATTTAAGATCCATTCCACCCAACGCTGATCAAATCCAAAAGACTCTAGGACAGCCCGAAGGTACTGCCAGATGGCTTTGTCAAAAGCTTTTGAAAGGTCAAGTTTGATTAACATACCTTTAGTTCTTGATGTCTTGAGGGAGTGGATGACCTCGTGAGCCAGAATGACGTTGTCCATGATTTGTCTTCCTTCTACGTATCCTGCTTGTTCCTTGGAGATGACATGGGTCAGTATGGGTTTAAGTCGATTGGCCACCACCTTTGTTATGATTTTGTAAATTACATTGCAGAGGGTGATGGGTCTGAACTTTTTAGGGTTTGTGACCCGTTCCTCTTTCGGGATGAGGGTGAGAAAGGTGGAATTGAGAGTCGGTAGAACTAGGCCTGATGCTCTTGATTCCTCTACTACCTCCCAAACTTCTTCCCTAACCAGGTCCCAGTAGTGGTGGAAAAAATCAGTGGTGAACCCATCCGGGCCTGGGGCTTTTCCTGGGGGCATAGATTTTATAGCTTGGTTGACTTCCTCTTGGGTGATGGGTTGTGTTAGGGCTAGGTTTTGTTCTGGAGTTACCAGAGAGGGTATGTGTCTGGTGACCCTTTGGGTGCTTTTCATTCTCTCCTCCCTGGTTTTCGTTAGAAGGTCCCAGTAGTAGTTGGTCAGCTCTGCCTCTATCTGAGAATGTTCTCTGATTGGATTGCCCCGGCTATCCTCTAAGTGGGTTATTTTGTTGATGTGGCGGCAGTGCACCATTGCTCTGTGGAAGAATTTTGTTTTCTTTTCCCCTTCTTTGAGCCATTGTACCCTGGATTTTTGTTTCCACAAGATTTCCTCTTGCCTTCTTCTCTCTTCTAATTGCGCTTGAAGCTTCTCCTCCTCTTTCATTAGTTCAATGGTCCGGGATCCTGAGATGAAAATTTTTTGTATATCCACAAGTTTATTTTCTATGTCCTATATGCTTTGGAATATGTTTCCAAAGGTGTTTTTGTTCCAGTGTTTCAGCAACTGCTCGAAGTTTTTGAGGCACTGCTGGAATTTGTACATGCTAGTGCCATGATGTATTTCCGCATGTGCCCACCAAGATTTTTCTAAATGATGGAAATCCAAGTGTGAGAGCTAGAATTTCTCGAAACGGAAGGGTTTTTATTTAGGTGTTACTCATGTTTCTAGATTAAAAACAAGAGGTCAGTGATCCGGCACGGCTTTTGGGAGAATAAGACTTTCCATATAAGGGCCTTCTTCCATTAATTCCTCAGCCACCAAGAAGCGGTCTAGACGACAAGCAATGTGTTGGTTTCCTGATCTACGATTGGACTAGGTGAAGGTGTCATTGTTATTTTCTATGTCTACTAGCTTTAGATGATCAATGAGGGTTTTGAACTTACCACTGTCTGGCTCAAGTCTCTTGTTGCCTCCTTTTTTTTCCTCCAGTGACAGGATCATGTTGAAGTCACCTCCTAAGATCCAGTTGTGTGTTGTCACCAGAGTTTTGATTAGTGCTAGCCGCTCCATGAGTTTATCTTTGTCTTGTTGGCTTTGGGGGCCGTAAACATTTGTAATGGCCCCTTCCTGATTCGAGCCTGTGATCTCAAAGTGGGTCGTTATTGTACCTATAGTTGAGAAGGATTTTCTTAGAGTGATGTTGCCTGGGTTCCAGAGGATAGCCAGACCCCCCTGAGGCTCCTGTGGAGTTTGTTATCATGGAGTTACATCCTCTCCAAATACGCTGGAAGATGGTTTCAGCTTCTGCCCCCACACATTTGGTTTCCTGTAACATTAGGATATCTGGGTTTTTTACTTTGATGCATTCTCGGAGGATCCTTTGTTTGGATCGACCATTGAGTCCTCTAATGTTCCAGGTAATGATCTTCATCATTAAGAGGGTGGTGTTGGGTGGAGGTATCCCTCCGAGATCTTGTGGATCTACCCTGAGTTTATCATAAGGTTGCCCGCCTCCTTGATGAGTTGTTGCATTGTTTTCCACCCCCTTCTTTTGTTCTCATGGAGTATTATTTTCGAGCCTGAACCGGAGTCCGTGGCTATACCCAGGCGTGTTGCGGATCCTGCTGAGGAGTTAAGAAAGACCTTGTGTACCTTGCGTAGTTTTTCTTCAAGAAGGGTCTGCAGGTCCTTTTGATTTAGGGCCTCCTCGAGCTTTTCCAGATCTATGCCCACTAGATCTCTGTTGTCCAGCTGCATTGGGGTGTCTCTATCCCCGTCTCCCCTTTATTCTGCATAGATTTCACGATTTGGGCAAGGGGGGGGAGGGTTTTGGGTCTCCCCTTGGGCCTGTTGAGATTCCTTGTGCAGATCTTGGATTTCCTCATCTTCTGGTAGCTGGTTCAGAATCTCATAGAAGTTTTTGGTCGAGATATTTTGTCTGGGATATGGGGCCTACTTCCTTGGAGGGTTTTTATTTTGGGCCGTGACCATGGTGAAGCCATCTTTCTGTATGGTATCATTTTCTTTGGTAGCTTGTTTAATCAGAGGGAAGTCTCTAAAAAGGTGACCATGCTCATGGCATCTTCTGCAAAAAAAAGGGATGTGTTCATAGTCCAGTGTTTGTTTCCAGTCCTCATCCTAGTATTCCAGAGTTACAGCTCCTGGTAGGGCCTTAGAAATATTCATGTAGACACAGATCCTGGCGTATGAAGTGTATTTCCTCTGCCTTGTGGCTTCTGATGCTTTGACGTATTGACCCAGTGTGTTTCCTATGCCCATGAGAATCTCTTCCAGCCAAAACTCTTGCGGTAGGGAGTAAAGGTGGATCCATACAGGAGCCATCGTGAAATCCTCCTTGTCTAGGTTGAATCTTTCAGTCCAGAAATGCAAGAATAACCCTGTTGAGTTATAAAAGTACAGCATGTTCTCAAATATCCTGTCTCTGTCTTTTGGGTTGTACAAGATAATTGTGAAGAAACCTTTGGAACTAAGTTGGACCTCATAGTCTCCTTTGGGGTTCCACCAATTTTTTATCCATTTTTTTAGATCTCTTTCTGAAGGCCATAGGCCCAGGAACTTGCCAATGAGGGTGTGTTCTCTCATGAATTGGGTATGTTCCCCTACTCTTGTTGAGCTTATGAGGTATCTCGGCATTTTGTCCATTTTTGGAATGCATTTGCCTGGCTCCCACCCTCGAGGTGCTTTTGGATGGGACGTGCTAGCTTCTGTCTACATCTCCTTCCTGAGACCTTGTTCTCTGGCCAGAAGTCGGTCACGTAACTGCAAGGGCGACTCAAACAAGGGGCACTTTGCTCTGGTGCTTGAGCGGTCATTGGCAGTAATGTTGTTGTACGAGGGGGGTTTCCCCCCTCTTCTGTACCCATTCTGGTGTGTCAGTAAAGGGCAGTTGACGTCCGCTAGCCACTAAAGGTTCATTGTGTCGTAGTCTGCAACTACCCTGCAGCAATCTGTGTCGGGCTGAAACTAGGGTTTTGGCCGACTCTCTCCCTCCAATTCGTGTTTCTTCATGATGATGATATCCATCATTGATGACATTAAGAAATGCAATGTAATTTTTTTTATTTTTTTTATTTTGTATCCTTTATTATTTTTAATATCATATTTATTTTTATTTAACATGGAAATGTAATATTTTATTTTTACAAGATTTTTTTGAACGAATTTCACATATGTTAGTGGGGATTTACTCTACAGAGAAAAAAATTATGGATGTCATCAATGCTTTTAATATTGAAAAGACACAAGAAGGAATGAAAAAGAAACAAAAATTAATAGAGATTGAAGCTGCAAGAGTAGAAAGAGAAGAACATGAAAGAAGAAAGAAAAGTCTTCATTCTATAAATCCTAAAAAGGTTACATTTGAAAATGAGGAAACTCTAAATGAAGATTTTGTTGAGATTAGTCCCAATGAGATTATCACTCCTTCTTGCAAAAAGAATAAACTAAATAAACACAAAAGAGCGATGGTCGATGATGATTCCATTCCTATTGATTATGAAGAAATAGTTGATTTAGATGAAACCCATTTAAATCATAAGAGGAAGAAAGCAAATGTTGTTGGTGATGAAGAAGCCATTGTTAGCTCTAAATATTATAATGAAATTCCTAAATGTAACAAAGAAATAATAACTCTGGGTGTTAATATAGAGGATGGTATTACAAAAACAACACAAAATGACATTTGAAATAGATTGAGGATGGTGAACTTAGTTGATGATGGCCATACATTTCAGTTGAATGTGAAGCAGCTTTATAAACCCATAGAAGGGAAAGAAAAATATCAAATTAGAAAACTGCATCACTTTTATATTCACAATTTTGAAGCATTGATTAGGTACAATCCATATGCACATGTGGTTGAAAACCTAGTTCTTGTTGACCAAATGGAATTTCCTAGGAAAGAAGAATTCTATAGATCAAAAAAATTTGACTACAAATATTATGTGATTGGAGGAAATCTTTCTGCAAAGTCTAGAAGAGAATTGATGCAAAATATCCCAATAATCCTCTTTTTTAGACAGTCAAATTCATAACTTATGTCGGTTTAACATATTCAAAAGCAAAGTTATTAAGATGAGATCATAACACAGATAATGAGTACATAATGTCCATGAATTGCATTCAAAGGGTGACATTTATCCATAATGAGTTTTATTAAATATGTCATGGGGAGAAATCAAATGTTGATGCCAAGTTTTGAAAGTAATGTTGTATGGAAATAGACTTCCCAATTGATGATGAAAATGTAAAAGAAAAAATCGCAAATGAAGTGATGTATGTAGAGTTGTGGTTAGTTATTTTCAATTGGAATTTAGAACTAGATAGGTATGGGATTTGATAGATGGGATATTTTTCCTATGGGAAAATATTAGTATAAAAAATCAGAGAGTTAAGAAGGCTACACCATTAATATGTAGCACAAGTAAGACAGGTCTTGAAATCAAAAATCTGCCAGAAGATATGACTATAACACCTTGGAAAATGATACAAAGAGTGAAGGATGAGAAATTTATCATAGCTATATTATCACGTGTAAGGTCAGGTGAATTGTCAATGGAAGAAATGTGTGATGAATTTAAAAAGTAAGTTTGATGAGTTATTTTTATTTATGTTAGGACAAGAAAATTATTTTTTTCAGTTTAATATATCAATGTTCTAAGTATTTAAGTATATATATCATTATAACATTATTATTTTATTTATTTAGTCACAAGGTGTATATGAGAATACAAGAGGAAATGGTTGATATGTTGAATGAATAAAGTTGAGATGATGTTAAACTCAACTATCCATATTCAAGCTCTACAGCAGTATTGAAACAAATTTTTGTTGCATTCAAAAATGTATGTTGATTTATTACATTCATATTATTCGTTTGTAGGTTAATTTATTTCTATTTTAATAGTTATAGATATATAACTATATGTCTATTTTTTTCATTAAATATGTCAAAGAATAATGCGGATGGAGTACCTGAAACCTTCAAAAAAATTATTCAAAAATCCAAGTTTAAAGGAGAAAGAAGGAGACATGTTCAAACTGTTGAACTTGATGACACCCTTGATCACTACAATTGAAATGGGCTTGACATTGTTCAGTATAAAGTGATATTAGGTGATTGTGAACAAATTGAAATATTGTTCCTAAAAAAGAATATTCCCTAGTTATTGTAGATATCCCTCATGGTTATAATATCCAAAACATTGGATATGATATTGAGCCTTATATTTAACAAGATTTCAATAAAGTGGTTATGGGATTTTTGGAAGTCACGACATCACCTTTTTGGAGATTTATGGTTTTTCATTCAGACACACAACAAGGATTAGTACAATCAAACTTCAAGGGAAAAGAAAAGACAAGGATGCAGCTTATTTGGCAAGATATCAAAAACCACAAGAATTAATTAATTATCTTATAGATACATTTTCAAATGAAGAAGATTTTTTTTGGATTTATTCTTGGGTTCAAATAAGAATTATGATCTAGCATTTATGAAACCGTACTTCAATCTTATATTATTTTTAATTTATGTCTTTTTACAGTATTCAACTATTAGAAAAATAGGATCGCAGAGCAATAAAATAAAACAAACGCGGAAATAAAACACAGAAGATACACAATAAAATAGAAACACAGATATATGTGATTCACCCAGTGTGGGCTACGTCCACCAGAGAAATTGTTAGGTCCTTCCTTTTTATTATCGATCAAAATGAAGGGATACAACCTACAGCACACCCATTGTAACTTCCTCCTATTTCTCTCACAGTATCCTCTCTCATAATACAATATTCACAATAATACACATCCACAATACAATTCCCTCATAATAAATGGTTGCCTTCTAGGGGAAAAAACCCTAAAATAACTTATACTGTCATATATGTGACCTTATAATGAATGGTCCAAATTGACTACGAAATTACAATATTTTACAAGGAAAAGTTTCCCAAAATTTCTCTCGAGGGGCGCTTCCTCCAAATCCCCTACCCGGGGGGGGATACAAAAATTGTCGATGCCCCCCCCTAAACCCCCATGACGACAGTTGTGGGGGGGAAATCCCCCCCACACCCACCCCCTGTTATGGAATGGGGTCCAAGCATGGTTGAAACAAACCTCTAAATCAGGAAGATAATCGAGCTCCACAAGCAACAATCTCCCACTTGGAATCTGATCACAAAAACTCCACTGTTGTTGTACTTGCTAGACCATACTCCACCTTGGACCTGGAAAAAATTGCATCTTCACCTTCATGCTTGAAGACCAACTGAAATTGAGCAGGAACTCAGTTTCTACATGTTTATTCCCTTTGTTAACATGTCTGCAGGATTCTGGCTAGTATGTATCTTTTCCAACTTCAAATGTCCATCTTCCAAGATGGATCGTATGAAATGGTACCTGTGTTTTTTATGATTAGTATATGAATGGAAGGTTGAGTTCTTTGCAATATGAATGGCACTCTCACTATCACAATACAACCTGTTATTCTCCTTCTTATTTCCCAATTCCTCCATAAACCTCTGTAACCAAATCATTTCTTTACTAGCCTCTGTAGCAGCAACATACTCTTCTTTTGTTGTTGAAAGTGAAACAACCTTTTGTAGTTTTGAAATCCAACTTATTGTTGTTCCACCAACAGTAAAAACATACCCTATGGTGATCCTCCTTCCATCTTTATCACATGCCATATCTGACTCAACATATCCCTGTAGAATAGTGTCTGAACCTCCAAAACATAATGCATGAGTAGAAGTACCTCTCAAATACCTGAGAATCCACTTTATTGCCTCCCAATGTTCTTTACTTGGATTTTTCATATACCTTCTCACAACTCCCACTGCATGTGCAATATATGGTCTTGTGCAAACCATTGCATACATCAAGCTGCCAACTGCTAATGAATAAGGGACCCTGGACATGTATTCTATCTCCTCCTATGTCTTGGGACACATTTCCTTAGTTAATTTGAAATGGTTGTCCAAAGGTGTACTAATTGGTTTTTCATTCTGCATTCTAAACCTCTCCAAGACCTTCTCTATGTACTCACCCTGAGACAATGTCCATTTGTGATTTTTCTTGTCTCTTGTTATTCTCATACGAAGGATTTTCTTTGCAGCACCCAAATCCTTCTTCGCAAATGAATTAGCTAATTTCTTCTTGAGCACATTTATATCCTGCATATTAGACCATGCAACAAACATGTTATCTACATACAATAGTAATATAATATAGCTTCCATTTTATATCCTTTTAAAATAAACACAGTGATCAAAATGACATCTACTATAACATTGTTCTGGCATAAGCCTTGGAGATTGCTTTAGGCCATACAAGCTCTTCTTCAACCTGCATACCAAATTTTTCTTCCCTTTGACCTCATACCCCTGTGGTTGTTGCATATAAATCTCTTCCTCCAAATCCCCGTGGAGAAAAGTTGTTTTAACATATAATTGTTCAAGATTCAAACCTTATACTACCACAAGACTTAAAATAGTCCTAATTGAAGTCATCTTAACAATAGGAGAAAATATTTCATCAAAATCTATACCTTTCTTTTGTGCAAACCCCTTTACAACAAGTCTAGTCTTGTGTCATTTTTTCCCTCCATCTTCTTCCTTCAACCAATAAACCCATTTATTTTGCAATGATATTTTTCCTGCAAGAAATTGAACCAAGTCTCAAGTTTGGTTATTTACCAAGGAATCCATTTCATCTTTCATGCCTTGGTCCCACTTCTTTTTAGTGTCTACTTTCATTGCCTCTTCATAGCATTCTGGTTCACCAAAATCAATCAATAATAAATAATACAATGAAGGAGAGTATCGTTCAGCGGTCTAATTAACTTGATAGATATTATAAAAACACTTGTAGGAGTTTGAGGTACCTTATGCTCCTGTTGTTTTACATTTTGATTTTCTGGCAACTTTGGAATTTCTTTTTCAATGATCTCATCAAGCACTATGTATTCTGGTTTTTATTTTTCTTGTTTCTTTCACTGCAATTGATCTTTGTAAATGACCTTCTCATTGAATATGACATCTCTACTCCTAATGATTTTTTTTTATTTTCATAACTCCATAAGAGATAACCAAAATCATTAACACCATATCCGATAAAGATACACTTCTTATATTTTTCCTCAAGATTTGTTCTATTTTCTTTATCAATATGGAAAAATGATTCACAACCGAAAGTCTTCAAAAAAGAATAGTTTACCTTTTTACATGTCCATGCCTCCTCTGGAATTCCACCATCCAAAGATATTGAAGTTCCTATGTTTATTAAGTAAACAACAATATCTACAGCATCGGCCCAGAACTATAAGGGCAAACCACCATGCAATCGCATACTCCTTGCACACTCCATGATTGTCCTGCTCATCCTTTTTGACACTCCATTTTCATCTGGTGTTCCTGGAAAAAATTTCTCTCTACGAATCCAATGGTATGAACAGTAATCATCAAACTCCTTGCTGCAATATTCACCTCCATTGTCTAATGTGGGACACTTCAACCTTTTTTCTATCTCATTCTCAACCAAAGTTTTCCATTTCTTAAAAGTGTCAAAAACATCATATTTTTGTCGAATGCAATAAACCCAAGTTTTTCTAGTTGCATCATCAATAAAAGTAACATAATAAAGAGAGCCACCAAGAGATGATGCATGAGTTGGTACCCATACATATGTATGCACAAGCTCTAACCTTTCACTCTTCTTTTCTTTTCCAACTCTGAGAAATATGAATCTCTTATGTTTTCCATAAACAGAGTGCTCACATAAATCCAAATCAATTTGTTTAAGATCTGGCAACAAATTATTTTTGTGAAGTATCTACATCCCCTTCTCACTCATGTTTCCAATCATATGATTCCAAAGAGTTGTATCCACTCCTGTAGAAGCTAAAGAGATAGAATATTCATTGTTGTCAGTACATAAATACAATGTACCTACATTCTCTCATTTTGCTATCACCAGTGATCCTTTGGTGACCTTCCACATCTTATATATAAATATGGATATACATCCTTCACTTGCCAATTTCCCTGTTGAAATTAGATTTTTCCTTAGATCTGGAACATGTTTTACCTCTTTCAACAACCATCGGTTTCCATTCTTTTGTTTTATTTGTACCTTTCCTATTCCAACAATTTTTCATGGTGCGTCATCACCCAAATGAACCTGTCAAAAATCACCTTGAACATAATCTAGAAAATGTTTTCTATGGGGTGTGGCATGAAATGAATCCCCTGAATCTACTACCCAAGACTCAAAAATATTATCTACAGAAAGAATCAAAGCATCTTGTAACACATCACCTACTACATTTGCTTCCTGATTTTTCTCTTGTTGTCCATCTCTTTGTTTCTTTGGAGCTCTGCATTATTTCTTTAGATGTCATTTCTTTCCACAATTTCAACACTCTATCTTCCTAGTCTGGATTTGGATCTGCCCTTCCTAGAATTCTCGCAGTTCCTTGAGCCCTTTCCTCTATCATTTTTTCTTCCCTTGTTATCCATGTTTAACGCATTACCTAATGTCTCACCTCTGCTTTTCCATCGCATTTCCTCGCTAAGGATAACACCAACAACATCATCAAATTTTAGATTGTTTGAACCAAAGACAGAGTTACTTACAGCCATGACCAAGCCATTCTAGCTTTCTGGAAATGAGCACAAGATTAAAAGAGCCCTGACCTCATCATCAAAGTCCACTTTTACATAACTTAGTTGATTTGTAACCATATTAAATTCATTTAAATGATCTACAACAGACCCACCTTTTTATATCTTCATATTAAATAATCGCTTCATTAGAAATAACTTATTGGACAACGAGGGTTTTTCATACAGTTTAGCCAATTCATCCATTAGTTCCTTCGTTGTCTTTTCTTTTGAAATATTGAAAGCCATTGATGTTGTCAGGCTCAGTTGTATCGTTCCTAGTGTATTTATATCAAGAACCTCCCATTCTTCATCCTTCATGGTCATCGGCTTCTTTACTATTCCACCCAGTGGTAGGAATAGATCCTTATGATATAAATAATATTTCATATGCATCTTCCATAACTGGTAGTTTTTTTTCGTTAAATTTCTCGACCCTAAGCTTTTTATCTTCCTCCATTGCTCCCACTCGAACCAGGAACCCTCTTTTATTGCGAGTTGTCTTTCGCTCTGATACCAGTTGTTACAAAACCGGGATCTCATAGAAATAAAATAAAACAAATGCAGAAATAAAACACAAAAGATACAAAATACAATAGAAACACATATATACGTGGTTCACCCAGTGTGGGCTATGCCCACCAAATAAATTGTCAGGTCCTTCCTTTTTATTATCTAGTAAAATGAAGGGATACAACCTACAGCATGATCATTGTAACTTCCTCTTATTTCTCTCATAGTCTCCTCTCCCATAATACAATATTTGCAATAATACACAGCCACAATACAATTCCATCATAAGAGAGGGTTGTATTCTAGGGAAAAAAACCCTAAAATAACTTCTACCATCATATATGTGACCTTATAATGAATGGTCCAGATTGACTATGAAATTACAATATTTTACAAAGAAACTTTTCCCAAAATTTCACTTCGGGGGCGCTACACCCTGCCCCCACCCCGCCCCCCATTAAGGAATGGGGTCCAAGCATGGCTAAAACAAAAATTTGAATCAAGAAGATAATCGGGATCCAAAACCAACATCAACTTCATTATTTATTTTGTATTTGGCGATTAGGTACAACATTAGTGTGTTGCTTACAGAAAGGAAGAAATTGCATAGCCATTGAAAGTGACCCAATACGGTGTAGTTTTATTCAACAAATAATTAATGTTATTCCAGCTCTTCCAGAGGAAATGCAAGAATTTGGCTTGAGGAAAAAATATTTTAGTGAATCAAAGGTGGTAAAAATTTCAAAGTAACCTCAAGTATCATTAGGAGTATTGATTGGAAAGGATCACTTTAGAGAACTTGTGGATATCGAAGACCCAATGGAAGAGAAAAATGACACAATGGAAGCACAAAATGAGGTCGAAGAAGATGATAATGTGTTTGTTGAGAAAGATGAATTTGGGATATATGATATTGTTGATTAGTTTTAATATGCCCTTGAAGACGATGCTCAATTTTGCAAATTTTGTATGAGTTATAACTGTAATGTTTTGACTCTCATATTTTAAAATAAGAATGAATATGTATCTATTGTTGTTTTGTGATGAATATTTTTTATTGTTTTCTTTTTACTTTTATTTGTATGTGAATCACTATACTAAAGAAAATTTTATTAAATGTTGTCATTTTTTTAGTTCAAATGTATAAAAATATGGAAAAAAATGTTAATTTTTTATTAAATTTTCATTTTTTTTGTTCAATTATGTCCATAAAAATGTTTTAATTAGCATGTTGTTTTAAACGAATATGTACCAAAATGTGTAGGTTTTTTTTTATTATGTATGGCTGTAAAAAGTATATTTTTTTGCTAAATATTCAAAAATAGTGTTATTTAACTACAGTTATTTTCTATGTATTGAAATAAAGGTAAATGATGTGTTAAAAATGATGTTTTCCACTATATTTTAGAAGTATGGAACCATAAATTAATTAAGGAGACACGGTTATATGAAAAATCTTAATTTCAAAAAAGTAAATGATAAAAAATATTTTTAAGATTGAAAGAAGCATGGAAAAATGACTAAAAACATCGTTGAAAAAATAAATAAAAAATGAAAATAGATGAAAAATAAGCATTTAAAAAAATAATGTCGAAACATTTGGATCATAAAATTTAAAATATCAAAAAAACACCTAAAAAAGGAGGGGCGTGCTACTCCTAGCACCATTTTTTAAAATGAAGCAAAAAATGTGACCCCCAAAAAAATGAGAACTTTGTAGAGTTCTCGTTAAGTTGGTAACTATGTTCAATAATTGGGTAGCCAATATTTATAATATTTGTTGTGAGTCAATTGGGTTTAGTTTGGGTAGTTACGAGGAATGATTGGTATCCTTCCTACTCAGGGTCAATTCTCGCAAGTGACATGTTGAGCTTATAACGAGTTGATTGTTGTAATGGATTCGAGCCCTATTATTGACCAGCCTTGTGCCCTGAAGAAGGGGAAGTACTCGAGGTTTTCCCAAGGCAATGTGACTTGGATTATATATATATATATATATATAGTCAATTGGATGTAGCTTGGGTGGTTGGGAGGAATGGTTGTTACCCTCCCCACCCAAGTTCAATTCCTTGTAAGTGGAAAGTGATGCCCTTAAATGGGTCTGTAACACCCTGTTTCCCCCAGTCTGTAAAAATAACTATACTAGCCAAGAACTATGGCAAACTCAAAGAAGTGAATGTGTGATTTGAGTGGACCTTAGTATAAAGGGTCAACGAATGCAAATAATGTTATGAATATATGTTGTAGGACTACTGGGAGGGGGATGTGCTGAAAAAGAAACCTCGATGGCTGAAAAAAGGTGGTGGAAGGCACCTGGAATGGTGGCGTTAACTTCCACCGAACCAAACCGTATTTGGTCTTCACTGGCCCGGAGAACCAAGAGCGGCTCACTGGCCCCGAAATGAATTACTCGTCAGGATGGTAGGTGAAGAGGCTCCTCATGAGTCAATGAGGGAAAGGGGCGAACCGCCCATCCATGGAGGCCTCAGACCTGACCACCACGGGGAAATTCGTGCTACACGCAAACTCGTCGGAAAATAAAAGGCAGGTAAAAGGTGTGGGAGGGGACGGACGCGAGGGAGGGATCGCAGGAAATTGATCGGAAGAACTCTGGAACAAAATACAGAGTGAGCGATAGCAGAGAAGAAGTAGAGTAACCTTCGTTATCGATCATTGAAGAACCGAGACAGAGAGTCTCAAGCATCATGGTCTAGCTCGGGGTGGCTAGTGGTAAATCCATTCGGAGTCACTGAGCCTACGGTTGGGTGGAAACAAGCACCCCTCTCAGCAGTTGCATCACCTAGTGTTTTATGATAAGTGTTTATATCTTGTCTCTTGCATTGAATATCTTGGAATGTATGTTCATGGTTTGAACACTTATAAATGGTTTTTGTGTAAGAAATGTTTGCATGGTGTTTTGATCGGAAATGGTGGTTGCATGCTTATGTTGGAATGACCACATTCGATTTATATATATATATATATATATATTTATGAAAAAGTGCAGTTTTTCAGGTCTTCTTTCGGGAAAGTTCCCTCACTCTATAAAGCCGGGGTAAGTGTCTAGAAAGGAATGCCTTCACAATAAAAACCTTGAGCTTGCTCACTACCAGTCACAGAAGCTAATAGCTGAGAGATTTTAAGAGGACCTTCCAGTCGGGTCTTCAAACCTGGTGAAATTTACCCAAGGGCCTGAAGAAGGAATTAATGGCGTAGTTTTTAAAATCCTGCATGGGAGAGAATGGTATTCTTAGACTTCGATATTTCAGAGTTTCGGCACCCGGGGTATCTAGGTGCAAGTCCTTTTGTACTCGCGAGTCTCGAAACCCCGACCCGCGAAATCCCAAAATGACAACATGTTGATGAATTAAGGACCTTTCGGTGGTTTGGTAACCAAGATACCCTTCCTCTTGCCAAATGCATGAATGAGATCCTTTCGAAGGATCTAAGGTCTGTTACGACCGTTAAATTGGATGAAGCAACACAAGCGTTAATGCCTCGACCCCTTTTTAAGCTTCGTAAGTAGCGAAGAAATTGGGACCGTCGATTCCAAGACCCATGGGAGTACTTGGACCATCCAACTATAGAGTACACGTGGTGACTGGTAAGCGTTTTGGCTTTTCGGCACCTGGGGTACCTAAGTGCGAGTTCTCCTATACACGCAAGACCCGAAACCCCGATTCATGAAAACCCGAAATAACGGCGTATGGATGAGTTAGGAATTTTCAGTGTTTCAGAACCCCGAACACCCAAGGAAGTATTTCCTTGTATTCACCAATCTTGAAACCCCGATTAGCGAAATCCCGATGGAGGAAACCCCGAAATAGAGGAGCATGTTTAAATTTTTGATGAATCAGAGTTTTCGGCTTTCAGTAAACCTAGGGGCGGGACCCCTTGTTTTCACATAACACGAAATCTCAAAAGGAGGAATGTCGAAATGGCTTAGCATGGATAATATTGGGTTTTTCGATACCCGAGATACCTATTGGCAAGTTCTCTTGTACTCGCTAGTTCTGAAAACCGGGTTTGCGAATTCCCGAAATAGACGAA
>ML786508.1:73003-89799 GCA_009831015.1 Picea engelmannii | reverse complement strand
AGTAGCAGTAGACCCTAACAAAATCAGGTCTATCATGGAATGGCCTACCCCAAAGGATGTTTCGGATATCAGATCCTTTATGGGATTAGCAGGATACTATAGGATATTTATAAAAGGATTCTCCAAGATTGGTTGTCCAATCACTTCCCTCCAGAATAAGGGGACAAAATTCATGTGGACACAGAAATGTGAAGAAATATTTCAGACCCTAAAACATCTACTGACCCATGCACACGTGTTGAATATCGTCGATCCCGAAGTTGACTTCCTCGTGTGCATAGATGCATGTAAGGAAGCGCTCAGAGGAGTCCTTATGCAAGGAGGAAGTGTGGTCTACTATGAATCCCAAAAATTGAATGAGCATGAAGTCAACTATGTGACCCATGATCTAGAGTTGGTTTCCATAGTGCATGCCTTGAAAATGTGGAGGCATTATCTCCTGGGAAGAAAATTTGTACATATGAGAGATCACTGAGGATTGTGATATCTGTTTGACCAACCAAATCTCAATGCCAGACAAGCTAGGTGGATGGCCTCCTCAGCGAGTTTGATTTTGAAATCAAACATATTAAGGGAAAGGAAAATAGGGTGGTTGATGCCCTTAGCAGAAGCATGAAAACAATTCACCTGTCCATGGTGAGCTCCTACGAGACAGATGTCAAGGAAAGAGTCAGAAATGCACAAGAAACAGATCCCTTCGTCCAGGCCGCGACCTCGTACCTACAGCAAGAACCCACAGAGGTAAAGTATGGAGACTACCAAATGATGGAAGGAGGCATGCTCACTTACTGAAGCAGATTGTATATCCCATATTTTGACGACTTGAAGAGGTTCATACTGGATGAACTACATAAAAGACCCTATACTGGTCATCCAGGATACCAGAAGATGATCACGGCCACCAGGAAATAATTCTATTGGCCTGGATTGAAGAAATACATAGCTGAGTACCTAGCCAAATGCATAGAATGACAATAGGTAAAAGCAAAACATCGACACCCAGCAGGGTTATTACAACCTCTACCAATCCCGAAATGGAAATGGGAAACCATATCCATGGATTTCATCACTGAATTACCAACCTCGACCAAACAGAATGACGACATCATGGTAGTGGTGGATAAATTGAACAAGTCTGTCCATTTCATTCTCGTCGAGTCGACTTGCAAGGCAATAGACATCGCTTAGGTATTCATGAAGGAGATATTTAAACTGCATGGTATGCCGAAAGAGATCGTGTCTGATAGAGACACGAAATTCACTTCCAACTTTTGGAAATCACTGATGGCGGGTTTAGAGACCAAGTTTTTCTTTAGCACTGCCCATCACCCTTAAACCGATGGACAGATGGAAAGAGTGAACCAAATACTAGAAGACATGCTAAGAATGCATGTAATGCATCAACCCAAGAAGTGGGAAGATTACCTGCCACTGGTGGAATTCGCCTACAACAACGGCTACCAATAATCCTTATAGATGAGCCCCTTTGAAGTCCTATATGGTAGGTTGTGTAACACTCATGTCAGTTGGAGTAATCCCGTAAACAGAATTTTTTTTGGACCCGACATGTTGAAAGAAATGGAACAGCAAGTGACTCAGATAAAACAAAACCTGAAGGTCGCTCAGAATCGACAGAAAAGTTACGTCGACCAAAAGAGAACTCCAAGAGAGTTCAAGATGGGAGACCATGTATATCTCAGAGTTAGGCCCAGGAAGAGTTCTCTGAAAATGGGAGCTTGTGCCAAGTTGGCACCTCGGTATTGTGGACCCTTTGAGGTTCTAGATAGAGTGGGACCTGTAGCCTCTAGGCTAGCACTTCCTCCCACAGTAAAAGCACAAAATGTTTTCCATGTTTCATTATTGAAGAAATATGTACATGATTCTAATCATATAATTGAYTGGTCTATGATCTAGGTGGAACCGGAGGGAGAATTCCTACCAGAACCTCAATGTATACTGGACAGAAAGGAACCCTACTCCAGAACCAAACCATTGCACAGGTCAAGGTGTAGTGGAGACATTTTGACCGAGATGAGGCTACATGGGAAATGGAGGATGCCATGAAACAGGCATATCCGATTTTGTTTACCTCGATACATATATGTCATTTTGATAGATAGAATATCGAAGATGATGTTCCTTTAAGGGGGAGGGAATTGTAACACCCTGTTTCCCCCAGTCTGTAAAAATAACTATACTGGCAAAGAACTATGGAAAACTCAAAGATGTGAATGTGTGATTTGAATAGACCTTAGTATAAAGGGTCGACGAATGTAAATAATGTTATGAATATATGTTGTCGGACTTCTGGGAGGGGGATGTGCTGAAAAAGAGACCGCGATGGCTGAAGAAAGGTGGTGGAAGGCACCTGGAATGGTGGCATTAACTTCCACAAAACCAAACCGTATTTGGTCTTCACTGGACCGGAGAACCAAGAGTGGCTCGTTGGCCCCGAAATGAATTACTCGCCGGGATGGTAGGTGGAGAGGCTCCTCATGAGTTAATAAGGGATGGGGGTGAACCACCCATCCATGGAGGCCTCAGAACAGACCACCGCGGGGAAATTCTTGCCACATGCAACCTCGCCAGAAAAGAAAAGGCAGGTAAAAGGTGTGGGAGGGGACGGACGCGAGGGAGGGATCGCAGGGAAGAGATTGGAAGAACTTTGGAACAAAATATAGAGTGAGCGATAGTAGAGAAGAAGGAGAGTAACCTTCATTATCGATCATTGAAGAACTGAGACAGAGAGTCTCAAGCATCGTGGTCTAGTTCAGGGGTCGCTAGAGGTAAATCCATTCGAAGTCGTTGAGCCTACGGTTGGGTGGAAACAAGCACCCCTCTCAGCAATTGCATCACCTGGTGTTTTTTGATAAGTGTTTATATCTTGTGTCTTGCATTGAATATCTTGGAATGTATGCTCATGGTTTGAACACTTATAAATGGTTGATGTGTAAGAAATATCTGCCTGGTGTTTTGATCAGAAATGGTGGTTGCATGCTTATGTTGGAATGACCACATTCGGTTTATATATATATATGAATAAGTGCAGTTTTTCAGGTCTTCTTTCGGGAAAGTTCCCTCACTCTATAAAGCTGGGGTAAGTGCCTAGAAAGGACTACCTTCGCAGTAAAAACCTTGATCTTGCTCACTACCAGTCACAGAAGCTAATAGCTGAGAGATTTTAAGAGGACCTTCCAGTCGGGTCTTCAAACCTGGTGAAATTTACCCAAGGGCCTGAAGAAGGAATTAATGGCATAGTTTTTAAAATACTGCACTGGAGAGAATGGTATTCTTAGACTTCGATATTTCAGAGTTTCGGCACCCGGGGTATCTAGGTGCGAGTCCTTTTTTACTCGTGAGTCCCGAAACCCCGACCTGCGAAATCCTGAAATGATAGTGTGTGGATGAATTAAGGACCTTTCTATGGTTCAGTACCCAGGATACCCTTCCTCTTGCTAAATGCACGAATGAGATCCTTTCGGAGGATCCAAGGTCTGTTATGACCGTTAAATTGGATGAAGGAACACAGGTGTTAATGCCTCGGCCCCTTTTTAACCTTCGTAAGTAGCGAAGAAATCGGGACCGTCGATTCCAAGACCCATGGGAGTACCTGGATTGTCCAGCTGTAGAGTACACGTGGTAGCCAGTAAGCATTTCGACTTTTCGGCACCCGGGGTACCTAAGTGCGAGTTCCCCTGTACTCGCAAGACCCAAAACCCCGATTCACGAAAACCCGAAATGACGGCGTATGGATGAGTTAGGATTTTTCGGTGTTTCGGAACCCGAAATAGCCAAGGAAGTATTTCCTTGTATTTTCCCGTCTTGAAACCCCGATTAGCGAAATCCCGATGGAGGAAACCCCGAAATAGAGAAGCATGTTTAAATTTTTTATGACTCGGAGTTTTCGGCTTCTGGGAAACCTAGGGGCGAGACCCCTTGTTTTCACATAACGCGAAATCTCGAAAGGAGGAATGCCAAAATGGATTAGCACGGATAATATTGGGTATTTCAGTACCCGAGATACCTATTGGAAAGTTCTCTTGTACTCGCCAGTCCTGAAAACCACGTTTGTGAATTCCCGAAATATATATATATATATATATATATATATTTGTATGCAGGTTTCGGAGTTTTAGCTCCCTAAAAACCTAAGCACGAAACCTCATGTCGTCGCATATCCCGAATTTCCGGTATGTGAAATCCTGAAGGGTAGAGTACCAAGGCTTAATCCGAGTTGTTTTGAATCTCGATAAGTGGTTAAAACCGTTTCGGGTTTCGGCCCTTCGAAAGACAAGAGAGAAAATGAAATGCATGTATCGCGATTCCCGAATCGCGAAAGCCGACGAGCACCTTTCCAATAAGGCCTGTGGTCCTAGCCACCGATCATATGAGTACGGATAAGAGATGGCAGGGTCTGTATCAAGCCCCGTAGGGATTCGGGGAATTTCGTTCCTCAAAGAAAAGAAGAAAAAGGCCAAAAAATTCTGAATTTCGAAGTGGGTATGTTACAAATTGGTATCAGAGCATGGTTACAAAACATGGCCTGCTTGGGCTCATGAACGAGTTGCGTAGAAGATCTGTTTGAAACACTCCTAAAAGGAGTAACCCCCTATCTTAACCCTCCTAATCAAAATATGAAGTTAAGAATGAAAACTCCTATTGTGTGTGTGTACATGTGAAAAATATGAATTAAGTATTGGTTATAAATAAATATAAATATTGACTAATAACCAACGTTTGTCTTTTGCACCCAAGCGGACGATCAGCCGTGGGAAATTACAGATGCATAGAGTGGCAACTCACCAAGAGGTGGGGGAAGGCTCCCACAATAGAGATGAAGATTCTGACGAAAGGAGGGCAGTAGGGACCCCTCTAGATCTAGTTGAGACTGTGAGGAGTCTCATGGTCAAATTACAAAGCTGCAAAGCTGACAATGAGAGGATGATGAAAGAACAAGAGAAGCAAAGAGAAATTAATGCAGTTTTACTGCAGAGCTTATCTGACCTACAAAGACAAATGCAGCATGAACCTGAGGTACAGAAACATGGTCATATCAGTGGCCACACTAAGAGGAGCACCTCGAAAAAGTTCCATCCCATAGGTAAAGGACCAGCGGCAGACGATTCCTCTGGGAAGGAAGCTGGTGGTTTGGAGGGCTCTTCTAGCAGTAGAACTAGTTCTTATTCCCGAAGAAAACAGAAGAAGTGAAAGCTTTCCAAGTGTCATAAATTTGAAGAATTTAGGAAGGCAAAACCACCCTCCTTCGACGGTGAAATAAAGAAAGGAGAGGAAGCAGAGGCCTGGCTGCTTGGACTAAAGAAGTATTTCAGAGTCCATGACTTCTCAGAAAATTTGAAGGCCCGAGTGGCCACCTTCAACTTGAATAGAAAGGCTTCCATCTGGTGGGAAGACCTTAAGAATGTAAAAGGGATTCACGAAGAAGACATGTCTTAGGAATGGTTTGAGAAATACTTCAAGAAGAAGTATCTGTAGGAAAAATATTTCGACGAAAAGACTAAAGAATTCTATGAACTTAAGCTGGGGCAATTCACCATAGAGGAATATGTCAGCAGATTCCTCGAGTTGTTGAGGTATGTACCCTACAAAAAAACAGAAAAGGAAAAGGTGCAACGATTCATCAGTGGACTACCTAAGGACTATCAGAACAGGATTGAATTTGACGAACCAAAGACCCTAGAAGATACTATCTGAAAGGTAAGATTTTGTTATGAATATCTTGGGCATCGAACAGAACCTCACGAAGGATGGAAGCATAAGAATAGTTAGGGATTCCATAAAAAGGGGTTTAAATCCCCAAGATTTAAGGACTATAAAAAGAACTCAAGGATGAGCTTCCCAGCCCGAAGTGTACACCAGCAGAACTTTCCCTCCTTGAGCGGAAATAAACTTTTTGGATCTTCCCCAGTAAAGACTAATAACCCAAAGAGAGAACCTTTGAAATGTTGGGGTTGCGGAGAAGAACATCTACTGAGAGACTGTCCACATCGACAACAGAATAGTCAGAGAATTTACAACATCCAAGAATCTACCACCGTCAATGATGTGGCCAGGAGTGTGCCATAAATTTATGCAGCCTTGGATAATAACCAAGCTGACCACCAAGCTTCAGTGGTGGAAATAGAAGGTATGATTTCCAACCATCTAGTGTCTATTTTGATTGACCCTGGTTCAAATTTGAGTTATATATCCCATAAGGATGTTGATAAGTGTAAACTACAGCCACAAAAACCTACCAAGGCATGGTTGGTACAGTTAGCCACTGGCACCAAAAGAAGGGTAGCAGAGGTCATACTAGCCTGCCAATTAATGTTGGGTGAATTCCCCACCCAAGCAACCCTTAACATATTACCCCTGGAATCGTATGATCTGTTGATTGGTATGGACTGGCTAGCCACCCATAAAGCCAGATTGGACTGTTACCATAAAACCTTAGAATGTTCTAGTAAAGAAGGGAAAAGGATAACCCTTCAAGGGATCCGAAAACCTGTCTCGATGAGACAAATATCAGCTCTGCAAATGAGAAAGTATTGCCGAAAAGGATGTCCCCTATATGCAATACAGGTGTTGAAAACTATTGAAGATGACAAACCAAGCCTCAAAGACCACCCTACCCTGAGAAAATACAAAGATGTGTTTCTGAAAGAGGTGTCAGGTCTACCTCCGAGAAGAGACATAGACTTCTCGATAGAACTTTCACCGGGAGCGGTGTCAGTGTCTAGGACACCCTACCAGATGAGCACACCCGAGTTAGTTGAACTCAAATTGCAATTAAGAGAAATGATGGATAAGGGCTATATCCGGCCTAGCGTGTCTCCATGGGGACCACCAGTCCTATTTGTGAAAAAGAAGGACGGTACCCTTAGACTGTGTATAGATTATAGACAACTCAATAAGGTAACCATAAAGAACAAGTACCCCTTGCCCAGGATTGATGACCTGTTCGACCAATTAGGGGGTGCGTCTTTTTTCTCAAAGATTGACTTGAGGTCGGGATACCATCAAGTCCGAATCAAGGGTGAAGACATCCATAAAACTGCCTTCTGAACGAGGTATGGTAACTATGAGTTTGTGGTAGTACCATTTGGGTTAACCAATGCCCCTGCCACTTTCATGTGCTTAATGAACAATGTACTCAGCAAATTCCTAGACAAATTCGTGCTGGTTTTTATTGACGATATATTAATTTACTCCAAGAATGAAGAAGAGCATGAAGAGAATCTTAGGCTTGTGTTGCAAGTGCTAAGAGAACATCAGCTCTATGCCAAATTCAGCAAATGTGAATTCTTCCCGAAGAAAATACATTACTTAGGCCATGTTCTATCTGAAGAAGGAGTAGCAGTAGACCCTGACAAAATCAGGTCTATCATGGAATGGCCTACCCCAAAGAATGTTTCGGATATCAAATCCTTTATGGGATTAGCAGGATACTATAGAAGATTTATAAAAGGTTCTCCAAGATTAGTTGTCCAATCAATGCCCTCCAGAAGAAGGGGACAAAATTCTTGTGGACACAAAAATGTGAAGAAAGATTTCAGACCCTGAAACATCTACTGACCCATGCACCCATGTTGAAGATTGTCGATCCTAAAGCTGACTTCCTCATGTGCATAGATTATTACAACCTCTACCAATCCCGGAATGGAAATGGGAAACCATCTACATGGATTTCATCACCGGATTACCAACCTCGGCCAAACAGAATGATGCCATCATGGTAGTGTTGGATAAATTAAGCAAGTTTGCCCATTTTATTGTCGTCAAGTTGACTTGCAAGGCAATAGACATCGCTTAGGTATTCGTAAAGGAGATATTTAAACTGCATGGTATGCCGAAGGAGATCGTGTCTGACAGAGACATGAAATTCACTTCCAACTTTTGGAAATCATTGATGGGGGGTTTAGATACCAAGTTGTTGTTTAGCACCACCTATCACCCTCAAATCAATGGACAGACGGAAAGAGTGAACCAAATACTAGAAGACATGCTAAGAATGCATGTAATGCATCAACCCATGAAGTGGGAAGATTACCTGCCACTGGTGGAATTCACCTACAACAACGGCTACCAAGAATCCTTAAATATGAGCCCCTTCAAAGTCCTATATGGTAGGTTGTGCAACACTCCTATCAGTTGGAGTAATCCCGTAAACAGAATTTCTTTTGGACCCGACATGTTGAAAGAAATGGAACAGCAAGTGACTCAGATAAAACAAAACCTAAAGGTTGCTCAGAATCGACAGAAAAGTTACACCGACCAAAAGAGAACTCCAAGAGAGTTCAAGACGGGAGACCATGTATATATCAGAGTTAGGCCCAGGAAGAGTTCTCTGAAAATGGGAGCCTTTGCCAAGTTGGCACCTCGGTATTGTGGACCCTTTGAGGTTCTATATAGAGTGGGACCTGTAGCTTATAGGCTAGCACTTCCTCCCACAGTAAAATCACATAATGTGTTCCATGTTTCATTATTGAAGAAATATATACATGATTATAATCATATAATTGACTGGTCTGTGATCCAGGTGGAACCGGAGGGATAATTCCTACCAGAACCTCAATGCATACTAGACAGAAAGGAAACCCCACTCTGGAACCGAACCATTGCACAAGTCAAGGTGCAGTGGAGACATTTTGGCCGAGATGCGGCTACATGGGAAATGGAGGATGCCATGAAACAGGCATATCCGATTTTGTTTACCTTGGTACATACATGTCATTTTGATAGATAGAACATCGAGGATGATGTTCCTTTAAGGGGGAGGGAATTGTAACACCCTGTTTCCCCCAGTCTGTAAAAATAACTATATTGGCCAAGAACTATGGAAAACTCAAAGATGTGAATGTGTGATTTGAATGGACCTTAGTATAAAGGGTTGACGAATGTAAATAATGTTATGAATAAATGTTGCAGGACTGTTGGGAGGGGGATGTGCTGAAAAAGAGACCATGATGTCTGAAGAAAGGTGGTGGAAGGCACCTGGAATGGTGGCGTTAACTTCCACCAAACTAAACCGTATTTGGTCTTCACTGGCCCGGAGAACAAAGAGCGGCTCGCTGGCCCAGAAATGAATTACTCGCCAGGATGGTAGGTGAAGAGGCTCCTCATGAGTTTATGAGGGATGGGGGTGAACCGCCCATCAGTGGAGGCCTCAGACCTGACCACCACGGGGAAATTCATGCCACACGCAACCTCTCCAGAAAATAAAAGGCAGGTAAAAGGTGTGGGAGGGGATGGATGCGAGGGAGGGATCGCAGGAAAGAGATCGGAAGAACTCTGGAAAAAAATACAGAGTGAGCGATTGTAGAGAAGGAGAGTAACCTTCGTTCTCAATTGCTGAAGAACCGAGACAGAGAGTCTCAAGCATCGTGGTCTAGCTCAGGGGTGGCTAGTGGTAAATCCATTTGAAGTTGTTGAGCCTACGGTTGGGTGGAAACGAGCACCCCTCTCAGTAGTTGCATCACCTGGTGTTTTCTGATAAGTGTTTATATCTTGTGTCTTGCATTGAATATCTTGGAATGTATGCTCATGGTTTGAACACTTATAAATGGTTTATGTGTAAGAAATGCATGCATGGTGTTTTAATCGGAAATGGTGGTTGCATGCTTATGTTTGAATGACCACATTCGGTTTATATATATATATATATATATATATATATATATATATATATATATATATATATATATATATATATATATATATATATATATGAATAAGTGCAGTTTTTCAGGTCTGCTCTCGGGAAAGTTCCCTCACTCTATAAATCTGGGGTAAGTTCCTAGAAAGGACTACCTTCGCAGTAAAAACCTTGAGCTTTCTCACTACCAGTCACAGAAGCTAATAGCTTAGAGAGTTTAAGAGGACCTTCCAGTCGGGTCTTCAAACCTGGTGAAATTTACCCAAGGGCCTAAAGAAGGAATTAATGGCATAGTTTTTAAAACCTTGGACGGGAGAGAATGGTATTCTTAGACTTCGATATTTCGGAGTTTCGGCACCCGGGGTGTCTAGGTGCAAGTCCTTTTGTACTCGCGAGTCCCGAAACCCTAACCCGCGAAATCCCAAAATGACAGTGTGTGGATGAATTAAGGACCTTTCGGTGGTTTGGTACCCAAGATACCCTTCCTCTTGCTAAATGCACGAATGATATCCTTTCATAGGATCTAAGGTCTTTTACGACCGTTAAATTGGATAAAGGAATGCAGGCGTTAATGCCTCGACCCCTTTTTAACCTTTGTAAGTAGCTAAGAAATCGGGACCATCGATTCCAAGACCCATGGGAGTACCTGGACCGTCTAGCTATAGAGTACACGTGGTGGCCAGTAAGTGTTTCAGCTTTTCAGAATTCGGGGTACCTAAGTGCGAGTTCTCCTGTACTCGCAAGACCCGAAACCCTGATTCACAAAAACCCAAAATGACAGCGTATGGATGAGTTAGGACTTTTCGGTGTTTCAGAATCTGGAACACCCAAGGAAGTATTTCCTTGTATTCGCCAGTCTCGAAACCCCGATTAGTGAAATCTCGATGGAGGAAACCCCGAAATAGAGGAGCATGTTTAAATTTTTTATGACTCGGAGTTTTATGCTTCTAGGAAACCGAGGGGCGAGACACCTTGTTTTCACATAATGTGAAATCCCAAAAGGAGGAATGTCGAAATGGCTTAGCATGGATAATATTGGGTATTTCGGTATTTCGGTACCCGAGATACCTATTGGCAATTTCTCTTGTACTCGCCAGTTCCAAAAACCCGGTTTGCAAATTTCGGAAATAGACGGAGCGATGTATATATATATATATATATATATATATATATATATATATCTGTATACAGGTTTCATAGTTTCGGCTCCCGGGAAACCTAAGCGCGAAACCTCTTGTCGTCGTATACCCGAATTTCCGATATGCGAAATCCCGAAGGGTAGAGTACTAGGGCTTAATCCGAGTTGTTGTGAATCTCAATAAGCGGTTAAAACCATTTTGGGTTTCGGCCCTTCGAAAGACAAGAGAGAAAAGGAAATACATGTATCGTGATTTCTCGAATCGCGAAAGCCGATGAGCACCTTTCCAATAAGGCCTATGGTCCTATCCGTCGATCATATGACTATGGATAAGGGATGGTAGGGTCTGTATTAGGCCCCGTAGGGATTCGGGGAATTCTGTTCCTCGGAGAAAAGAAGAAAAAGGCTGAAAAAATCTGAATTCCAAAGTGGATATGTTACAGGGTCTATATGATACTCATGTTGTTGAGCCCCCAATATTCTGAAAATGTTTGACCTCCCCATGTTCTCTTGCATATTTTTTGGGGGAATTTCTATGGACGTAACGAATACTGGTCTTCGGTGTCGTGAACCACATGTAAAAAAAAAAAAAAACATTGGATGTAGCTTGGGTGGTTGGGAGGAATTGATCTGTATTTATGAGCAGAACGAAATGAATAATAGACAGAATACAATAACACAGAGATACGGAGAAAAATAATAGATATCCAGTGAACAATAACTTCTATTCAATAAATAAAATAAGTTGAAACTGTAAAACTGCAGAACAAAAAACAACTTGTGTGAATGGTGGTAGCTATCTCTGAGAAGAGATGCGACTACTATGCACATCCATATGATCAGAATTATTACAATGAGGCTCCAAAGGCATTTTTAACATTATTCATGAATTCCAAAACCCTAGACATCCAAAAAACTAACCCTAAGAGATGAAACGCTAAAAGTTATGTGGGCCCTAATGGGTAATTGATACCTCAAATTCACGGGGTTGTAACTTCTGCATACAACCTTTGTTTTAGGCACATGATATCTCGTTGGAAAGTTCTTTTTGAGAACTTGCATTATGTTTTCAAACTCTATGTATGCAGTTTGACTGTGGCAAGCCAAAAAAAAACATTGTTTAGGGCCCCAAAACGGCCCTGGAAGTACAGAAAGATGTACTAACATGAAAATTTCCAAAATAAGCCAGTTGGATTAGGTGGGCAGCCACCAATATCCACCTGGAATCTGTGCATGGATTCAAATAGCCCCAGAAGTATAGAACCCATAATTACAACGAATTACAAAAGAACATGTTGAACTAAAAATTGTCAAGAGGAGCCAGTTGGAATAGGTGGGTGGCCACCAATATCCACCTATATCACCCCCCCCCCCTAGGAAGCAATGGTCTCCATTGTGTTGAGTGACCCCATCAGGTGAGGAAAATTTTGTTAAATTTGGTTGTGGGTGAGCCATTTTCCTTGGTGCAGGAGATTCCTTGCCTTGACAACCCGATAAAGTTGGATCCTCTATTGGAAAGTGCCCTTGACCTATGTGTCCATTATCTAATCAGAGGATGCATGTTCCATGCAGTCAGGGTTGAGCTCTGTTGGTCTCAATTGTTCTACAATATCTGAGGTGTCCAATAATGGTGGAAAATATGGTTGGAGGAGGTCCACATTGAACATTAGGTGCAAGCTAAGGAAGGGGGAGTGTTGAGCTCAAAATTTGTGAAGAACCAAATATCAAAATAGCATAAAAAAACCTCAGAATAAGTACTCAACTCCTTGACAAAGAGAGAATTTCAGATAATAAGCCTCTTCGATGGGGAAACCTCCTTATACACCACATAAATTTCCAAATACCAGATGATTCCAAATGAAAAGGTATCCTTGGTATATATAGGAGACTAGGAGGTACAATTACAATTGATGGACCCAAGCCAACATAAATAAAATAACATTACTAATGTAATATGCCCCAATTAAGGGGTAATGTGCGACTATTTAGGTCTTAATATGTCCCTCCCCTTCAGAGAAGTGTTGTCTGTAACGCTTGAGTAATTCTAGATGCTTCTGTATAAAAGAGTCATCTTCCCAAGTGGAATCTTCAGCAGGTAGTTTCCTCCACTTAATGAGATACTCTGAAATGGATCTATTCCTTAGTTGGTGAATTATTATGTCAGTGATAGCTTCAAGCTCCAATATGATTTTTCCTTCCTCGTCAAGTTCTGGCAATAAAGTTTGAATTGGGATCTTGTCACATATAACCTTCTTAAAGCATGAAACATGGAAAACTGGTTGTACTTGCAAAGATGAAGGCAACTCCAATTTGTATGACATAATACCAATCTTTTGCAACACTTTATAAGGGCCATAGTACTTTGGTGATGATTTATTATCCTTCTTAGCTTTCTTGAGGGAAATATGTTTGTATGGTTTTATTCTTAAAAATACCCAATCCCCTACTTCAAAACTTCTTTCACTACGATGTTGATCTGCTTGTTTTTTCATGTGATTATGTGCCATGGTCAGGTTGTCCTTTAAGAGTTGGAGAAGAGATGGAGAACTTGTTGTTGATGCTTGATGTGATCTTCCACTACTTGAACCTTACATTTTTCTTTTAGAGAATAAGTGATGAAAGGTGGGTGATATCCATAGAGTGCCATAAATGGTGTCATTTTTGTTGCAGTATGAAAGGAAGTGTTATACCACCATTCTGCCAAGGGTAACCATTTGAACCATTGTGTTTGTTTATTAGAGATGAATCAATGAAGGTATTCTTCCAGACATGTGTTCACTATATTGGTTTGTCCATCAGATTGAGGATGGTAAGATGAGTTATGAGCCAATTGAGTACCCAAACAAGAAAATTATTCTTTCCAAAAATGTCCAGTGAAGATGGGATCTCTATCACTTACAATAATCTTTGGGCTTCCATGTATATTTTGAACCATCTCCATGAATGTGGTGGAAACTGTATTGGATTTGAAAGGATGAGAGAGTAAAAAAAAGTGTGTGTACTTGGTCAATCTATCAATAATCACCATGATGACACTCTTTCCTTCAGACTTCGGTAACTGTGATGAAATCCATGGAAACCGCCTCCCAATGTTGACTTGGAATGGCTAATGGTTGTAAAAGATATGGGGTCTTAATTGTTTCCACCTTATTTTGTTGGAAAACCAAACATTCTGCCACAAACCTTTGAACATCAGTTTTAGGGCCATCCCAAAAAAAATCCTTCTTAACCCTATGGTAGGTTTTCAAAAATATCGAGTTCCCTCCTACCAGAGAGGTGTGCAATTCCAAGAGTACATTTTGTTTGAGTTGGGAGTTCTTAAATAAATATAAGCGATCTTTGTACCATAGTGAATCATTTTTCCATGTAAATGTATCTGATGCACTGGAATCTTGATACAACCTTTGAATGAGAGTCCACACATTTTCGTCATTCTTCCACTCATCCCTCGCTTCTATTATCCAATCAGGTTGGATGATCGAGATAGCACAGAGAAAGGCCTCAACATCTTCATCCTTTCTTGAGAGTGCATCTGCCACAAAATTTTGCTTCCCTTTTTTGTATATGATTTCAAAATCATAACCCAACATCTTGGTCACCCATTTTTATTATTCTTCTAAATATAGTCTTTGTTCTAAGAAGTATTTAAGACTACCATGATCTGTTTTGACCTTGAAGTGCCTACCTATTAGGTAAGGGTGCCATTTCTTCAATGCATATAGTATTGTCATCATTTCCTTCTCATAAATGGGTTTATGTAAGTCCTTTCCCTTGAGTGGTCAACTTTCAAAAGCAAGGGGCCTTCCTTCTTGCATTAGAACATCACCAATGCCATTTCCTGAGGCATCACATTCCATAATAAAGTTTTTTGTGAAGTTTGGTGTGGTCAAGACAAGAGCTTTTCACATCACCTCTTTAAGTTGTTCAAAATCTTGAGTTTCCTCTGGAGTCCATGAAAATGCATCATTCTTAGTTAATTTTGTTAAAGGTGTTGCTATTCTTCCATAGTTCCAAACAAACTTGCGGTAGTAACCTGTCAAACCCAAAAATGCTCTAATATTCTTCAATGTTTTGGGAATCGGCCAGTCCATCATGGCCTTAATCTTGTTAGGGTCTACCTTAACACCTGCATGAGATACAATATGACCCAAATACTCTACCTTCTTCACCCCAAAGAAACATTTGGATGGTTTGGAATATAGTTGTTTCTCTTTTAGTAGTTGTATCACCTTGTCAACATGCCGAACATGATCCTCCCAAGACTTGCTATAGATTAGTATATCATCAAAAAATACTAACACAAATTTTAGAAGGAAGGGCTTGAAAATGGAATTCATCAACCCTTGGAATGTGGAAGGTGCATTCCTAAGGCCAAAATGCATGACCAAAAATTCATAATGGCCTTCATGAGTTCGAAATGTTGTTTTTGGGATATTTGCTTCCTTCATTCTAATCTGATGATACCCTGAAATGAGATCCAACTTTGTGAAACAGATTGTTCCATGTAGTTCATCTAACAATTCATCAATGACAGGAATGGGAAACTTATCTTTAATAGTGATCTTGTTGAGCTCTCTATAATCTGGACACATACGCCATGAGCCCTCTTTCTTGAGTACCATTACCACAGGTGTGGAGTAAGAACTTTGGCTAGGTCTAATAATGACAGCCTCTAACATTTCTTCAACCATATGTTCAATTTCATTCTTCTGGGCATAAGGGTATCTGTAAGGCCTGATGTTAGGAGGAACACTCCAAGGAATTAGGTGAATAGCGTGATCATGATTTCGAGTGGGTGGAAGACCTCTAGGAATATCTTCAAATACTTTGGAATTCTTATCAATGATCCCTTGGAGATCTAAAGGAATAGATGTCTTACATGTTTGAACATATAGTGAGCATATTTGTACAATTGCACCCTGATGCCCCTTTTTCAATAATTTTGTAATGCCATTAGATCTTATCACCTTATTGGGTTTCCCTGTGATACCCCTTAACTCAATTTTATTTCCTTCCAATGGAAATTTCATGAAAAGTTCTTAAAATTAAAAGTGATTGTTCTCAATGATTGTAACCATTGGACTCCTAGTACGAAATCAGCACCACCCATGGGTATAGCAATCATTGGACTATTCATTACATATTCCCCCATAGTAAGATTGATATTATGGCATTTTCTTGAGTAATTGATAGTTCCTCCATTTGCAATCATTACTTGAAACTCTCGTGTTGGATATATAAAGCAATTGAGAGCTTTAGCTAATTTATAGTGAATGAAATTATGAGTACTACCATAATCAATTAGGACTATTACCTTTTTATTTTTTATATATCCTTCGAACTTGAGGGTTTGAGGAGTGTTAATTCCATCCAATGCATTACATGATATCGTGGGAATAAACTCTTCAGAAGAAATATCTTCTTCGTTTTAATCTTGAGATGGTTCTTCTTCTTCTTCTTCTTCTTCTTCTTCTTCTTCTTCTTCTTCCTCCTCTTCACAATCTATGTAGAATAATTTCATCTCACCACACTTATGCCCCTTACTGTACTTGTTGTCACAATTAAAGCATAAACCTTTTGTTTTTCTTTCCTCCAATTGTTGAGGTGTCAACCTTGTAGGTTGAGGTGTTTTAGAATAAGGAACATTATTTTCTCGATAGATGTTAGGAGTAGTCCTTCTAGTAGCCATAGCCATATTTTTACTTTCAACATTTCTCGCCACTATGAACGCATTATCCAATGATTTGGGTTCCCAAAGGCGAACCTCATGTTGAATGCTATATTTTAAAGTTTCAATGAATACATCAATCAAGTTTTCATCTAGAATATACATTACCTTTATGTTCAATCTTTGGAAGTTCTCACTATGCTCCGGATGTTAAGCCCTAATATTGGCTCATTACCACTTAATTGGGGCATATTAGATTAGTAATGTTATTTTATTTATGTCGGCTTTAGGCCATTAGTTGTAATTTAGATTAGTAATGTTATTTTATTTATGTC
>ML786508.1:40702-67851 GCA_009831015.1 Picea engelmannii | reverse complement strand
ATCTTGTACTTGAACATTTAAGTGGGGTAAAAGGAGGTTGCCCCCTCGAAGAGGCTTATTATCTGAAATTATCTCTTTTTCAAGGCGTTGAGTACTTTTCCTGAGGTTTTTCTATGCTATATTGATGTTTGGTTCTTAACACCGGAAATGAACCCATTTTCTTGAGATTTATCAATTGGCTAAAGAAGGTATTGCTCCTTGTATCCTCATAATGTGCTATCATTTCTTCAATGAAAATTGTCCAAGTGACAAGTGATATGCAAGAACAAAGCGATTGATACCAAAAAAATTGATCGGGTTCTAAATATAAAGAAGTGATTTGTACCTTTTTTGTATGTTGCACATCATGTAGATCAAAGAACTGCTCCATCTGAAGTATCCATGTAATTGGATCCTTGCCATCAAAATTCCTTATATCGATCTTGGGAAAGTAGTTGGTCTTAAACCCAAAGTTGGAGTTTCTCCAGTCTTGATTCATCTTCCTTGTGTCCTCATCATGAATTTCATGGGATACATTTCCACTTTGAGGTGGTCTCTCTATTAAGAAATTTTTAAATCCTTCCATGATCTACCTTTTTAAGCCATCCATCTTAATATCCATTATTACCTTCAACTTAGCTTCAATTGAATCCATCATCCCTTGTAGTTCGTCTTTTTTTATTGTCTTCTTTTGTAAATCATTTATATCCCTGCGCATTTCTTCACCTTCATCAAGATTCCAAGTAGGAATGTCTAGAGGATTATTTGGTGTAGAAGTTCCATTTTTTGGTGACATGTTGGCCAAGTATCACTTTTAAACCTTGATTTCGAGGTGGTTCTACTAGGCGATCTTTCTTCTATTGTATCTCCAAAATTACATCCCTTCTGGGTCTAAAAATTTCATTTTGTAGTTCTCTGATACGTATTATCTGCAATGGCATAGGTCTAATAAAAATTGGATGCGCCAAGTGGAAGTTATGGTAACTTCCACACACCTTGATGATTTTTTTCCCTTCCAAGAGAGTGTACTTATAAAGCATACCAAGAGAAAAATATCTTATATTTAATTCTAAAACTTGAACCAGAAATACTACAGACTTTCCATTGTCCAATGCAATTGGTCTCACTTAATTTGGATACTCACTGAAGAAGATATCATTGTTTTACCTGGAACAACTATTTGAGACTAGTTAATATGACTAGTCAGATACCCTATTTTACACAGGGTATATTTACAAAAGTAGGATGACCCAGAAGCTGAAATTTTTATTACATCTACCTTGATAATTTATATGAATAGCCTCCAGGTTTTAGGGTCTAAAACGTTATATAAAATATTTTATAGCAAACATTCTGTGATGAATAAATTCAGGACGATTCCATAACCATATTTTACATAGGTTATATCTCTGAAAGTATAAGGTCTCAAGAGCTAAAATTTGAACCCCACGTACCTTGATCCATATACTAAATATCCTCCAAGGGGTTCCTTCTAAAACGTCATAGAAAAACAAGTTATAGCGAAAATTCCAAGGTGTCGCAGATGCAGTAGTGAAACCCCAAGACCTTAAGCTCTCATACCAAATGTTAAGAACCAAATATCAAAATGGCATTAAAAAAACCTCAAAATAAGTACTTAACGCCTTGACAAAGAGAGAATTTCAGATAATAAGCCTCTTTGAAGGGGAAACCTCCTTATACACCACATAAATTTCCAAATACCATATGATTCCAAACGAAAAGGTCTCCTTCATATATATAGGAGACTAGGAGGTACAATTACAACTAATGGACCCAAGCTGACATAAATAAAATAACATTACTAATGTAATATGCCCCAATTAAGGGGTAATGTGCCACTATTTAGGGATTAACAAAAGAATTTCCACCCACAGCCTTGGTGATAGTGTAAGGCCCATAGCAAAGTGGACGAAGCTTCCGATGGGGCCCTGTAAGGCATTCTTTATGCAAATGTAACCAGACCTTGTCTCCCCCTAGAAACTTGTGCGGTACCCGGTGTTGATCATGGTGTTGCTTGTACTTGAAATTGGATTTCTACAAAATCTCATGGACTTGTTGGTAGATGTGTTGAATCCGCTCAATGAATTTGGTGGCTTTGTTGGCCTCAAACTGAACATGGGAATAATTTTATGTGGTTGCAAGAGGTAGTGATACATCAACAGGACCCAAGGGTTGGAGTCCCAACTCCACCTAAAAGGGGTTGTGGTCGATGGAGCTATGGAGATCCTTGTTGTAGTTGTGTTGAACATAGGGAAGACTCCCATCCCATGTATGCATATGCTTAGATTTATACATGCATAGGATGTGCACAATCATCTAATTGACGACCTTTGTTTGGCCATCGGTTTGATGGTGGAAGGCAGTGGATTTTGAGCTTGGTGTCCAACAGTGACCAGAGACTCCAAAATGTGCTAAGGAACCCATTGTCCCGATCAGAGATGATGGTATGTGGTATCCCAAAATGGACCCACACTCATTCGAAGAAGAGCTTGGAAGTATATGTCATTGTGATGCTCTTCTTGCAGGCTGTGAGAATGGCCATCTTCGAAAATCGATCAACCACCACAAATACACAAGCATTGCCTTGCTTGATGGACAAAAGACTAGACATGCAATCCATTGATATGGATTCCCAAGGCCTCTCGGGAGTAGGAAGAGGGGTGTATAATCCTTGCTTCTTGATGGTTGGCTTGCCAATGGCACAGGCAGTGCAGGATCTGATATACGTGTTGACATCCTATCGAAGTTTTGGCCAGTAAAAATGTTTCTATAGAATGACCACAGTTTTCTCCACACCAAAATGTCTTTCCATCCGATTGTAGTGAGCCTCCCAAATCATCTTTGCACGCTCTCTTACAGGAACACATAGATGTCCTAGATGGCATAAAAGTCCATCCTGAATGTGAAAATCAGTTACATTTGCGCATGTACCCAAGAGTTGATAGGTGGTGGTGAAGTCAGGATATCGCTGATAAAGTTGGGGCCACTCATATGCCTCATGCCCACAGGAATGGAGCACGGTGGTGAGTGCAACCACGGGAGGTTGACTGAAGCAGTCAATGACACAATTTGTGCTCCATGTCTTATACTTGATGTTGAAATGGAACTGTTGTAGGTATGTGGACCACTTTTGATGGCAGTTGTTCTGCAACTTCCATTGTGTCTGTATGAACTGAAGAGGCTTGTGATCAGTGTGGATGATTGTCTCCTTTCCCATAATGTAATGTTTCCATTGACGACAGGCTTGCACAATGGAATACACTTCCTTGTCATAGGTGGGGTATTTTCGGATAGTATCTAAAAGTGTCTCACTATGGTATGCTACCGGATGATCGTGCTGAGTGAAAACTGTGCCTGCAACATAGTTAGATACATCAATCTCAATCTCGAATGGTTGTTGCAGATCGGGTAAGGATAGTAATGGAGTTGAGCACAAGCAATGCTTCAGATCATCAAATGTTCGTTGTTGTGCCTTCTCCCATGCGAACTTTTCCCTGCCACCGCCCTTGGTCACTTGGTTGAGGGCCCATGCAATATGGGAGAATCCCAACACGAACTGTCGGTAGAAGTTGGCAAGTCCCAAGAATATCTGAAGCTCAGTTAGTATGGTCGGGGTGGTTAATCATGGATGACTTGGATCTTAGTTGGATCCACATGTACCCCATGCTCATCAACAATGTAGCCCAAGTATTGGATCATGTTCATGCAAAAAGAGCATTTTTCCAAGTTGGCATATAGCTTGTGTTGCCGCAAAGTGTTCAAAACCTATTGAATATGTTGCATGTGGTCCTCCCAAGTTCTATTGAAGATGAGGATGTCATCCAGATATACCACCACAAAAGAGTTGGTGAAGGGTCTCAATACATCATCCATCAACCTTATGAAAGTGGTTGGTGCATTTGTTAAGCCAAAGGGCATGACCAACCATTCAAAGAGACCTTCTTTAGATTTTAAGTTTCCTTCCATACATCAATCAGTTCGATGGGAACCTGGTGGTAGTCAGACTTTAGGTCAATCTTGCTAAAGAAATTCCCCCCCTTAAGTTGATCAAGAAGGTCATCAATTCATGGAATTGGTTATCGGTTCCTGACTATGATTTTATTTAATGCTCTGTAATCAATGCAGAGTCACCAGGTCCCATCTTTATTCTGCACCAGTACAATCAGGCTTCTGCAAGAGGAGGAGTTGGGCATGATGTGCCCCTTTTGAAGCAGCTCTTGGATCTGACGCTTGATTTCATCATTTTCCATCAACGAGCAACGATAGACTGGTCCATTAGGCAAAGGTGCATCGTGGGTAAGATCAATTGGATGCTTGACTTGGCAGTGCGTCGGTACCCCGGTGGGTGAGGAGAATATGTCTCTGTACTCTTCCATGATCCCGTCCACTTGCTTCTGCTGCAAAGAGAGGCTCTGTGTAGAGGTCACGGATGTGGTAGCGACCTTCTACTTACTATGAGCATGGATCACAAAGAAGACAAAATTTTCAGTCTGTGAAATGACCTTACTGCATTTCTTAGCAAAGATTAAAGAAATAGTCATAGGCGGCGCTACCTCTGGTATCATGTACAATTGTCTACCCAAAGTAATAATAACATTGTGAGGTCTAGCCCCCGGGGGGGCAGCTCAATTGGCAAGTGCCGTGAAAATGAATTTCTGTGAGGTTTTGAGTTCAACTCCCCCCGACTTACAATGTGTGCCATGTATGGGGCCTCGTGGGCACACTTGGAGGTTATAGTGGTAGCAGTTGGATAACACAGCCGCGTGTAACGCGAGCACGTGCCCAACTAGTTGTTGATTCCTCCAGACATAAACAAAAAAAAAACATTGCGGGGTCTAGACTCATACACGGCATGTTGCTTCCACAAATATGGTTGTCCTAAAAGAACATCACAAACTTCAAGGGGAGAAATATCACACAACACCTCGTCTTTGAAGGGCTTGATGTGATAGGGCAGACAGCACTATTGGCTAACATGGAGATCTCCTCCTTGGCAAAGCTAGCCGATGGTGTAGGATTGTGGATGCGGTGTCATCGACAGGTCCAGCCACTTGACGACCTTTGCTGAGATCAAGTTCTTCTAACTGCCACTATCTGATCCATGTGGATATCGGTGGCCACCCACCTTTTCCAACTGGCTCAAAACAGTTTTCTGACAATTTTGGTAATTTACTATTTTTAGCAGTTTTCACTTTCGGAGCCGTTTTGAGGCTCTAAACGATGTTTTTTTGGGAAAACATGTTTTCAATATGGAACTTCCTTCAATATTGCACCTAAAATGAAGCTCCTCGGCAATACCTTTCCAATGGGCTATCATGCGCCTAAAATGGAGATCGTATGCAAAAGTTACGACCCCGGGAAGTTGATGTACTAACTCACCCAAACGGGGCCCACATGACTTTTTGCGCTTCATCTCCTAGGGTTAGGTTTTTGGATGTCTAGGGTTTTTGGCATTCCTGTTTATTGTAAAAATTCCTTTAGAGCCTCATTGTAGTCATCTTCTTGTGAATGTGAGTAGTCGTCACATCTCTTCTCAAAGATAAGTTGCCACCATTCTAGCGAGTCTTTCACTTTGTATTTTTACAGTCTCTGTACATTTCTTTCATTAATAGAAATCGTGTATTAATGTATCTCTGTATTTATGGTTTCATCTCTTATACATTTTTGTTATATTAGTGGATATCCACAATATCTCTGTACATTTCTTTATTATATCTCCGCTCTCATTTCGTGTCGAAAATAACATGGATCAGTGGTATCAGAGCAGGCTCCTCTTGATCATTTTTTAGTGCATGTCCCCGACGAGGTCCGAATATAGAAAGTTGGGTATCGAGCTTGTCTCTCTTGAAGACAATCTCTCTCACACGCCCAAGAAATCCTCCATGGTGGAAGAAAAGAAAAATGACGAAGCAGACAATCCTATAATTATGTTGCTTGAGCAAGCTCTCACGCGACAAAGGGACGAAATGATGGAGAATTTTTCCCACATCCTTCAACGCCTCCCAGTAGCATCAGGACCATATTCATCAAGCGACCACTTTGGAGGCACCTCTCCTTTTAAGGTACAAGTCAGATAGATGTGGATGCCCTAGATAAATGGTTAAATCTGTTAGAAGGTTATTTCTCTGTTCACAATTTTTTCAACAGAGAAAAGATCATCTTCGCGCTCCTTAAGGCTCTCCCCCATGTCAAACATTGGTGGGAAACTTACTGGGAGCAGAGTTCCACAGAGGAGTCTGGAATATATGGGGTCGAGCCCACTTGGTATTTTTTTGTGGATGCAGTAAAGGAACAGTATTACCCTGTTGGAAACTATGAGGACCGGTGCATGAGATGGACCACACTACGGCAAGAGAGGGACCAAGCAGTTTCAGAGTTCACCAATACCTTCCATACCTTGTGCACCAAGATAGGTATCAAAGTATCTGAATGACATTTGGTTCTGAAATACCATGGGGCTTTACACAGATACATCCAAACTGAAATGCATTTTCTGGACATCTCATCACTCGGTGCTACCTATCTATATGTTGTTAAAATCGAGCAGAAATTTAAGCACCAGAACAAACGGGAGTTCGGGTCTACAAATCCGCAACAACCAAATTATGACAAAGACATCCCTAACAAACAGTCTCCCGAAAACCAGTCCAAGCCACGGGAAAATAAGGGTCACGGGAAGACAAAGAAGGACACCAGAAAATGGTGTGATTTCCACAAAATCCCCTGGAACAACACTAATGAATGTCGCTCAAAAAAGTCATTGGTGGCCAAGATCAAAGACAAGGAGTTGAACCCTGATTTAGAATCTGATTCTGAAATTACTGGTAAAGGATAGATCATTGATGCAGACCCCACTGTTATTGTTGCGACCGCAGCAATTCAACCAGAAGAACCAACAGATCCTAAAAAGGGGGAGCGCCTTTTTCATTCACGGTTCTGGCTGAAGGGGACCCCGCTGCATTTTATTGTTGATAGCGGAAGCCAGAAGAACCTCATCTTAGTAGAGGTCGTCAAACAGTTGGGATTGTCGACAACACCACACCCGCAACCATACAACATCAGGTGGCTTCGCCAAGGACTAGATCTATGTGTCAGCCAACAGTGTTGATTGTAATACAGCATCCAACCCTTCAAGGATGAGGTATTATGTGATGTTGCCCCACTAGATGTCTGTGATGTTCTCTTGGGCCAACCATATATGTGGAGACGCCATGTTGTTTATGAGTCTCGACCCCGTAGTGTCATTGTTACTTTGGGGGGTCATCTCTACAGAATACCATAGGTAGTTCCAACTATTGTTCCACCTAAAAAGTGTCGCAAGGTAGTATCTCATACTGCAAAATTTAGCTTCTTCATAATTTGTTCAAAAGGGGAACAGAAGGAAACTACAACCACTACAGCCTCGCCCCATGCACCTTCTATCCAACAGAAGCAGGTCGGTAAGTTTGCAACAAAGCGCAAAGATTCCTTATGCACATTKTCCTCTCATGTAGATCGACTTGTTGAACAGCCTCAACCTCAATAGGTTCATGACAGACTTCCACAAACTGAGCAGCGCGACGTCTCCAGCAAGGCAAGTAGCTCGCCAAGATTCAGATTCAATAAACGTTTTTGCCTCTCCCTCGGGCACTCAACGCAATGGAGACCATTGCTTCCTAAGGAGGGAGGATTGATCCAGGTGGATATCGGTGCCCACCCACTTTTTCCAACTGGCTCAAAATAGTTTTCTGGCAATTTTGGTAATTTACTGTTTTTAGCAGTTTTCACTTTCGGAGCCGTTTTGAATCCCTAAACGATGTTTTTTTGGGAAAACATGTTTTCAATATGGAACTTCCTTCAATGTTGCACATAAAATGAATATCCACGATGATACCTTTCCAATGGGCTATCATGCACCTAAAATAGAGATTGTATGCAAAAGTTACGACCCCGAGAAGTTGATGTACTAACTTACCCAAACGGGGCCCATGTGACTTTTGGCGCTTCATCTCCTAGGATTAGGTTTTTGGATGTCTATGGTTTTTGGCATTCATGATTATTGTAAAAATGCCTTCAGAGTCTCATTGTAATCATCTTCTTGCGAATGCGAATAGCCGTCACATCTCTTCTCAGAGATAAGTTCCCACCATTCTAGCGAGTCTTTCACTCTGTATTTTTACAGTCTCTGTACATTTCTTTCATTAATAGAAATTGTGTATTACTGTATCTCTGTGTTTATGGTTTCATATATGATACATTTATGTTATATTAGTGGATATTCGTGATATCTCTATGCATTTATTTATTATATCTCCGCTCTCATTTTGTGCCGAAAATAATCCGGATCACTATCGACAATGAAATGAAGTGGAGCCCCCTTTACCCACATTTGTGAGTGAAAGAGGCATTCCCCTTCCTCTAGTTCTTTTGGTTTTCTTGATTGGACTTTGGTGGTAATGATAGTGGCATTGGGTTCGGCATCGATAATCTGTTTCCCTCCTTCTGGATTTGATTCGAAGTCAAAATATGTCTCTGAATCGGAAGCTTTCTTCTCAGCCACCAGTGACTACTTGGAGGGACATTCTACAGTGTTGTGCCAAGGGATTTTATGGTATTCACACCATTTTCACGTGTCCTTATTTGACTTCTCATTACTCTTCTTGTGTTGTGGCTTGGACTGGTTGTCCTGAGAGTGGCCATCTTTTCTCTGTCCCTTTTTTTGTGGCTTGGGGTCGCCTTTTCCCTGCTTCGGTTGTGAGGAGTTTGCAGATCCAAACTCTCGCCTCTTCTGCTTAAATTTATGCTCGATCTTGATAGCATATCTATAAATTTCACCTAATGATGCGATGTCTAGAAACTCCATTTATGTTTGAATGTATCTATGAAAACAGCCATGGTATTTGATACCCAATTTGGTGTGCAGGGTATGGAAAATATTGATGAAATCTAGTACTGTTTGGTACCTTTCCTGACGCAGCATGGTCCATTTTGTGTACTGGTCCTCGTAGCTTCCAACAGGGTAGTATTGTTCGTTAATGGCATCCCTGAAGGAATCTCATGTGGGGGCGACCGCAAATATTTCATATTCCTCTATGGACCTTTGCTCAGAGTAAGTATCCCACCAGTCCTTAACATGGGGAACGACCTTGAGGAGTGCAAAAATAATATTTTCCCTGTCGGAAAAATTGTGGACCGAAAATTACCCTTCAAGCAGATTCAGCCATTTATATATAGCATCCACATCTATCAGTCCTTCAAATAATGGAATATCAAAATTTACTTGTACCTTAAAGGGGGTTGTATGGCCACTTGATGAAGAAGTGTCTCCTATGGGCAGTCGTCGAAGGATCTGTGCAAATTTGTCCATCATTTCGTTCCTTTGTCGCGCAAGGGATTCCTTGAGAAACGTTTTGAAAGGATATCCATCATATTTATTCTCGTCCCCCGTGGGTTGTTGTCGGGCTCGGCCTGGCCGATCTTGCAAAGGATCAACTAGTTTGAGTCCCAACTTCTTGTACCCAGATCTTGTCGGGGAATGCACGAAGAAAAATAAATGAAGAGCAAACCGCTTTGATACCACTGATCGAGATTTATGAGCGGAAAAAAAATGAATAACAAACTGAATACAATAACAGAGAGATACGGAGAACAAAAACAGATATCCAGTGAACAATAACTTCTATTGAATAAATAAAATAGGTCGAAACTATAAAACTGTAGAACTAAAAACAACTTGCTCAAATGGTGGTAGTTAACTCTTAGAAGAGATGTGGTTTCTACACGCATCTGTCAGAGAAGAATTATTACAATTAGGCTCTAGAGGCCTTTTTAACATTACTCATGAATTTCAAAACCCTACACATCGAAAAACCTAACCCTAGGAGATGAAACACCAAAAGTTATGTGGGCCCCGATGGGTAAGTTGGTACCTCAACTTCTCATGGTCGTAACTTTTTCATATGACCTCTGTTTTAGGTGCGTGATAGCCCGTTGGAAAGGTATTTTTGAGAACTACACATTATGTCATCAAAATCTAACTTTGTCTACAATTTGAATATGGAAAGACAAAAAAAAAAAACATTGTTTAGGGCCCCAAAACAACCCTAGAAGTACAAAAAGATGTACTGATATGAAAACTTCCAAAATAAGCAGGTTAGATTAGGTGGGAAGCCACGAATATCCACCTGGAAGTTTTGTAAGGCTTTAGACAGACCCAAAAATGTAGAACCCACAATTACAACGAATTACAGAAGAACGTGCTAAACTAAAAACTGTCAAGAGGAGCCAGTTGGAATAGGTGGGTGGCCACCAATATCCACCTGGATCATGAATGGTTGTTATCCTCCCCATATAGATTCAATTCCTTATAAGTGACATGTGATGCCCTTAATGGATCTATAAGATACTCTTTTTGTTGCGTATGTTGCCCATGTTGTTGAGCAATCAATATCCCGCCAATCCTGGCCTCCCCATGTTCTCTCGCGAATTTCGGGGGGGTTTCTGTGGACGTAGCGAGCTATTGGTCTTCGATGTCGTGAACCACCCACACACACACACATGTGTGTGTGTGTGTGTGTGTGTGTGTGTGTGTGTGTGTGTGTGTGTGGAAGTAGCAAGTACCAGTCTTTGGTGTCATGAACCACGTGTAAAAAAAAAACCATTAGATGTAGCTTGGGTGGTTGGGAGGAATGGTTGTTATCCTCCACACCCAAGTTCAATTCCTTGTAAGTGACATGTGATGCCCTTAATGGGCTATAAGATACTCTTGTTGTTGAGTATGTTGCTCATGCAGTTGAACAATCAATATCCCACCAATCCTTGCCTCCCTATGTTCTCTCGCGAAATTTTGGGGAGGGGGGGGGTTTCTATGGACATAGCGAGCTACTAGTCTTCGGTGTTGTGAACCACATGTGTGTGTGTGAGTATATATATATATATTTTTTTTATTTTTTTTTCATGGAAAAAAGAGTAATTTTATTCATCCAGAGAGACAAAATTACATGCTATAGGTGCCATACAGCACTGATCATATAGAAAAAACATTAGATGATTCATGGGCACAGCTGATTGAGAAACCTCCAAATAAAAAAGGAGCATGAGTTTCAAAAACAATATCTATACATAAGTGTATATACATCATTTTTTGACCAAACAAAACTCAAGAAAAAAGGACCAATATCACAGTCTTGAAGGTCTATATCCAATAGACATAGATAGTGTCATAGTAAGTTCATGTCATCATACCATTGTATAATACACACATGTTATTATATATACTGGTAGTAGATTCCACAAAGAAAATATTTAGATTTGTCGGATGATGCCTTCTATGAAGGGCCTATGATAGTATTCATAGACTTCTTCACCCGCCAAGTCGGTGATGTGTCGGCTGCCAAAAAAGAGTTGAAGCCCATTTTTTGACAATCAATATGCTAGTTGGTTGTGTTCCCTATATACATGAGAGAGTGTGTAAGCTTCGAATGCGTTCAAATATCTGAATATTTCCTCCAAAATTGGCAATAAAAAAATGTTATGACAGATTTGTGTTTTTCGGGTCCAGTTGATAGCATTCATAGTCACCAAATAGTTGGATAGAGTAAATCCCATTTTCCCCAACAAATTGTAAAAGGAGTTTTAGTGACATAAGCTCAACAAAGTTGTTTGTTTCTGCCCCCAAACCCATCTTTATTTTGAAGTAATGTGTATCAGATAAATGCAAAAAATGCCANCCCCCCCCCCCTCCCCCCCCGACAATTTTGTTGATCGTTTTGTGATGCACCGTCAAAGATGGCCCATGGAGAGGACTGATTAATAGATTCGAGTGAAATAATAAGGACAGTTGGAGTATCTTTTTCCTATGGAAAGTGTAAAAGAATTGAGATGCCCTGAGCATCAATGCAATTTGGAAGAGAAGGTCGATCCTAAAAAATAGCTTTTTTACGAGCTAACCAAATGCCCCAGTAGATAATGAGGGGGAGAGATTGTATCTTTTTGTGGGCTTGATCATGAATCAAGTCATGCCAAGCCATCTCCAATGTGGGGCCATCCCAAACCACAACCTGATTGAGTCGCAATGCAATCTCAGCCCATACCCTTTGGGTAAAAGGGAAATTGATGAAAAGATGGATACTAGATTCATCTGCCCCTTTGCATAGTGGGCACCGGCCAGGGCCAGCAATGCATTGTTTCCTCATATTGTCCCAAATTAGAATTTTGTTATAGATAGCACACCACATGATAATCTTAGCTTTGTGTGGGAATTTTAACTTCCATAGTCCTCGCCACCACCAACTTGGTTCCCTATGCTTGATTTGGAAATTTAAAGCAATATGTCCCAATTTTGAAGTATATACCCCATGGGGAGCTTTCTACCACACAAGTTCATCATCTCTATCGGTAATCCAAATATGTTTGGAATGGAGGGCCATCGTAAACTTGTTCCACATAAGAGTTTGGTTGCCTACCATACCTAAGGCTTCAAGTCCCATCCAACCTTGTTTCCATATTGAGGTGGATCCTGGATCTGTCACCTGTGAGATGAAGTGGATATCTTGCTCATGAAGTCTTTCAGTGAGTTCAATGGGTAGAATATGAGCTTGTCAACTCCCCTGCCAAGGATCAACCCCAATTCTAACCCGATTCCCCCTGCCAACACGTCATTCCAGACCATCACCAATAACAGGGAAAGAAGAGATCATTGTTTTCCAAATAAGAGAAAAGTGGGGATGTGATTTCTCTATTTTCCAGATCCAATCTTCAATTGTATCCGCCTTGATGTATTTATGAAATGCCACTGTGGTCCATAAGTTGGTATTGAAATTAGCCTCCATCCAACTTTGGCTGCCAATGCTTTTGAGAAAACAAAAATATTCTTCAATCCCCATCCACCCAATGCCTTTGGGAAAGCAAGGCGATCCCACTTCACCCAAGGGGGAGTATAATGTTCCTGAGTGCTAGACCAAATAAAATGAAAGCATATTCTTTTGGCCTTCTCTAGAATCCCCTTCAGTATCTAGGCCAGAGACATCCAATAGACAGGAATGGCTTCCATTACTAATTTGGCCAAGGTAAGTCTTCCAGCTCTAGAAAGCCACCTAAAGCTCCAGCCTTTGAGATGTTTTTCCAACTTTGCCAAAAGCTAGCGTTGGTCAGCTTTGTGGTAGTCAATTGGTTTAAGGTGGAATCCCAAGTATTTTATGCCTTCTTAGAATTCAATGGTCGGGAAAGGGAAAATATGTCTATAGTGGGCTTCAAGGGTTGCCTCCATACCTGTGAAGGTTAGAGTAGACTTCTGAATATTGATAACCAGTCCAATGGCCCCCTGAAACAATTTAAGAATCTTTACAAGTTTTTCAGCATCCCTCTGTCGCCCACTGCAGAATATAGGGATATCATCCACAAAGAAAAGGTGAGTGACTCTAAGCCTCTAGCCAATCGATACACCTTGAAATTACCTCGTTCCAATAGCCTCACCAATAGAACAACTTAGACCTTCTACGACCAGCAGGAAAAGCAGTGGGGAGAGGGGGAAGCCTTGTCTTAAGACTCTCTTAGATTGGAAAAAAGGGGAGGTTACCCCATTAATAAGGACTGCAAAAGAAACCGAGGATAAACAAGCCATCATCAACTTGATAAAAGGAACTCCAAACCCCAAATGAGTAAGGAGTCTGATAAAGGACCAGTTAACATAGTCAAAGGCCTTAGATAAGTCAATTTTCAGGATTTATCCCCAAGACTTTGTGGTATTTAGACTGTGTAGCCTCTCTTGAGCTACATTGATTGCTTCATGGATATTACACCCTCCAAAAAAACGAATTGTTCTTGCGAGATGGCACCCGAGAGGATAGGCTTTTGTCTTCGAGCAATGACCTTGGCCAAAATTTTGTAGAAGCAGTTACATAATGATATTGGCCTGAAGTCATCGAAGGATTGTCGCTCATCTGATTTTGGGATAAGAGCAATGAAAGTAGCATTTATAGGGGCATACAATCTCCCATTTCTCCTGGATTCTCCAATAGCCTGAAGGAGCTTCAGCCCAAGGAGCTCAAAAAATCCCAGATAGAATTCCATTATCAATCCATCTAGACCTGGGCTTTTATCCTTCTGAAAATTATGGAGAGTTTCCTTAAGCTCCTTCATTCCCACTTCCGCAAAAAGATCTATGTTTCCTTCCTCATCAACAAATATAGGGAAGAGCAATGCCAGTGTTATAATCTCTGCAATATTAACCCCTGGGTCAGCCCTGAAGAGGGATTAGAAATGATTTTTCCCCAGTTGGGCTAACCCATCAAATGAGGAAACAGAAGTGCTCGATTGATCCTTTAATTGTTGTATAGTATTTGTCGTCTTCCTTCCTTTCTCGAAGGCTTGGAAAAATTTAGTATTCTCATCACCTTTATTTAACCAGGTAGCCCTGATTTTTAGGCGCCATTCAGCTTCTTTATCTTCAAGCAGCTTCCTGTGACGCGCTTCAAGTGCCAAGAGATCAGCCTTAGCCTCCAACGAAATGTAACCACCATCTGCAGTCTGAGAAAGGTGCTCAAACCTATCTTCAATTTGGCTTCATTCAATATCCTCCCTAGAACGCTTGGTATTTTCCCAAGGAATAACTAGCTACTTGATACGTTTTAAGTTTGACACAAAGTGGATTGCATCCAGGATGTCTGAGCCCTGATCAAAAGGAATCCAATTCTCCTTGACAATATTCTGAAATTCTTCATCAGCTAGCCAAGTTGCATTGAATTTGAAAGGACCGACAGGCTTCGTGGGACCCCTGATCAGTTCGAGCCATACTGGGGAGTGGTCAGAAACACCACCACATCCCACCCATTGCTTGAGCTGCAAAGGGAGGTCCATAATAGATTTCGAGACCAGAAAATGATCGAGACGTTTGGCAATCTAGGCATCCCCTGTCTGTCGATTCCTCCAAGTGAGTAGCTTTATTGGAGCAATGTCGATGAGCCCATGGTCATTTACAAGGTGGGTGAAGAGAGCAGTTCAGTTGTCTGGGCGAGCATTGGGGCCCCAAATTTCCGCTTCCCCCAAATAAAAATTCAAGTCCCTTGCAAGGATGAGGTTCATTGTTCTGAGAAAATGTTTGTTGAGTAGAAAATCCCAATAGGGGGCTCGTTCAAAATACAGCCCGTAAACATTTAGAACCCGGAACTCTAGGCCCATTCCTTCTATCTGCAAATCCACTCCCAAATAGGACTCAAAAGCCCAGGGGTTTGTGACTTTGACCAGTCGTGAGTTCCAACCAATCGCCAACCCACCCGACCAACCAAGAGCATCAGATCCAAAGAAATTCTAGGATGGGAGTAAAGTCTCCAACATCGTAGTCACTATAGCCTATGCCGCCAAAGTTTCTTGAAGAAGGATTACATAGGGTTGATTCATCAAGATCAATCGCTTCAGTGGGAGTTTCTTATGGGAGCTCACCACTCCCCAATAGTTGAAAGATAGAATCTTCATGGGGGAACCCCGCTTTGGGCTCGCGCTGCTCTAAGGCCCCAAAAATTGAACGTTGACATCCATAAGCGATATCGACTAAGGCATGGCTTTGTGCTTTCGAGAGGTGGGAGTTTCGGCCCCTTCCCTTTTTCGGAGGATACTCGCCAGGGTTTGGACCCAAACCAGCGCCACTAGATTCCAAAACAATTTTTCGGTTCCGGAGGTTTGAATCATCCGAGCCCATGGAGGAGGGCTCATCTGATGAACAAGGCATGTGAGAGCCAGGAGAGGGGAGTGGAAAGAGGGAGCATGAGGCGATTGGGGTGGAGATGGGTAGGGAGGAAAATGAATTCACCCCAAAAGACAGAGTTGCAGGGAAGGGAAGGTCTCGAAAAGAGGGGGGAGTATCCAACTTTAAGAAGTTTAATGAATGAATTAAACCATTAATAGGAGCGAGAATGGAGATATGCATACCAAGAAACGAGCCAAGATGCTAAGGGGGAAACATCCTTGGTGATGGTGTATCCACGAAACCCGCATCTGGTTGATGTGATAACAAAACAATCCTATTCTCATCAGAAATCTATCCCTGAATGATTGTAGCTCTCCTCTGACCCTTAGGCAAGGGGGCCGATGAAGAAGACACGTCGTTCAAGGAGGGGAGAGAGTTGGAGCCCTCATTTACCAACGCGCCATTATGTTTCGGAGTCTGAACAGCTGGATATTTTCCTTCTCAGCCTCAGAAAGGAAGGGGGAAATCCTTTACAATGTGAACATGTTCATGGCATCGCCTGCATCTAAATGGTAACCCTTCATAATCCAAGATTTGAGTTCTGGTGCAGCCTATGTCAGTCATCTTAAATTGCTTTTGTAAGCCCCCTCTGATGTTGAGAGATACAAGTATACGAGCCACAAAAATTTCCCCAGTTTCTTTGAAAGACATCTATGGCCAAGAAATTTCCAAGCATATTCCCAATATGTTGAAAACATTTAAGGGAGTAATACATCAGGGGGGGTCCAGGTAGTCAAACCTAAACTCGAATAGTGTCCATTTTTTCATTATCAACATCAAAAGTGGGTTCCCATTTTTTCAGGAGAACTGGGGAGGAATTAATACACCAACCACATTGCAGGGTTTTTTCAGCTTGTGAGACTTCAGAGAAAATGATCAGAAACCACCCTTTTGATAGGGAGGAGGGTCATAAGAAGAACCCCAAGATGCAATCACCCAAGACAGAGGGGTTTTGAGATTGAAGTGTCAGCGACATGCTTTCTCGACAAGAGATATATCTGCTAGTTCAATGGCCTATGCCATCGATAAGTCTTCGCCAAAAACCAGATTAGACTCTTATGTGGACGTCGATACACACTTGTTTTGACGCCTCCTTTTTCTTGTTGTTCCTTTTGGGGAGAGTATTTCTACAAGAGAAGAGATCGAAGTCATCCCCAACTTGTCCAAAGTGTCGTACCATCCATTTAGATTTGTTGGGTCGAAACTAGACGCAATAAAACCAACGCTATGGGGTAGGGTTCCAGTAGCTAGGGGTTGTGGAAAATCCGAACTAGGGTGGAGATAGGAGAGAAAGAAGTCTTGATCTAGGCCTGGGATAGATTCAATGTCAATGCCCATGGGGGAACTTCCCAAAAATGGGGTTTCTACAAGGTTGGGAGAGACAGACCCATCATCAAAACGAGGAGGAGACAAGGAGACTAGTGCCAAACCCAGATCCGAAGCTTTGAATGAAGTGGTTGAGGCTGAAGCAAGAAAGGAAAACAAAGAAGGACCTCCCGTCCAAATCGACGAACTGCCAGCTGGCGGTGACCAAGGTAGAAACTCTATTGGGTCCGAGGAATAATCGACGAAGACCTCATAAACCGCCATAATCGTCAGCCAAAAAAACCGCAAAAATAAACCCTTGCCACCGGAAAAAACCTAAGCCGTAGACACAAAAAAAACACGACCACTGCAGCCAACAGAAAAGATGATTAGGGATTTTTCGAGCCTACAGTAATAGTCGAGCCGCAGAGCCATTTTTTCCTCCCATATATATATATATGCAGCGAACATGATGGATTATGATTCTGATTAGTAATTTATATTACTAATCGATTATTATTATTATGATTATTATTATTATTATTATTAACTCTATTTTTTTATTTATTATAATACTTTATATATGTTATTAAATAATCCTTCATAATAACAAACTATTAGTATTAATTAAAGATAATATGTTTCATTAATTAAAAAAATAATATTCGCTATTAATAAGTTATTTTCAAACTTATCTAATTATATTATTGAGTATACCATACCAAGGTCTTATCAAGCCCTTCAAAATCAAATAATCTACTAGGGAAGAATTATTTAGCATAAATCTAAGTTAAGTGGTACATAACATCACTATGTACTTGGTAGCAAATTGAATGGTGGTTTTCCCTCTTTAATGTATTAACCTAAACTTTCAAAAGAAAATTTTCAAGGTGGATGTATGCTTGCCTAAATAGATAAGTATATGTTTGCAAACTCTTATTCTATATCATTCCCTTCACACTGACCTTATAATTCTATACAAGAAGTTATGGTGTTCCCTTAAACAGTAACCTTATGATTCCTCACATTAAGTTCTACACACTACACTTTTGTCAATGAGTAACCTTATGATTCCTCACATTAAGTTCTACACATTACACTTTTGTCAATGATCAATTGGAACTCCCCAAAAGAATGATAATGGAATTGTATGCAAATACAACCACAATTTCACATGTAGTTTTTTATAAAATATAATATTACAATAATAATATAACGTTTATATGATGCTACATATTTATGTATGAAACACTATTTTGACGCAATAGGATGCAATCACAATGCTCACATGTGACAATATTTTAGCAAAACTAAAACGATGCAAACCATAAAAAAAAAAAAAAAAATCTAGTGTTTTTAGCATCATAAACNAAAAAAAAAAAAAAAAAATCTAGTGTTTTTAGCATCATAAACTAAACACAAATTCACATCACATAATCTGACACACCAACCACAAAAATTGAAAATTATAAAATAAATTGTGGTAGCATAATAAACGATATTGTAGTAGTGATTATGTATTTATATCATGTTGTTTTATAAAAAACAAAATATCACAATAATACCTAAAATATGTTATAAAATAACAATGTAGATACTTTGACTAATATAATATATGTAGTTTTCACAATTGATAATGTTTCTTACAATGTAGATACTTTAACTAATATAATATATGTAGTTTTCACAATTGATAATGTTTCTTAATAAATTGGGGATTTTCAGAATTTGAACTTCTAAATTAAATATATATCACGAACATCCAAAATTGTTCTAATTTTAAAAAGCATTTTATCATGTATTCACTTTTGAATCACATAATTTGGATATTTCAATCAAAAGTTATGTACAATTTAATTTGATTTGTTTTCAACCTTTCTTTAAAATGGGTTTCCATGCTAACTTTGCACTTGCAATTACTTTACAATTTTTGCACCCATTCTTGTCGAAAAAAATTATTCTCGATGGTTTAAAAACTCTTTTTCCAATGAATTTATAATATTCAACCCTTCTTTAAAAGTAATTGATCCGCAATTCTATATGCAAAATTTAAAATGAAACAATAAAATAGATTGGCACAAGAATAAAAACGTTGCACAATACAAAATATGTAGAGAATGAAAGAGAACAATATTGGAATTGAGAAGTAAATGATCATCTATTGTATTTTCAGCAAGAAGACACCCTTTTTATCAAACTAGATGTCTTTTTGTTTACAGTAACAGCAAGAGACTTGTTTTTATTTATGTCTGACAAGCATTGTTTCCAATTATTACTGACTGACTTAACTAACCTTCTAACATAAATTATGGAGCACCTTTTCTTACTGGACTAACGAAGGCTTTTTATTAATTAACTACCTAACGGAACTAACATGTTAATTATTTGTTATGAAACTGTTATACGTCCTCATGCTGATTGGCAGGGAGATGGGCACCCTCTCTGTGGCCCAGTAATTTCCATCCTAACTTCATATTGACAATAATTCAATAATTTCCACACCAATTCTTGTAAAATACATGTGATAGTTAAAAAAATCATTTTTACAATGAATTTGATCATACTTAATTTGGAACTGTCCACAAGAGTTATACAGATGTTACAAATACCTGCTATTTCTTTATCATTCTTTAGATACATAAATTGTACAGGTTGTCTCTCCTATAATTCATGCTAAATCTTCTTACATGACACCCTAAAACAGCATCTTTCAAATGAATTAGGATAAAAATATAAAATTGAAAAAAAACGACTTGTATTTTACAAAGAGCAAAACAAAGCTTATATTTACAAAGAGCAAATCAAAGTAAACTTAGTTAAATTCGGTGAATTAGGAAGACTGAATTTTGATCAACCAATAAAAAGTTTTACCCAAATTATAGAGCCCTAAATTTTTTGGCAATTATTGATAGCTAAATGAAAATTTTAACTTGTATGGACTATGATCCTAAAAATCTACACCAAATCTGCTAAAATTTTGATATATTAGCCTAATATCTCCCTCTTGCCAGCAAATCATGTTTCACCGAATTCAGATTTGAATAAAAAAAAGTGATGGCTGTGTCTCGATCCAAGAACCCACTTGCTCTAATACCAGCTGGTATAAACCAAATCATCCAAAACAGGCTGAGAAGCACTGACTATGCGAAATATAAGTGAAAAGCACAGCTCCAACATATCGTACCAACACAACCCCAAAGAAATAAGAAAATAACTCCAAATAACCCTTAAAACTAACAATATGGAATAATCATATCCTTTGTGGGACTAATATGTATAATAATTCATCAGGCATTCAATGACCAACCTAGATGATTTATTTATTCGATTAGGTGCACATGTTTTAACTCTTAAAAAAAAGTAAGACAATCATCTTTAATTAATTTTTACTAAAAACAAAGCATTTTGAGGCCATGGTGAACACCAGAGTTTTAGGGCCTATTTATGTGACCTCTAATGAAAGAATTGCAAATCTGCCATTCAGTTACCAATTCTTGTGATTCTTAACTAAACCAAGCTTCTAACTCCATATATTTGTAAGACGCTGCATGTTTTTATAGCTATAGTTTCTTTTTTTAAGACCTAGGGGAATTGGTAACTGACCAGGATTACCTGGGTAAAACCCAGGTTCAAATCCAGTTGGCTGCCACTATAAACCCTAGGCTAGGTGCAATAGCCCACAAGCCACACCTAACAAGAAACTCAGGCCTCAACCTAGGGCTAAGACATCCCAAATGGGAGCAACCACCCTTTCAGCCAATGTCTTATTGGGGATTTGAACCTGGGTGGAGAGAGCGTGAAACTTACCCTCCAACCATTCGAGCTATTGCCCCTCAAACTTTATAGCTGTTGTTTCCTAATCAATGAATGACAAGACAAAATCAGGCATGCATGTGGGGGCTACTCAAAATGGAAGAAAAACTTCAGGAGTTTGAAGGTGCATTACCTCTACAAATCTGGAATGCAAAAAAAATATTAGATCAATTGCTAAAGAAAAGAATCCCCATTGTGTTTCAGCTCTTGTTTATAAAGAGGGGGAACTATTCATGAAAGTTCAATGTTCAATGCCCAGCTGCGGATACAAAAAGCATAAAAAGTAAATGGAAAGTTTATACACACCCACAACAAAATATCCAATAATTCTTGCATATGTAGTAAAAATAATGAAAACAGCCAGTATCGTGCAATTATAGAATACACTAGTAAAAAGATAATCCATAATAATTAGGACTGAAAAAGGCTAAAACTGACACATAACAAAATATTAGATCCACATTGAGAGTCAAACCTCAGTTTATCAATAAGGCAACCAACGTGTCAATGCTACCAATACTGTTGTCAAGACAAATAGTTACATCCATTACCATAAATCAATGCAACTTAAGTTTGGACTCTCAAAAAGGTGATGAGATCCCCACTGTAACCATTATGCTGTTCAAGGAACTGCCCAATAATCTCCGGTTACAAAATAAGATCAACATAGGGAACGAAATGACAATGGACAGCGAAGTGCCAAGAGAAAACAAGACTCTCAATGTTGTAATCCCAGAAATACAAATTCAACGCCATCCAAACCAACTCTGTGCATGTACTGTAACTGCAGAAGTATCGGAACAATTTTGTTAGTAAGTAGTGCAGTTCCAAGATGTATTGAATGTAATTGGAGGCATCTTTCAGCACAATGTGAAGTAGGTGGCCTTCATCAACAAGCTTAGATGTCCTTTGTCTAGTACCTCAGAGATGTAACTAAATTTCCAATAGTACACAAGTGTGTATCCTGGTTGAACTAAATCACAGCTTTCTTATCAATATTTTGCTTGCAAAAATTCAGTAGACAGTGAAGGCATTTTACCTTGTACACAGTCAATCAGCGATTAATTACTTCTGGTTTATATGGACCGCTCAACTTTTAGTCTTAGAATGGCCCCACTTCAGCTAAATATCTTTCATATTCCAGTTCCACAGCTTTCTTCTGATATCCAGAAGATAAGAGGCTAGAAGACGATGGAGTACCCAAACCTCCCATTAATGAACCTCGTGATGGTGACTCGGAATATACACTGCCTGATGGAACTGATGGAGGTGCATAGCGCTGATATATAGAAATCCTGGCTTGGTTTGGAGAAAAATGGCTCATAGCATCAGCTGAATGGACATTTAGTTTTGACATCGAGGAATCATGCACATTGCCTAGCACTTGTTGAGATCTAGGTGGCCCTTGCACGCCGCTTGATGATTCTACAGAAGGCAGTGGCATCTGATATAGACCATGCGTGCAATATGAAGTAGCTGGCAGATTGTTGAAAGTACCTCCTTGCAAAGGACTGACACTATGGGATGGCATACCAGAACGGTTGTTATCAGAAAAGGGATTATAAGGAGATGATGATACAGTCCTAGTTGGAGGACTCCATGATGGCTGTCCATAATCACCAGAATGGACAGGCAATCTTGGTGGTTGTTGCTTATCAAAAGTGTAAAGACCTTCCGCAGGTCCCACCCCAGAGGCAGAAGGAGGCCATCGTACCATCCTTACAGCTAAAGTCTTGCCTTCCAACCTGTAGCCATTCATATGTGCAGTAGCTTGAGCAGCACAATGGATGTTATAAAATTTTACAAAACCGTAACCTTTGCTTGAACCGTTCACATGGTCCCTAATGACTTTGGCTTCAGCTATTCTACCAAAGGAAGAGAACAGCTTAATCAATTGTTCCTCTTCCATGGTAGGAGGCAGATATCCCACATATACATTTGAGTGATCAATTTCTTTACCATGATTGTGTTCAAAATGAGATCCCAAACCCATAGGGCTAAAGGAAGGACTGTCAGAACTAGATTCCACACCCACATGTGAAGAGTAGGGGCTGTATCCATGCGGACGAGAACCTTGTATGGAAAAGGTTCCAAATCCACCACCCTTCCTTATATCCGGTCCTATTCCAGCACTTCTATTTTCTGTATGTTCCAAACCTTCAGCTAACCATGACATATAATTGTCTCTAAGACCCAGTGGTTGTGTGGAATGTCCTGGAAGCCCAGACACACTCTTTTCCATGGATACCTTACTTATCTCGGGTCCTATTCCATCTTTCCCACTTTCTGGGTGTTGCAAGCCTCCAGTTAACCATGACATATAATTTTCTGTAAGACCCAGTGATTGAGTGGACTGCCTTGGAAGCCCAGACCCACTATTTTCAACAGATACCTTCCTTATCTCAGGTCCTATTCCAGCTTTTACATTTTCTGGGTGTTCCAAGCCTCCAGCTAACCAAGACATATAAGTGTCTGTAGAAGCCAGTGCTTGAGAGGATTGTATTGGAAGCTCAGACCCCCTCTTTTCCATCAATACCCTCGTTACCTCATTTCCTATTCCAGCATTTCCATTTTGTGGGTGTTCCAATCCTCCAGCTTGAGCTAACCATGACATATAATTGTCTGTAGGACCCAGTGGTTGAATAGGCTGTCTTTGAATCCCAGACCCACTCTTTTCCATAGATACTGCTGATTTCCCTGTTCCAAGTTCAAAGCATAAATCTTGGTCATTAGTAGTGTCCACTTTTGCACCCTGCAATGATATCCTCACTGGACAAGCGGCTTGCTTATGACCTTCCTTCCCACATAATCTACAAAGATCAAGTTTGAGTGTGCCATTAATTACTGCCAATTCTCGTAGTTGAGCCCGTTTGTGTGCATTTTGTTTTTCATCTAAAGGCACAAGCAATTTTTCAACCATCCTGCAAGCCTCCTCTACAGAATTCTCATTATCTGCCTCTACTAAAACATGCAAATCATCATTGTCTGATGGGTCTGGCTTCAGATCTCGCCTCTGTAATTGACTATCCTTTCTGGATCCTCTCCCTCTTAGCACTATCTTAGCCCCAGTTTCTTGCTCCATTCTTTTCTGTGTATTACCACGGGGCCCAAGGATAAGCCCAACAAAGTTGTATCCAGGGTATTCTTTAACAGGTAAGTAAAGTTTCTTGTGGTGCTTATATTGCTTAGAACATTTAGAGTCTGCAGGTGGCCTGAAAGCAGGGTTTTTCTCAATCAACCTTGCAATTATCATCTGTCTTTCCTTCAAGAGCTTTTCTTTGGCTCTAACCTCCCTTATATTTATTCCAATCGCCAAGTTGTTAAACTTAAATTGAGGCTCTGGTGATGGAGATCTTTCGCCATCCCCTGATGCATCAATAACATTTCCAGTCTCAAGTCTCTTGTTGATAATTAAAAGCTTAATTCTTAGTTCCTGCAGATCAGGATCTTCATCAGCTAACTCCTTCATAAAATCTGGCAGTTTTATTTGCCCTAGCATTGAAATTTTTGGTTCTTCTGCAGCCCATCTTGACTTCTTCTTACCACCACATTCCCCTTCATTTGCTACTCCTCCCACCTCAGGCATAGGATCCCATCTGCTGCGCCTTCTTTTGCCAGAGCTTCCACCACTTTCATGTCTCTGAGTTGCCAGTTCACAATTTTGCTGATTTGCTGCTTCATCAGACAATTGTGAAGCATCTGCACTCTCTAAACCTCCTTTTCCATTATTGACATTTTCTGGAATGTTTTCTGTCTTTGCTTTACTTGTGGGTGTTTCCAATGCATGAGGTGCAGCTTGATTGAAGGATGGCCATTTGTCCTGCAGACTGGCTATGTCTTCACTCTCAGAATGACAGCGGTGTTGCTGTTTTTTTGAACCATCATCCAAGTGGGAAGGACTTATTCCTCCAAGCTGGTCCATTTCAGTCATAGCTTTTGGAATTCCGGTGCTGCATATTTCAGTCAATGGCATCCAATGAATGAGGAAATCAAATTTTCTCCAATATCAGCAAGCAGAAAATATAATAAAAGAAGGAAAATATAAGACGCAAGCCAGTCTTGTCTTATAAAAGATTTGGTGTGCAGACTTTTTCTAGTTTAATGAAAAAGCATTGGACTTAGGCTCAAAGTCATTGAAAAATATAGCGGTGAAAAGGAACTTTACCTGTGATATAAATCAAACTTTCAACAACCCAACAATAGTGCAGTGGGAATCAAAGGAAGGAGTCAAACAGATGGGAGGAAATGATCAATGCAAGACAATTACAAGCATCCTTATATGTAGAGCAGGATTAGGCAATATTAAAGCTCTGCCTTGTTTTGCACTTAGGGGTCGTTGGGTAACCAGAAATAAAATGATTTTCAAGGACAAAATCATCCCTGTTGGTCAAGCAGCCCACAAGATAAGGATTTGTTTTCAAGGAAGCTGGAAACCTCCCTCTATAAAAGCCCAAAGGGTCATCAGAGAAGTTCACATAAATCAGGAGTTTGCTTGGGGTTATTTCAATGGGGCTAGCCAAGGAACCCCAGGTATCTGCGGTGCAGGGGCTCTCCTTTTTCTCAATTCTCGCAATTATTTCCACTGGAAATTGTGTGCTGGCCATGGTTCCAATAATAGAGCTGAATTCTATGCTATCTGGATGCTTTTAGAACATGCAGTAGGCAGAGGATTGGAAAAACTCCAAGTCTTGGGAGATTCCAAAATGATCATAGATTGGGCCAAAGGGAACTGTAGAATCCAAAATATAAACTTATCTCCTATTATGAGCAGAGTCACAGAGACAAGAAGTCAGTTTTCAGAACTCTCTGTTAGCCACATCTACAGAGTATTAAATTCCAAGGCTGATAAGCTGTCAAAAGATGCCCTTTCATTGGAGGAAGGCACCCTCATTGAGCAGGAATTTAAAAACAATGTGCGGATCTCAGAATCAACAAAGTCCATCTCTTAAATTATTTCTGATATTGAGTGTCGGACTAAGGACACAGGTCGTCATTTTTCTGATGTTTAAAGAATCTCTGAAGGCTGTTTGTAACAGAAGATTGAGCTGTAAAGGGTTACCCTGCTTGTTCTTTTTTGCTTAATGATGGCAGAAGACTGTAACTGTGTCGATCAGGACTGTGAGGGGAGGCTTATGGCTACCTCTTTTTGGCTGTAGCCTTTCGTCTAAGTCTATGTATATTCTGATTTGGGAAAAAAAAGAACAGGATTAGGCACTGATAAATCTCTCATACAGTTGTACAAACACTTGTTAACTTTGATCAAAAAAAGGGTACGACTAACAAACATTTAGATGCATAATGTGCCTATGTTCTTGACATAAGTTTCCAGGAATTTCTCTCAGAAAAGAAGATAAACAGCAGAAGAAGAATAACTGCAAGCAGAACAATTGGATCAATCAATAAAAAGCTTATCTTATGACACCCTGAAACATCTTTCCAATGAATTAGGGCAAACTTCGTTTCAAAAAAGTTTTACCGAAATTATGGAGACTTAATATTTTTAGTAATTCTTGATGACTAAATGAAAAACTTTAAATGTATGGGGCTATAATCCTAAAAATCTACACCAAATCTGCTAAAATTTTGATATCTTAGCCTAAGGTGTAACACCCCAAGACCCAGCCCCAGTTGTAAATGTGAATATGTTTTATAGGCTGGTGAGCCAAGTTATTATAAGTCAGGAAGCTTATGTGTTGATTAGGCCAGAGAGCCTAGATGCTAAAAGGCCAGTGAGCCTATTTTGTATATGTAAAACACTCATATCATTAATATAATTGTTAAATTTATAGCAGCTGCAAGAGCCATTCATCGGGAGGATGGCAAAGACCCTAGGGACCCCAGTGCACTCCTGGGGTATTTGGTCTGGGACCAAACAGTCAGTGCCATGGCAAAAGACCCTTCTTAGGGCCCCCAGTATATGACTGGGGTTCTTATTCTGAGACTAAGCAGCTAAGGCCCCTAGATATGTCTAGGGCCCCTGGAAATGTCCAGGGTACCCATCCCTGAGGCATGGGTTGATCCATGGTCTTGTACCATGGTGGAAAAGACCCTTGTGAGGGCCCCCAGTATACGACTGGGGTTCTTGGTGAAGAACCAAGCAGTAAAGACCCCTGAGAGGGGCCCCAGTATACGACTGGGGTTCTTGGTCTAGGACCAAGCAGTTAAAATCCCTAGATAAGCCTAGGGCCCCTGGAAATGTCCAGGGTACCCATGCATACGGCATGGGTTGATCCTTGGTCTCTGACCTTGGTGGATAAGACCCCAGAAAAAGTTCTAGGGCTACTTGATCCTCTATCAAGTATTTTGATGG
>ML786508.1:2183-31308 GCA_009831015.1 Picea engelmannii | reverse complement strand
AGGTGACACACTCTTTCATCCCATGGCGTTTTAGGAATTGACCAACGCCCAGTTTCACTATGGAGCTCGTGAGAATTTGTTCTTATCTTAGCAATGCTTATTTTTTTCTTTACACTTGGCAAAACAGATAGATAATTTTGATCATTGGCCAACCTACCTATTAAGATAGGTAAAAAACAGCATTTTCTTCTAACTCCCGGGAAACAGTAAGATAAAATTATCGTTATTGAAAAAATTTCTTAAAACAAAGCATTTTGAGGCCTTGATGGACCTCTGATGAAATAATTGCAAATCTTCCTTTTGGTTATCAACTCTTGTGATTGTTGAACTAACCCAAGCTTCTAACTTCATATATCTGAAATACATTATGTGCTTGTATCAGCTACTGTTTCTTAATCGATCAATGTTTAAGACAAAAGCAGGCATGCAAGTTGGGGCTACTCAAAACAAAAGAAAAAAGTTTCAGAATGCAAAAAGTAATAGATCACTTGCAAAACAAAAGAATCCCCATTGAGTTTTCAGAGATTGTTGATAAAGAGGGGCACGATTTGTGAAAATTCAATATTCAATAACCAGCCTGCAGACCCAACCAATCAAACATAAAAACTAAATGGAAAGCTTATACAAACCTACAAACAATATCCAATAATTCCTACATAGGAGGTAGTAAAAATCATGGAAAAAGACAACATCATGCAATTATAGAAACACACACACATAAAAAGAGAACCAATAATTAGGACTTAGAAAAGCAAAAATTGACCCATAAGTTAGAACCAAATGTTAGGTCCACATTGGGATCAAAACTCCATTATCAAGTCAAACAGTATCCATTACCAGAAATTAATTCAGCTAAAGTTTGAACTCTCAAAAAAAAGGTGGTGAGATCCCCATTTTAACTATTATGTTTTTAAGGAACTGACCAATTATCTCAGGTTACAAAACAGGATCAGCATATTACTCATAAGTAGCATGTATACTCACCTGCCAGAAGAGAAAAAATAAGAGGTGGAATAATAGGGGAATGGGCAGCAAATTGCAAAAAGAAAACAAGACCTCAATGGTGTAGTTCCAGGAATACTAATTCAACACTGTCCAAAGCAACTTTGCACATGTATGGTAACTGCAGAAGCATCAGAACAGTTTTGTTAGTGAGTGGTGAAGTTCCAGGATGTAAATGGAATCATCTTTCTGTACCCTGCAAAGTAGGTGGCCTTCATCAACAACCTTAAATATCATTGTTTCCAACCCCTCGGAGATGTTGCTAAGTTTCCAATAGTACACAAATATGTATCCTGGTTAAACTAAATCACAGCCTTCTTATCAATATTTTGCTCACAAAATTCAGAAGTATAAAGTGAAGGCACTCTACCTTGTACTATTATGCACCAAATACTGAAAACAGCATAATAAACCAGAGTACACACCGTGTACAGCAAATGTGAGCATGGAGAACAACTCCAAGATAGATAATAGAGGTGAGTTACATAATAACACATTAAAGAATACGAGAACCTCCAAATACCCCAATACATTCATACATCTAAATCACCTCTCCCCTCAATAATGACTACATGATCTCTATATATACCTATTCACTTATTGCACATGTGGTGGCCCCTTTATTAGGCGGACCACTATTATATATACATTTACTCCATTACATATACAGTTAATCCCATATATGCCCCCTTGGAGTCGTATCATATAATACATTTAACCCCATATATGACCCCCTTGGAGTCATATCATGTACACAGCAAATCAGAAAGTAATTACTTCTGTTTGATATAAAAGCTCAGATTTCAGTATTAGAATGAAATATTATCTAGCCCTGAAATGTTCTCATGTTACTGCCCCATTTCAGACAAATCTTTTGTATTCCAATTCCACGGCTTTCGTCTCATATCCATAAGAGACAAGGCTAGAAGACCATGGAGGTGTAGCCAAACCTCCCATCTAAGGACCTCGTGATAATGACTCTGCATATGCACTGCCTAATGAATTGATGGATGTGTACAGTGCTGATTAATCATTATGCTGGATCGGTTTGGAGAAAAATGGCTCCTAGCATGAGCTGAATGGACATTTCGTTTTGAGAATAAGGTATAATGCACATTGCCTAGCTCTTGTAGAGATCTAGGTGATGATTCTGCAGAAGGCAGTGGCATCTGATATAGACCATATGAGCAATATGAAGTGGCTGGCAGACTGTTGAAAAACCCTCCTTGTACAAGACCGACACTATTTTATGGCATACAAAACCATTGTTATCAGAATAAGGCCTATAAGGAGATGATGATACAGGCCTAGTTGAAGCGCTCGATGATGGCTGTGCATAATCACCAGAATGGACAACAGGCAATCTTGGCACTTGTTGCATATCAAAAGTGTAAAGACCTTCTGCAGGTCTTATCCCAGAGCCAGAAGGAGACCATCCTCCCACACTTCGAAAGTCTTGCCTCCCCACCTGTAGCCATTAATACATATGTGCAGTAGCTTGAACAGCATAATGGATGTTGGAAAATTTTACAAAAACAATCACCTTTGCTTGAATTATTCTACCAAAAGAAGAGAACAGCTTAATCAATTGTTCCTCCTCCACAGTAGGAAGTGTTAAATTATCAAGCTTGATATAATATGTGGATTATTTCTTTAAATTCTTCAACACTCTGATTCCAGCTTAATATATTTCAATAATACATAACTATGTAGATCCACAAGCATAAACATGAACAACACATATACCCTGAGGAAACCCTATACAAGGAGAAAAACCCCAGAAAACAATCTCCTTTTATTGCAAATATAAAGTATGATCACTTACAAACATCCACCATGAAATTCTGCTCTTAAATGAGCTTGCCAATATGACTTTGACCTGACTATGACCTGTAGGTACAGCAACACCTTGCTGTCCTTTCTCTACTGAAATATACCAGCACAGTTACAAGCTATTTACTGTCCTTTTCTGCTGTCTAGCACCAACACTGATACAGAAGCTTGCTGTCCTTTTCTAGGCTGATATACACCAGCACTGTAGGTGTACTTTTCTGCCCTCTAACAGATAGATATGCAGCCTTCTTACTCTGATATATATGCTGCCTTCTTATACTGATATATCAGCACTCACAGCCTTCTACTATTCTCCCTCACACTGCATAACACAATGATTAGAATGAGGGTCGACATCTGCTTATAAAGGTGTGGAGAGGAGAAGGAGAGGGCTTGAAAATAGAAACTTGTTTGCATGCTTCGACTTCAGCTTGAAATAGATCTTGGACAAGAGACTTCACTTAGTTCGAATTTAGAACTAGACTTGAGACTTCAGTTACAACTCGCCCTTGACTTGGCAATGCATGCGAACTAACTCAGCATGCATATGTCATGCACGCATGCATTGCATGTCATGCATGCAACATGCAACTATGCAACTTTATACAACTTTATGCAACTTATGCAACATTATGAAACTTTATGCAACTTTATGCAACTCAACTTTTACAACTTGAGTTTAACAACTCATTCAACCTGACTCTTATACATGGCAATTCGAATTTCTTCATGGTGGATAGTGTTGCACGTGCCAACGCACTAGATCAATACATTTACATCATTTTCAATATCAGGAAGATTGTTTGTTTCTAGCTCATAGGAATTTTACGTTCAACCTAACTTTTGCTAGATGCCTTAACTTTTGTTCATTGCTCACAAGGCTTGACTAGTCTCACAGAGATTGTACATTCCCCGTGATTTTTGTACTAGTCTGTCTATGCTCACAGAGGTTGTATGTTCCCCCCGACTTTTGCACTAGACTGTCTATGCTCACAGAGGTTGTACGTTCCCCCTGACTTTTGCATTAGACTTACATCTTGACTCATAAGATCACATAGCATCTCATTCGTCCTTACTTTTGGTTTGACACACAGAGGTTGTACGTTCCCTTACTTTTGTCAATACCTCACAAGACTGGTTGATTCTCCAAATCTCCCTGGCTAGCCTCAAGGTGGCCTATATGGCCTCTCATTGGAGAATGATTGTCGATGCTACCAAATTTAACACTCCCTCTCAACAAGAGAGTCATTCTCAACCACACCAAACTTGCCTCTCAGCAAGAGAGTCATTCTCAACCACACCAAACTTGCCTCTCAGTTGCACAAACTGTTTATATGGCAATGGCTTGGTCGGGATATCATCTACCTGCTCGCTCGTGGCTATGTACTGTAGATTTACAGTTTTTCTCTGGACCAAGTCCCGAATGTAGTGGTACTTCATGTCAATATGTTTTGACATGTCATGAAATACCAGGTTCTCTATCAGTTTTATGCAACTTTGATTATCACAGTGAACCACCGTCGTCTCGAGCTTGTCACCAAACAACCCAGAAACTAATTTTCTGAGCCATACTGCTTCCTTGCTAGCATCACTTGTTGCAATGTACTCAACCTCTGTTGTACTCTGTGCAATGGATCTTTGTTTCCTACTTGACCAAGAGATCGTAGCGGATCCTAACCCGAAGCAGTATCCGAAAGTACTCTTCCAGTCCATTGGGCTTCCTGCCCAGTCAGCGTCTGCATACCCATGCAGAAATAAACCTCCATTGGGTGTATATCTCAGACCATAGGTAATGGTCCCTCTGAGATATCTCAAGATGTTATTTGCTTCCACCCAGTGTCTTTGTCTCGGTTCAGCCATGAACTGGCTCATTGCAATCACTGCATAGCATATATCTGGCCTGGTGTGGATCATATACATCAATGATCCAATCAGCTGCCTATACATGGTGGGATCTACCAAATTTGAGCCTGTGTCAGAATCATGCAGCTTCCTCGAGTTAGTAATCGTCGGAGTAGACATGGATTTATAATCCATCATACCAAACCTCTTTAACACATCCACTATGTATTTTCCTTGTGCCAGAAATATCTCGCCCTGTCTTTGCCACACTTCCAACCCTAGAAAGTAATGCATCAAGCCTTAGTCTTTCATCTCAAATTCTGAGATTAGCTCCCTCTTACACCAGGTTATTAGTCCTTCATCTCCTATCAAAAAGAGATCATCAACATACAAGATTAGTATAACAGGTTGGTTCCCTCTTACCTTGAAGTACAGATTTGCATCAGGATCACTTTTCTGAAAGCCATCAATCCCGTCATACCAAACTCTGGGAGCTTGCTTAAGACCATACAAGGCCTTCCTTAGCTTGCACAAATGAGTGCCTTTGTTATGCAGTAAAAAACCATCTGGTTGTTCCACAAAGACCTCATGTTCAATCTTTCCATTCAAGAATGTTGTTTTTACATCCATATGATGTAACTTCCAACCAAGAACTGAAGCTAATGTAATAATGACTCGAATGGAGGTATACCTGGCTACAAGGGAAAAAGTCTCGTCGTAGTCAATTCCTTCTTTCTGAGTGAAGCCTCTGGCTACAAATCTTGCTTTGAACTTTTCCACACTCCCATCGGCTGCATGTTTGATCTTATAGATCCATTTGGAAGAGACCATTGATTTGTCTTTTGGCCTTGGCACAATGTCCCAGACATTGTTCTTTAGAATAGACTTGTATTCCTCAAGTGTGGCATCCTTCCACACTTGTAATTTATCTGCTTCTTCAAATGAATAAGGTTCGGCATCACTGATGTTGCTCATCAGTTCAACATAGCCTCCAAACCTGTGAGGCCTCTTACTTTCCCTGAAAGTTCCTTTGGGAGCAGCTATCTTTTCTACTTCCTAAATTGTTTCTTTAAGCCATCATGGCTTCCTTTTGGCTGGGGGTTCTTCAAGAGTTCTTTCCAACTCTTCAGCATGTTCTAGTGGCTCATCACTTGGCCCTTCATGAGGTTCCTCCCTCTGATCATCTAACTCTTCATTTTCAGAAGAGGATGAAGCTGGTTGAACTGCTTTTGAATCCTGCTGTAGCTCTCTAGATTTCTTGAATGTGGCTTCCTCACGGAAAGTCACATCCCTGCTTACCTCTCTCTGCCTCTGACCTGGAACATAAATCCTTTAAGCCTTGGAGTTATCGTTGTACCCCACAAAAACCCCTTTCTTTCCCGAGGGTTCCATCTTTGTCCTCTTCTCCTTAGGGACATGAATATTGTTAGAAATAGGGAAAAGAACAGAAATAATATTTTTCAAAATTTTCTGTTTACTAGATCAGCGAGTACACGACAGATCTAAAATAATGATTTCTGATCAAAGGAACATAAGAAATACAATAGATCGGAAAACAACAATTATAGATCTAAAACAATAAATATTTATGAGCATGCAAACTAGTAGATCTGAAAACAATAATTATAGATCCAAAACAATAGATATTTATGAGCATGCAAACTAGTAGATCTGAAAACAATAATTATAGATCTAAAACAATAGATATTTCTGAGCATGCAAACTAGTAGATCTAAAAACAATAATTATAGATCTAAAACAATAGACATTTATGAGCATGCAAACTAGTAGATCTAAGCACAACAATTAACTCAAACTGAAATAAAATGCAACTAAAACTTACCTCTGAGATTTACCTCTGGAACTATGAAGGAAGAGCTTAGCACACAAGTGAGTGTAAACCTCTGTGGTATGCTCAGATCTAGTTTAGGCTCATAGATCAACCACTTAGGGTTTGATCTCTGTCAAGGAGATCACAGGACAGTTTTGCCAAGAGAGAAAAACCCCAGGGAAAAGTGACAAACACCACAAACGGTTTGCTCAAATAGCAAACCCTTATATCAGCCACACACAGGGATGGATCTGGCTGCTAAAGAAAGTGTGGCAGCAATGAGAAGAAGCCTGGAAGGATAGTCGCGGCCCACACTAGTTCCAAATCTATACACAGCAGCCTACAGTAGAGGGCCAGCAGTTATATCACACGGATCTCACACAGAGAAAGGAGGGTCGGTTGCTTGAAATGAGCAGATCTTATGAGTGAAGGGTGGTTGGCTGCTTGGAAGAGGGTAGAACTGTATAGTAGGGTGGTCGGCTACTTAGAAAAGGGTAGATCTGAGTAGTAACAGTGACCTAGCAGCAGTGATCAACTCAGCAAGAGAACAACCAGCAATATAACACTTAGAACCACCTTCCATCACAAAGAAATGTGAACCAAAACTTGAAAAGTCAATGCGGCCGCAGAACTAAAGAAGAAAATCACAAAGCTATCCGCCACTTAGATGCGGAGAGAGTATGTGTGTGTAGGAATAGTGAGGTAGGGTTCTAATTTATAGTTTTAGGCTAGGGCTTAGGTTAATAAAATATTAATTAATATAATGACATATTATTTAATATAAATATTAAATTAATATGTCACATTAAATATTAATTAATATTTTTAAATTAATCATTACAAAACCCTAAAACAAAATTAGAAACCCCACTCATACCCAAACTCAAAGAACCAAGGGTGAAGATCAATCAAGGAGTTTTCTTAGTGGCAAAACGTGTCCATATGAATCTCAAGGTGACCAATCACTTTATCATCAGTGCATAAGGGGGTACATCACACAATGTGGTCATGCCCATCTTCATAGTCTCTCCTAGGTCCTATGGAGCATCCTGGGAGAGAGGAAGAGGATCACACATCAACACATCTTGGTATTACACCAAGATCTACCTGGTCAAAGACCAGGTTGTCCCAGAACACATCTGGGGTCTTATCCACCAAGGTACAAGACCAAGGATCAACCCATGCTTTAAGCATGAGTTCCCTGGAACACATCCAGGGGCCTTAGACACATCTAGGGACTTATATCAACCACCAAGGAACACATCCAAGGATCAATCCAAGCACAGGGCAAGGATTCCCTGGAACACATCCAGGGGCCCTAGAACACATCTAGGGTCTTATTGCTTGGTCCTAGACCAAGAACACAAGTCATCCACTGGGAGCCCTCACAAGGGTCTTTTGCCATGGCACTCACTGCTTGGTCTCATACCAAGAAACCCCAGGAGTGAGCTGGGGGCCCTAGTCCACATCTAGGGTCTTATGCCATCCTCCAAAAGAATGGCTCTTGCAGTTGCATTAAATTCAACAAATATATACAAGACATCCAAATATCCTTAGATGCCCTACTTCAGGTTTGATCCCTGAGAAGACTCCTTCGAGAGTCTTGTCCTTCAAGATAGCATGTGGACACCTGTTCTAAATATACACGACAGTGGAGGTAGTTTTTGCCCATAAAGAATTTGGCATATCCTAGTCAAACATCATGGCTTTCGCTTCCTCACAAATTGTCCTATTTTTCCTCTCAGCAACACCATTTTGCTGAGGGTTATATGACACAGTCAACTGTCTCTTGATTCCTGCTTCCTTGCAGAAATCCTCAAATTGGAGAGATTCAAACTCTCCTCCGTTGTCTGTTCTAAGGGTTCCGATGTGTTTCCCTGTCTGTTTTTCAATAAAGGCTTTATACTCTTTGAACTTATCAAATGTGTCACTTTTCGCTTTAAGGAAATAGATCCAACATTTTCTTGAGTAATCATCAATAAAAATGACATAATACAAATAACCACTTAGTGAGGGAGATGACATGGGACCACATACATCAAAATGAACCAGATCTAAGATGCCCTGAGCTCTGTTGCCACTGCTAGGAAATGCTTTCTTTATATTTTTACCTAGCATGCATCCTTTACAAATTTCATTTTTACTAAGAGAAATAGAGGGCATGCCACATACCATATTCTACAAAGCCGGAAGTGCTTTGTAATGAAGATGTCCAAGTCTTCTATGCCACAACTCGCTGGCGCTGGTTGCATCATGAGCTAATGCCTGAACTGGCTGTCTTGTCACAACGTACAGTCCTCCTCTGCAAGTCCCAATAGGTTATGTTGTACTCAACTGGCAATCTTTAGCCCACAAAAGTGCCTTCCTGTCCTTGAAGATCACCCAACATCCCTTGTCCTCAAGGGTTGCAACTGATAGTAGATTCTTCCTGAGCCTTGGAACATATAATGCTTCATCAACATGAAGCCTAGCCCCAGATTCCAATCTGAAGGAGATAGAGCCTACTCCCTCTATCTTGTAACATTTGTCATCCCCAAGCTCAACCTGCTCTACAAAATATTTTGTCTTGAAATCTGAGAGGATCACTTTGTACCCTGTCATGTGCTTTGATGCACCATTGTCTACTAACCAAGTTTTCAACCCTGTGATAACTATACTGAATAAAGCAAAAACCAGGTAATATTCTTTTCTATTTTCTTCGTCATTGGGACTTTTATGATTTCTTTTGGATTCATCATCCTCAGCAGTTGAGGCATGATGTTTCTCTTTCCTTGAATTTTTCTTCCTATACCAGTAGTCTTTAGCAAAATGACCCAACTTATTGCAACTAAAGCATTTAATCTTAGATGTATCGATATTCTTGCCTTTGAACATACCTTTGGTGTTTGACTTCTTCTAAGAGCCTTTCTAGAAAGTGACCTTCTTCTTTCCCTTGAATCTTGATGCTAATGTTGAATGCTCTTCTTTGGTTGGCTCGCTCCTGGTAGCAGTGCGACTCTCCTCTTAGAGGCAATCATGCCATAGCCTCTCAAACGTGGGCTGAATTTCTCTCCCACTCACACTGGATAAGAAAGTCTCCCATGAAGAAGGAAGACCATCAAATATGGCTTGCACTAAGTCATCATCATCCAGTGTGACACCTGTGACCAAAAGTTGATCTCTGATCTGAGCTATCCTGGAACAAAAAGATGCTATTGATTCACCTTTCTCCATCTTCAATTACTTAATCTTGTGCTTAAGTGTCCTCTTCTGACTTGGTGTATGTTTCTCATACAGATTTACCAAGGTATCCATACAGTCCTTGGCAGTCATTAACGAAGTCATTGCTGGCATTATAATGTCTTTGACTGAGTCAAAGATGATTCGCTTGGCCTTTGCTTGACTCTTCCTGAAGGTCGCTCTTCCTGCATTAGAGGTGGGTTCCTCCATCATTATGGTCACATATTGTTCAAGATAATGCTCCTGCAAGATATTCATTATCCTGAGCTTCCACACATTGAAGTTGGAAGCTCCTTCAAGCCTATCCTTGGCTCTAACAGAAATGGAGGATGCCATGGACCTCACGCTGGAAACTTGATCAAGCTCGCTTAGATCTATGTGTACCTGTTGTTGCACTTCAACAAGTTGTTTCATACCCTAAGCTCTGATACCATGTTAAATTATAGAGCTTGATATAATATGCGGATTATTTCTTTAAATTCTTCAACACTTTGATTCCAGCTTAATATATTTCAACAATACAGAACTATGTAGATCCACAAGCATAAACATGAACAACACATACCCTAGGGAAACCCTATACAGGGAGAAAAACCCCAGCATATCAATCTCCTTTTATTGCAAATATAAAGTATGATCACTTACAAACATCCACCATGAAATTTTGCTCTTAAATGAGCTTGCCAATATGACTTTGACCTGACTGTATGACCTGTAGGTACAACAACACCTTGTTGTCCTTTCTCTGCTGAAATATACCAGCATGGTTACAAGTTGCTTGTTGTGCTTTTCTATTGTCTAGCACCAACATTGATATAGAAGCTTGTTGTCCTTTTCTAGGCTGATATACACCAACACAGTAGGTGTACTTTGTTGCCCTCTAACAAATAGATATGCAGCCTTCTTACTCTGATATATAGGTTGCCTTCTTATACTAATATATCAACTCACAACCTTCTACTCTTTCTCCCTCACACTGCATAACACAATGATTAGAATGAGGGTCGACCTATGCTTATAAAGGAGTGGACAGGAGAAGGAGAGGGCTCGAAAATAGAAACTTGTTTGCATGCTTCGACTTCAACTTGAAATAGATCTTGGACAAGAGACTTCACTTAGTTCAAATTTAGAACTAGACTTGAGACTTCAGTTACAACTCGCCCTTGACTTGGCAATGCATGTGAACTAACTCAACATGCATATGTCATGCATGCAACATGCAACTATGCAACTTTATGCAACTATGCAACTTATGCAACATTATGAAACTTTATGCAACTTTATGCAACTCGACTTTTACAACTTGAGTTTAACAACTCATTTAACTTGACTCTTATACATGGCAATTCGAATTTCTTCATGGTGGATAGTGTTACACGTGCCAATGCACTAGATCAATACATTTACATCATTTGCAATATCAGGAAGATTGTTTGTTTCTAGCTCATAGGAATTTTACATTCAACCTAATTTTTGCTAGATGCCTTGACTTTTGCTCATGGCTCACAAGACTGAACCAGGCTCACGGAGGATGTACGTTCCCCCTGACTTTTGCACTAGTCTATCTATGTTCACAGAGGTTGTACGTTCCCCCTGACTTTTGCACTAGACTGTCTATGCTCACAGAGGTTGTACGTTCCCCTTGACTTTTGCATTAGACTTACATCTTGACTCACAAGATCACATAGCATCTCGTTCATCCTGACTTTTGATTTGACTCACAGAGGTTGTACGTTCCCCCTGACTTTTGGCAATACCTCACAAGACTGGTTGATTCTCCAAATCTCCCTGGCTAGCCTCAGGGTGGTCCATATGGCCTCTCACTAGAGAATGACTGTCGATGCTGCCAAATTTAACAGGAGGCAGATATCCCACATATACAGTTGAGAGATCAATTTCTTTACCATGATCGTGTTCAAAATGAGATCCCAATCCCATATGGGAAAAGGAAGGACTGTCAAACCTGGATTCCACACCCACATGTCAAGGGTAGGGACTGTATTCATATGGTCAAAAACCTTCTACGGGAGAGGTCCCAAATCCATCACCCTTCGTTATCTCAGGTCCTATTCCAGCATTTCCATTTTCTGTGTGATCCAACCCTCCAGCTAACCATGACATATAATTGTCTATAAGACCCGGTGGTTTGAAGTCTGGACTGCTTTGGAAGCCCAGACCCACCCTTTTCTGTAGATATCTTCCTTATATTGGCTCCTATACCAGCATTTCCACTTTCTGGGTGTTGCAATCTTGCAGCTAAACATGACATATAATTGTCTGTAAGATCCAGTGGTTGAGTGGACTGTATTGAAAGTCCAGACCTACTCTTTTCCGTAGATGCCTTCCTTATCTCAGGTCCTATTCCAGCGCTTCCACTTTCTGAGTGTTGCAAGCCTCCACCTAACCATGACATATAATGTCTGTAAGACCCAGTGGTACACTTTCTGGGTGTTGCAAAACTTCAGCTAACCATGCCATATAATTGTCTGCCATACCCGATGGTTGACTGGAATTCCAGACCCACTGTTTTCCATAGATACCTCCCTTATATCAGGTCCTATTCCAGCACTTCCACTTTCTGGGTATTGCAAGCCTCCGGCTTACCATGACATATAATTGTCTGTAAGACCCGGTGGTACAGTGGATGGCCTTGGAAGCCCAAACTTACTCTCTTCTATAGATACCTTCCTTATATCAGGTCCTGTTCCAGCATTTCCATTTTCTAGGTGTTCCAAGGCTCAAGCCTCCAGCTAACCATGACATATAATTGTCTATAAGACCCAGTTGTTTACTGGACTGTCTTGGAAGCCCAGACCCACTCTTTTCCATAGATACCTTCCTTATCTCAGGTCCTATTCCAGCATTTCCATTTTCTAGATGTTCCAAGACTCATGCTAACCATGGCATATAATTGTCTGTAAAACGCAGTAGTTGAATGGATTGTCTTGCAAGCCCAGACACCCTCTTTTAAATAGATACCCTCATTATCTCAGGTCCCATTTCAACATTTCCATTTTCTGGGTGTTCCAAGCTTCCAGTTTAGGCTAACCATGACATACGATTTTCTGTAGGTCCCAGCGGTTGAATGGACTGTCTTGGAATCCCAGACCCACTTGTTTCCATAGATACTGTTGATCTCCCCGTTCCAACCATAAATCATGGTAATTAGCAGTATCCACTTTCATAAACTGATATGATACAGTTTTAAACAGCTGATAGTTGAATGTTCATTACCACATATGTGACACATGAGAATCGAGACCACTTTTAAATGCTGACTGCCTCACTAGACAAGCGAATTACTTATGGCCTTTGCTGCCCACAGAATTTACAGCGATTATCTGTGACATTAATTTCTGCCAACTCCCTTACTCGCACATTTGTGTGCATTTCTCCCTTCCTCTATAGACAAACATTTTTTCAACCATCCTGCAAGCCTCCTCTAGAGAATCCGCATTATCTGCCTCTACCAAAACATGAAAGTCTTCATTGTTTGATGGGTCTGGCTTTGTTGAGATTATAGCAAGGAAGGTCTTCCATCATCATTACAGCGTCCTAGCATAATGGAGGACAATGAAACTTAGGCTAAGTCGATTAATTAAACGTTTTCCTAAGTCTAACTTAGGAAAAGAACCGTTGATTAATAATAAAATCTCAAATCTGCTGCATCGGTTTTCCCACCTTGGGTTTTTCAGGCGACTATTGTCCAAAAATAAGTGTGCACTTGCGATGTGAATGCTGTCTACTTTTACTTTCAGTTCCTGGTAATTTATTTCTGCTATGTATTTAATTTACTGTGAAGAAAAAAACCCTGAATTTGATTGGTTTAAAGTGTACTCGGTTTAGAAATTTCACATGGTATCAAAGCAAGATTGTTAAAGAGGCAGTATCACAAGTGGGTTTTCAAGATCCAACAGAAATCTGAAGTTTCAGGCACAGATCTAAGGTAGTCGACATCTTCCCTTGCGCCTAGGGTTCTGCGCTAGGGTTTCAGCTTAAAGAGAAAAGCAGAGGTAAGGTTTGAACTGTGAGGGTTTGAACATAACACTTTCATAAAATGGCCATGAGTTTGAGGGTGGAAGACAGGTTACAAGGGGCTCAGAATTACCCCAGCTGGAAAGAAAGGATGACAATGATATTGGAAGTCAATGATGTGTCAAAGCATGTCAGTGACAAGGCAGCAGCTCCCATAGGTGCAGCTGAATTGGTCATCTAGAAGAAGGATGAGGCTAAGGCCAAGAGCCTAATTCTTGATGGGATAAAGGACCATTTGGTCCCACATCTCTCAGGAAAAGTTGAGGAAAAAAACATGTGAAAAGCCCTAAGTGACCTCTACCAAAACAAAAATGAGAACAGAGTGATGGCTCTGCGCAAGCAACTGTGTGGAACCAAGATGGCCAAAGGTGAGGGTGTGTAATACCTTATCTTACCAGGATAACACAAATCAGAGATGAACTTGCAAAGTGGAAGAAAAGACTGAAGATCCTGAGCTGGTGCGTATTGCACTAGATGGCTTTACTAAGTCATGGGACATTTTTGTCCGTGGTGTGGTAGCTCGGGAGAAACTCCCTGATTGGCAGCGGCTGTGGAATGATTTTGTGCAGGAAGAGATTAGAATTGGTCAAGCAAGACCATCATCTTCAACTCATGTAGAGGAGGAAGAAGGCTTGGCCCTTGTAGGCAAAGCAAAGGGCAAGAAGAAGAGGAAAGGTGAAAGAAAAACATTGACTTCTCAAAAGTCAAGTGTTTCCAGTGTCACAAGATGAGGCACTTTGCATCACAATGTCCAGAGAGAAAGAAGAAGAAGCCACGGATGGCAGCTTCAGCAGCAGTGGATGAGTTTGCCAAGTCATTTGAGTAGGATTTATGCTTCATAGCTTGTATGTCTAGTACAATTGTTTCAAACATGTGGTTTGTAAACAGTGGTGAATCGTGTCATATGATAGAACGCAAAGAGTGGTTTACTAGGCTACAGGAGGGAGGCGTAAATCTAGTCATTGAGTTAGGGGATGACAGGAGCTACAAGGCGCAAGGAGTTGGCACAGTCTCATTTCAGAGGGAGTCCAGGAAACCACTCTGTTTCAGTGATGTGTTATATGTTCCAGGGTTGACCAAGTACCTCATCTCAGTCTCTAGTCTTTAGGATAAGGGATATGAGGTCGCTTTCCGTAAAGGAAAGGTGTTCATCAGACCAGGTGGGTCAGGTGAGAAGATGGACAGGATGATTGGGGTTCGAGAGGAGAAGGTCTACAGGTTACAAGTTCAGCCAAGGAGAGCATTAGCGAGTTTCACCACAGATATAGGTGAGTTGTGGCACAAGAGGATGGCACAAGAGGAGGGAGGCATTCACTGGATTGCCTAACATTACAGCTGAGAGGAATGACCCTTGCAAGGGTTGTGCATTGGGCAAGTATGCCCGGAAACCCTTTCCATCTAGCGAGCACAGGTCCAAGGGAGTACTAGATCCCATACCTCTGACATATGTGGGCTGATGAGTGTGGAATCAGTGAGTGGCTCCAGATACTTTGTCTTGTTTATTGATGACTACTCCAGTAAGACTTGAATTTACTTTCTAAAGACCAAGGATGAGGTCTTTGGGAGGTTTCAAGAGTTTAGAGCCCTGGTGGAAACCAGACTAGCAGGAAGATTCGGGTCTTAAGATCAAATAATGGGGGAGAGTACACCTCCAAGGAGTTTGAGGATTATTGCACAGCAGCAGGGATTAAGAAGGAATTCACAGTTCCTTACAATCCTCAACAGAATGGAGTTGGCCGAGAGAAAGAACAGGACTGTGGTTGGAGCAGCACAAGCTATGATTCATGATCAAGGACTGCCATTGTTCTTATGGGCAGAAGCAAGCAATGTTGCAGTATATTTGCAGAATAGGAATCCCCACACAGTTTTGGGGAAGCAAACACATGAGGAGACATTTTCAGGTACTAGGCCAGATGTGAGTCATATTCGCATCGGGGGCAGTGTATGTTACTGTCATGTCCCTTCAGAGATGAGGACGAAGATGGACCCTACATCGATGAAGGGGTTACTTGTTGGTTACAGTGAGGCTTCCAAAGCCTACAGGATCTATGTGCCTGCACGTGGGAAGGTTATTGTGTGTAGAGATGTGCAGTTCGAGGAGGAACGTGCATTAAGGAGATCGAAGGATTTGCCAGCAAGTGTAGAGAACCAGCAGGGACAAAGCACAGGAGTCCAGGAGCAGGAGGCACAGAGTCAGAAGACAGGATCACAGGAGCAAACACAGGATACAGGTGTTTAGAGGGAGACTGCTAAACAGGATCATCAGGAGCGAGTTGATGAGGAGGAGCAGCAGCATGATTGAGTTCCCCCAAAGTAGATTACTAGGCCACGACCTAAGTGGTACAAGTCCATAGTCAATGATTCTAGGTTGGCAGGGCTTCCAGAGAGGGATTTCAGACGCAGCAAACCACCAAAGAGACTTGGATATATGGCATTGATGACTCAGCTCATTGATGTTGAGTCTTCCAGTTATGAGAATGTTGCACGGCATAAGGTGTGGCAGGAGGCCATGATGGAGGAATATGCCTCCATTATGAAAAATGATGTATGGGAGGTAGTTCCGAGGCCAAAGGATAAAAAGGTGGTTGGATCCAAGTGGATCTACAAAGTTAAGTATGCAGCAGATGGAAGCGTGGACAAGTACAAAGCCCGCTCTGTGGCCAAGGGGTTTTCACAGCGAGAGGAGTTGATTACGAGGAGACTTTCGCTCCAGTGGCTAGGTATTCTCCAATCCGAACAGTCATTTCATTGGCAGCAGAGAAGGGCTGGCGCATTCATCAAATGGACATGAAGACCACCTTCCTCAATGGAATAGTTAAAGAGGAGGTATATGTTGAGCAGCCTGAGGGATTTGAGGTTGGCAGTAGAGAGACACATGTGTGCAGACTAAGGAGAGCCTTGTATGGGCTCAAGCAAGCACCTTGGGCATGGTACTCGAGGATTTATAGCTACTTGAGAGAGATGGGCTTCCAGTGGAGCGAGGCAGATCAGAACCTGTATTTTTTTGCAGGGAAGGAGCCTCTTATACTGGTACTTTATGTAGATGACCTGTTTCTCATTGGAGATGAGCAATTGATAGCAGATTGCAAGGTCAACCTTGCAACAGAATTTGAAATGAAAGACCTTGGGTTGATGCACTATTTTCTAGGCTTGGAGGTTTGGCAGATGGACGGGCGCTTCTTCCTAGGACAGGGGAAGTATGCAATAGAGATTTTGCGCAGGTTCAAGATGATGGACTATAGGCCCATGTCTACATCTCTAGTTACAAACAAGAGGAAAATTGATGCATCAGATTCGAAGACAGTAGACCCCACTTTCTATCGTCAGTTGATTGGATCACTCATGTATTTGGTCAATACTCGACCAGATATCAGCTTTGCAGTAAACTCTTTGAGTCGGTTCATGGTGGACCCTCGAAGAGTACATTGGATTCCTGCAAAGCATGTGCTTTGTTATCTCAGAGGGACAGTGGAGTACGGGTTATAGTATGAGCTCAGTGGTGGAGTGAAATTAGCAGGTTTTACAGATGTTGATTGGGCAGGATGTGCAGAGGACAGAAAGAGTACTTTAGGTTGTTGCTTCAGCATTGGATCAGGCATTATTTCTTGGTTCAGCAGGAAGCAAAAATTAGTGGCACTGAGCTCTGTCGAGGCAGAGTACATAGCAGCCAGTTTGGCAGCATGTGAGGCACTGTGGTTGAGGAAGTTACTTTTGGGCTTGTTCAGGCAAGAGCTAGAAGCTATTATGATTCACTTTAACAACCAGAGTTGCATCAAGCTCTCTAAGAATCCAGTGTTTCATGATCGTAGCAAGCACATCGATATCAAGTATCACTTCATTCGGGATTGTGTACAAAGAGGAGTCATAAGGCTTGATTACATACAGACTAATGAGCAGATGGCAGACATCTTTACCAAGGCACTGAGCAGACAGAAGTTTGAGAAGTTCAAAGATCAGATGGGGTTGAGAAAGAATCCTTTCCTCGCTAAGAGGGAGTGTTGAGATTATAGCAAGGAAGGTCTTCCATCATCATTACAGCGTTCTAGCATGATGGAGGACAATGAAACTTAGGCTAAGTTGATTAATTAAATGTTTTCCTAAGTCTAACTTAGGAAAAGAACTGTTGATGTGTTATAATCTTCAGTTGACTTTATTGCTATGTTGTACGGGGACCCGTCCCCCCCAAAAAAAACCAGCGTACCCGCAGCTCCCGCGTTCCAGGGACTTTGGGACCCTTATGAAACTTACCCAAATTGTTGGGGACACGGGGACTTGCTGGCCGTCCCCAAGACATTCCAAACAAATTTCAGGGACGTTTCAGACAGATTTTGAGGATRTTCTAGGCAGATTTCAAGGATTTTTTTGGGCAGATTTTGGGGATATTTCGAGCATATATCTTCAGTCTTGAAAATCATGGAAATTGATGATTGGACAATAAGATCATTTTTCCCATCCATTATTTTTGTATTGCATTGAATCTAAATCTGTTGTAAAAGTTGTAGCTCAAAACATGGGTTTTGTATGATGGGCTTTGATTTGGGTTTTTGGTGATTTAAATATTGTATTTTCAGCAACAAGGTTACAACAAGCAAAGTTTCCATGTCAAAAAAACAATAAATGCAATATTTCAAAGGGTTGATCCTCATGGTTACTGCTTTTGTTCTTCTCATTTTTCTGGTCATCTTAGCTTTTACATATTGTACATGGGTTTCCAGGAGTCGTTCAATTATAGTGCTTCCACCATTCCAACCTCAAGCATTGTGAAAACAATCAGATAGTAGTGACTTCAATTGGGTACTAAATGTTTGAATAAATTCTTATTCAATCACCTTCTTAATCTGAAATATGAATCTAATCTCTTTACAAAACCAAAGTGTTTTATAGTTAGTGGTTTTCAACACAACCATAAAAATCTGCAAAAACTATTGAGAAGGGAATGCCTTTTATGTTTTAACATAATTGTCATTAACAAGAAATATGAGTAAGAAACACTGCTATAGAGACATTCCTCACTTAAGTTTAAAGCTAAACTGCGTTTTGCTCTTGTCTAGCAGCCAATAATAAAATGTCACTCGGCCCTTTTTAAATTGCTCGAGCTTTTCAAGTATTGGCAAGTGTAAGGGTTGTGCATAATATTGTATAGTATAGCTTGTTATGCTTAAAATCTTAAAGCAACTACAAATGTTTATGGTGAATTTTAATATTTCTTAATATATATATATATATATATATATATATATATATATATTATTGTCATCCCCAACCCGCCGTCCCCTGAAAAATTTGCGGGTGCACTCTAGCCGTCTTGGGGACGTGTTCCCCCATCCCCACCGTTCCCCCGTCCCGAAAACCAATGCAACATGGCTTTATTGAGTACTTTTTCTAAAGTTAAAGTGAAAAATAATTTAAGTTGTGGTCTTTTAATCTTGACCATTGATCTCATCATGAGGGTGAGGATTGATCTCAGCCCTCGATCCTTTTGGAGATTAGGAGTTCACTTGCTCAATGAAGAATAAAGAGATCGGTTGGGCTAAGAGGGCGCACAAGGAGAAGGAGAGATCGCTCTACAGAGAGATTGATTGCAGATTTGAGTGTGAGGGTTTGCAGGGAGACAGAGGAGGACTCATCAAGCAGACTGACACACACATCTTCAGCATTTGCAGAGGACTTTATCTCAGATCTGAGGGCCGCCGTACCAAGTGACGCAACACCCACGTAGATAGCCGTATGATATTGCGCAGAGGCTTACGCAGGGGTCTCATCAGGCACATTTTGGTTCAGGGATTTGCATAGAGGGGCCGTACAATTGTTGGGGAGGAGTTTCTCTGAGCATTGCTTGATATTTGGCTGGGCCGATTAGTGCTGTAAGAGAACTCTATATTTCCTTGTTGATTAATAATAAAATCTCAGATCTACTGCACCGGTTTTCCAAGTTTGTACTTGTGATGTGATTGTTGTCTACTTTTACTTTCAGTTCCTAGTAATTTATTTCTGCTGTGTATTTAATTTACTGTGAAGAAAAAAACCCTGAATAATCAGTTAAAAATTAATTTGATTGGTTTAAAGCATACTGGGTTTAGAAATTTCACAGGCTTCATATCCCACCTCTGTGATTGATCATCCTTAATGGATCCTCTCCATCTTATGGATATCTTAGCCCCGGTTTCGTGCTCCATTCTTTTCACTGTAATTCCATGGGGCCCAATGATAAGCCCAATGAAGCTGTATCCAGGTATTCTTTAACAGGTATGTAAAGTTTCTTGTATTGCGTAACAAGTGGCCTGAAAGCAAGGTTTTTCTCAATCTATCATCTGTCTTTCCTTCAAGAGCTTTTCTTGGGCTCTACCTCCCTTATATTTATTCCAATCCCCAAGCTGTTAAATTGAGGCTCTGGTGATGGAGTTCTTTCGCCATCCCCTGATGCAACAATAACATTTCCAGTCTGAAGTCTCTTGTTGATAATAAAAAGCTTAATTCTTAGTTCCTGCACTTAACTCCCTCATAAAATCTGGAAGTTTTTTTGCCATAGCATTGAAATTTTTGGTTCTTCTGCAGCCCATCTTAACCTCTTCTTCTTACCACTGCATTCCCTTTCATTTGCTACTCCTCCCTCCTCAGACATAGGATCCCATCTGCTGAACATTCTTTTCCCAGAGCTTCCACCACTTTCATGTCTCTGAGTTGCATGTCCACAATTTTGCCAATATGCTGCTTCATCTGACAATTTCAAAGCAACTGCACTCTCTAAACTTCATTTTCCATTGATAATTTCTGAAACATTTTCTGTCTTTGCTTTACCTGTGGGTGCTTCCAATGCATGAGATGCAGCTTGATTGAAGGTTGACCATTTGTCCTGCAGACTGGCCTTTTCATGCTTTGGACATATGTCAAAACCTCAATTTGAGATCTGCAAACCATGCCCTCTCTCTTCTTCATTCTGACCTCCATTCTGAGTCTCATCTTGTGGGTAAGAATCATTTACTTGATTGTCCTGACCTCCGTGATTTCCCTGTGAAAAGATTGCTTTGGCTTCCCAAAATCGTTTTTACTCCTGTCCTCCAAAACGGACATTAGGAGAACAATGCTCTTCATTTCGATCCAATTATAACCTCCTTGGGCATCTAGGTCTTCATTCTGGGAATGATAGCTTGGTTGTTGTTTTTCTGAACCAGCATCCAACTGGGAAGGACTTAATCCTCCATGCTTATCCATTTCAGTCATCGCTTTTTGGAACTGTGGTGCTGTATATTGCTCTAAATAGCATCCAATGAATTGAGAAAATCAAATTTTCTCCCATATCAGCAAGCAGAAAAAATAATAAAAGAAAGAAAATATAAGATGCAAGCCACACTCTTATCAGATAAAAGATTGGGTGTGCAAAGCTTTTTTCTAGTTTAATGAAAAAGGATTGGACTCGGGACTCAAGTAGCTGTAAAATATAGCAGTGAAAAAGAACTTTACCTGTGCCATAAATCCAAACTTTCAACAACCCAACAATAGTGTGGGAATCAAAGGAAGGAGCTGGGGAAGGGACGAAATGATCAATGCAAAACGATTTCAAACCGCCTTATTTAGAATAGGATTGGGCACTGATAAATCTCGCATATGTTAGTACAAACACTTCATAACTATGATCAAAAAACATGGTGAGAATAACAAAAACTTATATGCATAAAGTGCATATGCTATTGACATAAGCTTCCAGGAATTTCTGAGTAAAGCAGATAAACAGCAGAAGAAAAACGAGTACAAGCAGAACAGCTCATCTCTTTTCACGGCAATGGGAAAAGAAAATGACATCTCTAATGTCCACAAAAAAACTTCAACCCTGAGCTGAAGAAGTGTAGCTCTAATGTCCACAAAAAAACTTCACCTCTGAGCTGAAGAAGTTAACAAAACAATAGATATTGTCACTCGTATAGAATCATGACAAATTGAAGAGAAAGTGTTCCACTCCTACACATTAATAATAACCAAAAGAAATATCCAGATACAAATCCATGAAAGAGAAGCTGTAAAGAATTGAGAAGAAAAATTCCGCTCTCCTAAAACATATTAGTGTGCAACAATTTACAGCATACCTATATCCTAATTTAACGTGGTATTTTTCGAGACATCTAGCACTAATTCGTCACAAGAAACTTTCTGATCACTGGACAGAAATATACCAAATGGATGATTCTTGTTCTTCCTATACGCAGAACAAATTTGCCCTTATGTTCTTTGTGTGGAATATGAATTTTCATCAAACCCAGATCATGAAAAAAAAGAACCCATATTTTGGTTCACAACAAGACCAGCTGAATATATCTGTCAGTACAGATGATCTTGAACATGTTAGGAATATCATACACAGAGGCATGGTACAACGGCTTGTTTTCATTGAAGTCAGATGCAGATACCAAGGAGCTGAGTAAACTTAAGCTAAATACAAATGGCTGTCTCAAACCTTCTCTGTTGAATACACCTACTAGCCTATGCTCGTATGGGTCAGGCCTGCCCTCTTTTCCAAGTATGCAGAAGTGAACTCGTGGGCTTTTACTGCTCCCTCCTCATACTACCTTCTTTCTGGTGACTTGCACCTCCTTCTTTATGGTGACTTTGTTGAATCATTTGGGGAGGGTGATTTGGAGAGCAAATGGGGTCACCATGATCATAAGTGAAAAAAGTCTTCTTTCTGGTGACTTTGTTGAATCATTTCGAGAAGGTGATTTGGAGAGTTCATCAGGTCACCGTGATCATAAGAGAATATGAGAAAAGGTCATGTGTAGTCGCTTACTAAGAATATGTTTAGGTTTAAAACGCTTTACGAAAGGGCAAAAACAAAACATACACTTACTGTAATTACATATCGTAAACGAGGGCGCATCGAGGGTATAAAGAAAACAAGGGCACATCGAGGAGGGTATACAAAATATGGAACGATATGCATATCAAGGCATGTACTCTTCACGCCTCATTAAATTAAGGAGACGAAATCCTGAACACCCCAGGACAAAAGGCTACACAAGAATGAATTTGTGAGCAATAATACCTCGTTAAACTTCGAAATAATCAAGAGCGTGCCCTTTTATCATAAGCAACAATACCTATAATGTACTTGTTTACCTGAATGAGAATCGAACCCCATGGCTATGATTATTATTGTATTGGATATGAATATAGAACATTAATCATAGAAGAAACAATTTCTGCTGAAACTAACTAAAGACTCCAGCAATCTTGACCTTTTACCAAAATCGTACCGAAATCAAACAAATCCAGGCCCAAAGAAGACAGATGGATAGAGAAATGGGTACCTGTGTGTCTCAGGATGAGAGATTCCTTCCTGTGTTAGTTGGATGCTCTCCCCTTTCTCCGAACTTCGGACTACATGTATTCAATTCGCCAACAGTAGCGGAAAAGGAAAAATGAACAAATTCGAGGTCGGACAATCTACCAATATATGAGAAGAGGCAAAGTCGAACCCCACTTATATTGGCTTCCCAGAGGATATGGAATGATAATATTTGTGTGTATAATATATCGTTAATATTTTTTATAAATCAATGTAAAATAATAAATTTTCAATTATTTAGTTTTTTTAATTTTTATATTTACAACATGTAAATATTGTTGAAGATTTTAAAATTTAAAAAAATAAAATATTTTGAAAAAATAAAAAGTTATTCATGATGATGTTGGTTAAAGATTAAAATTAGTTTATCCAACCTTAAGAAAAGTAAGAGATTACTTGGATTCCTTTAAAATGTCATTTATATGCTTGAAAAGCATTAAGAGAAACGTTCCAAGATCACTAAAGTTTTGATGACTTTGAAGATTAGGATTCCAAAAAAGGATTTGAAGTGTCTCAAATTGTTGTTTATTGTTATTTTTTTGGTCTTTGTCCCAAATAATAGCTTTTTTGTTCCGCATTATTGTTCATTTTCTTTAATTTCTAGCTTTGTTTACCTTTTGAACTTACTTTCTTAATTTATCTTGATCTCATGGAATGAGGTCTTCATTTATAAATATTCCAAACCCTTTTAAGCTCGGATTTTTACTAAGTATGTCATATTTATGGGCATTAGAGCTTTTTTCCCAGTAGAAAATTAGCACAATTATATTAAGATAATATAATTTTTACATCCAAAGGTACCACTAACATTCTTTCGAGTCTTTCCTACACTTTACAAAAAAATAATATTCAGTGCAGCCTGCTAGGATACATCCAATACATCTGAAATTAGAGCTCCAAAAAGGATCTAAATTCTCCAAAAATGCATACTCTGCAAGAATTCCAGGAATAGTAAACACCTCATTCCAAGATAACAAAACACCTCCCAACTCAAAACTCAGAATACTAAGGAAAGTTTTCCAAAAGATAGATGAATAAGGAGTCACTAATAGATATTTAAAAGGCTATAATGACCCTCCAGTCCTTCAGACCACAATTGAAGCGAAATGTTTCCTTCTGGAGCCATTAATGCTTGCTTTGAGAGCCCATTCGCTTCCTTGTTGTATTCGTGATAGATGTGAAAGAATTGAAAAGCCGAAAACTTTCTTCTCAACATCCTAATTCTTTGTTTCCAGCCTTCTAATGAGCTCACATGCAAATCACTTTTATAATTTAACCAATCTATGATTACCTTAGAATCTCCCAGGATCTACAACTTGTGGATAGACAAAATATTTGCTAAATAAAGAGTTGCCCACACACCCATTAACTCGGCCTTAGTATTGGTTCCCTTTCCACGGTTCCAATACCATTTATAAACTGTAAAAGCTACAAGTTTAATGATACCTCCAGCGCCACTGCATAAACCATTTACCTGGGCTGCTCCATCAAAACAGGCCACTGGAAACTCTAGTTGATGGTCAAGCATGTTTATACGAAGATCGGAAGTTATAAGTTTATCCACATGTTTCTGAAGGGCGCCAAGAGTTCTGATGAAAACCGATTGTACTGAAGGCACCTTTCCTTCAAATATCGTAACATTCCTTTTGAGCCATATATATCAGCACGTGAGAACAGCAAGACTTGTTGGAATAGTCTTATTTTTTGTCCAGTTTGAAAGGCAGTTATCAAGATCAAACCCATCCCAATTTTGACTGATATTTTTAATGGATTTGATTTTTTGCCAAATGAGTTTGGTGAAGGCACAATGAATGAATAGATGTTCATTTTCTTCACTCGCAACTTTGCATAAATGGCACCGCCCAGGCCCCATCCATCCTCTATGTTGTAATATTTGCCAAGTCAATATTTTGTTCTCTGTTGCGAGCCACATGAAAAGCTTAATTTTCAGTTGAATATCCCATTTCCATAAACCTTTACGCCAACATGTAATAGTCTACAAATTAAGTGTGGAATTTAAGGCCGCGTAGACATTCTTAGTCGATAGGTAACCTGAAGAGTCCCCTCCTGTCCAAATAAGTTCATCTTCATTATCGAATAAGGTTACTACTGATGCTTGAACCCGCCGGAAGCGATCCCACTCCTCTGCCAAGTTGCTTGTAAGTTCCAATTCCAAACTATTGTACCAAGTTGATAGTAAAGAATCATGTTCCTGGGGTCTCCAAGCATGTGCTAGAACCGAGACATGCTTTTGAATTAGAGCATTAATAAGCGAATTAGACAAATAGGGGTATGTGCCTAATCCCGGGATTTTTTCCCTGCCTATTGCCACATGGTGACCAGTACCAGGCTTCCAGCTTAGCCAATTTTTTATCAAAGGGATCACCTTTAAGAGACTATTCCAAATTTTTGAAGCCAAACTATTTTGAAAAGTAGTTGATCTAAGCCAATTTTTCACTATCGTAAACGGGAAGTACTTCTCCTTTAATACTTTTTGCCAAAGTCCTTGTTTAGTTAATACTCTCCAAAGGGTCGATGCTGCTAGAGCTTTACTGAAAGAAAAAATGTTACGAAAGCCCCATCCCCAAAATATTTTTGGACAAGCTAGAGTCTCCCAGCGACAGAGGTGGTAATGATTTGAATCAACATTCTCGTTCCAGAGAAAGTTAAATAATAATTTTCTTAATCGGTGGAGAATGGACTGCGGCACTAAAGCTAGAGAAGACCAATAAACTGGTTGGCTTTCCATAACAACATTGCATAATGTATACCTGCCACCCAATGACAGCCACCTATAGCACCAATGATTAATTTTATTTTCCACTTTGGTTAAGAGCCATAACCAATCTTCCGATTTATGGAGTCTCTCCTTTAAGTGGTACCCAAGATATTTAAAACCGACATAGAGATCAGTGAAAATATACGGGAGAAATAACTTGAAAGGAGTAAGTTCTGACTCCGAGAGGCCTGAAAAATGAATTGTCAATTTGAACGGATTCACCTTTAATCCTAAAACCGTACAGAATTTATTAAGGAGACTCACGATAACCTTTCATTCTTGCACAAAAGCATATGTCAACTATAAAACATCATCTACAAATAAAAGGTGAAGGATTTTCGTAAGTCTGCAAACTTTTAGTCCAGATAAGGATCCTTCTCTTTGGCTTTTTTTAAGAGCGGACTTAGGCTCTCCATCACCTATATAAAAAGTAAGGGTGACAGTGGACATCCTTGACGAAGTCCTATACCACTTCTAAAGAAATTTGTGGCCTCCCCATTTACTAGAACTGCAAGAGATGCAGAGCTCACACATGCCATAATCCAGTTTGTCAAAGTCACTCCAAATCCAACTTGGATTAAAATCAATCACAAGAAATCCCAGTGTACACAATCGTAGGCTTTTTGTAGATCTAGCTTTAGAATAAGATCTTTTTGGTTTTTCTTTTTTATATTGTGTATGCACTCATGTGCAGTACCTATAGCATCATGTATTTGGCGACCCTCCAGGAAGCCAAACTGTTATGCCGATAGAGCCCTTGAAAGTATCGATTTAATCTGGTTGGCTAAAACTTTTGAGATGACTTTATAAACCAGATTGCATAACGAAATAGGTCTGTAATCCCTAAATTTTTTTGGTTTATTCATTTTGGGTATCGGAGCTAAAAAGGTGGAATTTAAGCTCCCTACCATGCGCCCACCAGTCCGGACTTCCTCCACTAAAGCCAGAAGGTCATCTTTGACTAAATCAAAGAAATGTAAGTAAAATTCCATCGTCCAGCCATCCAGCCTTGGACTTTTGTCTTTTTTGAACAAAGATAGAATCGATTTCAATTCTAGTAATGTGACTGGCGAGTAAAGATCTCTCTCTTGATCCTCACTTGTCCATCTTGTAAATAACCCCGCCACCTCAACCTGCTCTATTGATGAAAAAGTATCTAAGGAATTGAAGAACCTCTTGAAATAATTTTATGCTTCCTCGATAATCATTTTTTTCCTTTATGTGTAAAACCGGAATCATCTCTGATCTCCCATAAATGTTTTCTATTTCTCCTGTGATTAGCAAACTGATGAAAAAACTTTGTATTAAGATCACCACTTTCAACCCAAATTGCTCGACTTTTGAGTCTCCATAGGTCCTCATGTGTTTTAAGGATCTTGTTCCTTTCTGATTCAAGTTTAATGAGGTTAGACTCTACCACTGGGATAAAAGAACCCTCTGCGAGCAGCTATAAATGTTTTTTGATATTATCTTCTAGTTTCTCCAAGACCAGTACATCCCGAGCCCTAGATTCTTTGGCCCATTTTTTTGTAATTACTTTCAGTTTCTTTAGTTTTTTGATGAAACGACGTTGTATATCTTCCTCTTGAAGATATTTTGGATCCGTCCAAAATTGATGCACCAAGTTGTTGAAGTCTTTATCTAGAAGCCACTGAGAATTAAACTTGAAGGGGTAAGCTTTGGAAAATGAAGTGTTCTCCGGCTGTAACAGAATTGGCGCATGATCTGACACAAAAGGAAATTCCACCCAGGAACAATACAATCTAACATTAAGGAGTAAATCCTCTGAAACCAAGAACTTGTCGAGTCTTTTAGCTATCAACTATGAACCTGAGTGACCATTACACAAAGTCGGGGCTAATTTATCAAGTTGGACATCTAACAATTTGTGTGTTTGAAATAGAGAAATGAAAAAACTTGCTAGTGGACCGGAAGAGGCAGAGCCTCCCCAAACTTCTCCATTAGAGACCATAAGATTTAAGTCCCCTGTAATCACTAGGCATTTTAAAGAAAGCAAGCCATTGTTTGCCAAAGTAGTCCAGAATTGTTTACACTCCAAGCATGGCCCATACACATTTAAGAAGTTGATCTTCCTTTTAGTAGCATAGATCGAACCTGCTAACAAAATCCCACCACTAGTAAGAAATGGAGTCAAACTAAAACAATGGAGATCCCACATCACCAACAGACCACCTGAAGTACCAACAGAACTCACTACACAAATAACCCAGGACGGGCGAAATCTATGCACAAAAGACCGGGCTTTTTGTTCGTTGACCATAGTTTCTTGTAGAAACACAATATTCGGTTGGGTTGTATTCAAAACATGTCGGATCGAAGTTGCTTTAAGGGAGCCTTCAATCCCTCTAAGATTTAGAGACAACAATATCATTATTTAGCCCTTGCTAGGGCCTTCACTGCTCTAAGTGCCCCACAGTCAGAAGAGTAGTGATCCATGACTAAGGGAGAAATAGACGTCGCCTGTAATTTCTTCCTCGTGCTTCTAGTTTTGATTAAAGAATGTTCTATTCCAAGTCCTCCTGACCAGGAATATTCTTTAGTAGACTCAGCCTGAGTAGAAACCGATGTATTAACCTCACCAGTAAAAGTAGACGGGTTGATAACTGCATTCCCGAAAAAAGTAGGTAATTGAGTCGGAGGATTGTTGAAATAATGTAACTACAAAGTGTATTCTAATTATTATTGTTGTATTATTCATTAGATCAATCCCCTATTGCGGATTGATCATGTCGGCTATTGTAAAAGACCAAATCCCCTTTTGTGGATTGGTCAAAACATAATTGTAATAGGAAGAATAAGAAGTCAACCCCAGAATATATTAAAGAGGCCACAGAATATATTAAAGGTGGTTATAACCACCCAGATTGAGAAGTCGGCCCTGCCAGTGAAAAGACACCTTCACATGTGCCAGAGTTGTATAAATAAGGAGGCTAGCGCCTCACTTAGACACACACTCACTTGTTCATTGAGAAGCAAGTTTCAGAGTTGTAGTTGGAGAAGGAAGAGAGAGAGAGAGAGAGAGAGAGAGAGAGAGAGAGAGAGAGAGGCGCATTCTTGGGAGAGGACTTTCTGTATTTGTTTGAGTTATCTTTTGGCATTGTATTGGCTATCTATAATAAGGAATTTTTGTTGGGTTTTCTCCCCCATGAGGGTTTCCCAGGATAAATGATGTGTCTCTTGTGATTGTGTATTTCTCGGTGATCCTATCTTATGCTATTGTTATCTA
>ML786507.1:320865-334298 GCA_009831015.1 Picea engelmannii | reverse complement strand
TACAATGCTTTATTCAGACCAAAGCACAATGCTTCAAATTCCACAATATTGTTAGTGCAAGAGAAACTCAAATGATAAACAACATGGTCAGATTTCCTAATGTCAAATGTAAAATAACATTGAGACCATTACTATCACAAGAATAGGCTCCATCAATTTGAAAGTGCTAAAGCCCAATCTTGATCATAATCAAGTTGGGCGACAAAAAAAATTCTTCTTCTATGAAGATGGAATAGGTGTCTAGTCTCGTTTCAATGTAATAACCTTACAATCATGGATTAGTCTTTGGATGCCATTGTCTATAAAGCTCATGTTCATTGAGAGTGTTTAAAAGAAATTTTTCCATATTAAAATCTTACGTTTAATTTAAATGTATTTTATAAATGGTTTTCTCAATTCTATTTTTCTTTTATAAATAGAACAATAGCTATTTTCTCTATACCACCTAAAATACTATGTATCTAGTACCTAGTTTTTACTATGCCACATAAAATATTATACATATCAAATGTTTTAACTTGTTCAAAATTCAACGTTTTAACTTTTTATATTTATATTAATTTTTTTAAATATTAAATTCACTGAAAAGAAAACAATCAAATATTGAAAATGAAATAAAGCATGATTTCAAAACATTCATAAAATTACAATTTATTATGTTATCACATTTAACTTTAAACAATTATAAGATGAATAATATTTTTTTTAATATTATTAATTATAAATATATATTATAAATTTATATATAATTTTTTTTATTAATTTGTATTTTTTTTTTTTAACAAAAATGATTAATTTTTATTTAAGGATAATAGGTTGGGTCGGAGCCTAATCAACCCTTATTACATTTTATTTTCCATCAAAGCTCGATGGGCCTTTACCATGATCTTACATAGCTGGGAAACTTCTATCTTATGGAATAGGGTACCAAACAAGTGCTTTGTCATTCTTTGAGAGATCTCCTTGGGCTAATAGGCATCCCCTGTTTGCCCTTTCATCCACTTCCTTGTTTAGACTTCAGAGGATGTGGTAGAAGGAAGTGGAGGTGAAGTTCTGCATTACTTTACGGAGTCTCTACGGGGTCTTGTTGAGTGCCAGGTTGTTGAAGTAGTTGTCTGTGTTTAGAATTTTTATCAGGATTTCTGAATACCCAAAGACTTGGATGTCTTTTTCGCCGTTGTTGGCACAGGGACAGACCTAGGGTTCAGCTCCAAGGGCGCACCAACAAGCCCTAGCTACTGGCCCTTTTGACAGCACCTGCGAAGCAAATGCAGTCTCACCCGAAGCAACTATGAGGGGGTTGCAGGACAGAGATGTCTACAACTAGGGGAATATCAAGTGGTTCTTATTACAACAACAACATAACATGCATCTACCATTAAACTAGCTAGATCTATCCCTCACAACTATAGATATGATCTAATACAATAATGAAGATAACAATATAACAACATCAGAGCTCAAAGCATCAATCACACACACAACAACAGAGGTACGTGGTTCACCCTCTCTCTAGGGCTACGTCCACAGAATTGTGCTTATGATATATTAAGGTAAAGCTTACAGTCCTGATCTGCACTCTTGTCCAACAGATCCTTTCTTCTTCCTCTCTCCTCTAGCACACCCAGCTGCAGGACTTGATCTTCGCACCTAGCTGAAGATCTTACAATACCAGAAGGCTCTCTCTCTCAACACTTCTCTCACCCCCAATACAATATTCTTCTGATGAACAATACTTGACTATAAGGCTCAACCATAGTACCGACCCGACCTAGGTCCTCTCAACCTCTATTTATACATTACAATCCCTCACCGACAACCTTAGGTCGAAACCTAGGTGTCAAAACCCTAATTACCAAAACCCTAGGTGTCTACAACCCTAGGTCAAGTTGACTCATTCTTTCCAGGCTTCGCCAGCCTGTCTTTCCTTCTCCATATCGCGGTGCTCCAAGGCATCTAATGCTAGCTTTTTCCACTTCTTGAGTCATCCTCAGTCCATCCTTCTTGTTGATATATCATCCCAGATCTCCTCATCCAACGGCCTGCTTTTCCGCACATCGCTCCATCTTCTCTGTTCTTTTGCTCACTTCGACCCAGTGACAGCCACTGTGTCTCCCGCGAAGCTTGCTTTTTACCTTTTCTTCCTCGTTCTTCGCTTCCTTCCATAACCCATGGCCAACATGCCCCCAACACTCACCTGTGACTCGTCCCAAGGCACTTAAGATCTGATCCTCTTGTTTTACTTCGACTTTCAACTGCGCAGTGCAGCCCTTGCTTTCTGCTCTATGCCTCCTTTCCATCCTTGTGCGGACTATCTTTTCTGTGTCTGGTACCCAGTTTCAACTACACCTGGTACCTGGACCCTTATCTTCTTGATTCTACTGAGAGTTGCGAGGCGACTGGTTGTCATAGTACAACTTCAGCCAACTCCCATTCACCAAGCCTTCCTTCCAATCTCCTTTCAATGTCTTCAGCTGCGCAACTCCTCCTTCTGTAACATAGGCAATCTCATATGGTCCGAGCCAATGCATTTTGAACTTCCCAGGGTGTTTGATAAAATTACTGTCATATAGCAGGACTAAATCACCTTGCCTAAATATCTTCTTCTTAATGTGTCTGTCATGATAGGCCTTTTCTCGTTCCTTTTGAATTTGCTGATGGAAGCCTGCAATGAATCTGTCTTCTTCTAGTTCGACCAACTGTGCTAGCCTCTCATGAATGGCGCTAGTATCATCCATGTCTGTAAATGCAACAATTCGTAAGCTCGGTACCAAGTACTCCATTGGGACAACAGCTTCAAGACCATAAACCAACTTGAAAGGGGTCTGCATTGTTAATTTCTTGCAAGTGGTTATATAAGCCCAGAGTACTGCTGGTACTCTTAAATCCCAGTCATCCCTGTTCACACTGCAAATCTTTGTCAATGATATCTCCAAGATCTTGTTGAATGCTTCAACTGTTCCGTTTGCTTGTGGATGATAAGGTGTACTCTTCTGATGGTGGACTGCAAATTCTTCAGTCAAGGATTCAACTGTCTTATTGATGAAGTGTGTACCTTGATCACTCATAAGGACCTTAGGGAATCCAAAATTGGTTATTATATCATCAAATATAAACCGCGCAGCTATAGTGCTCTTGCTTCGACCCATCTAGTCAGGTATTTTGTCACAGTGATAATATATCTTGCTCCTGTGCGCTTTCCTGGTGGGTTTATAGGTCCCACGAAGTCAATGGCCCATTTTTCAAATGCTTGTAGGGTCATCTATGGTGCAATGGTATCTCATCTCTTCGGGATGGTTTTCCAACTCGTTGGCATACATCACATGCTCTGGTATATTCTTTAGCATCTCTGTGTAATGTAGGCCACCAAAGGCCAACTCGCAGAACCTTCTGCGCAGTTGCTTTTCCCGTATAATGTCCTCCTGCAATGCCTTCATGAGCTTCTTCGAGGATCATAAGGAGTTCTGCCTCCATCACACATCTTCTTAGGGTCTCATCAGATCCCATTTTATATAGCTGACCAACTATTAGCGAAAAATTTGCAGTGCGCACCACTAGTTGTTTCTTCTACGAAATTGTGTATTCTGCTAGAGCTATTCCTGTTGACAGGAACTGGACTATGTCTGCGAAGTGGTCATCACTCTTTCTAATGGCGAGCAGTTGTGCATCCAGTAGTGTGTCCTCCAGACGGGTAGTTTCTTCACCATGCTCTAACCTCGACAGGTGGTCTGGGCACTTATTCATTCTTCTTGGCTTAACTATGATCTCAAAATCATATTCTTGAAACAGGAGAAGCCATCTGCATATTCTCGCCCCCAACACTGGCTTGTTGACTAGGTATTTCAACATGGAGTGATCAGTAAACATTTTAAAGTGTCCTCCCAACAAGTAGTGGCGGAATTTCTGTAATGCATACACCATGGCTAGTGCCTCTCTCTCTGTAGTAGTGTAATTGATTTCAGCTGTAGAGACCTTTCTGCTGGAAAATGCTAATGGATGATCAATGTCCCCTTCTCCAAGTTGTGCCAGTACTGCTCCTAATGCAATAGAAGATGCATCCACATGCACATGAAATGCCTTGCTCCAGTTGGGAAAGACTAGAATAGGCGCAGTGACCATCTTTTGTTTTAGTGTGTTAAAGCTCTGCTGGCATTCGTCTGTCCAACCAAACTGTCAGTCTTTCTTTAATAACCTCTCCATTGGTGCAGTAATCTGAGCATATCCTTTGATAAATTTCCTGTAATAGCCAGTATGTCCTAGCGCAGTGCACAGTTTTTTGATTGATCTAGGTGGTGGTAAATCAACTATAATTGCGATTTTGGATGGATCCAACAACAATCCTTGCTTGCATACAATATGACCTAATAATACTCCAAATGGTGAAAAGAAGATGCACTTCTTCAAATTCAAAGCAATTTGACACTGTCTGCATTTATCCAGCATTAGCCTTCGACATTCAATATGATTTTTCAACAAACTAAAAACAATCCAGTCATCAAAGTATGCTTCTAAAAATTTATGTAAAAATTCTTTGAATGCTTCAACCACCACCCTGGAAAAGATGGTTGGGGCATTCTTCAGCCCAAATGGCATTACTGTATATTGGTAGGATCCCCACTATGTGGCAAACATATTCTTATGATGGTCCTCCTTGGTGATGCGAATCTGATGGTATCCTGAAAACCCATTTGTAAAAGAATATACTTCTTGTCCTCCCACGTTATCCAACACTTCTTCTGTGAAAGGTGTAGGGAAAGGATCATGTAGTCAAGCATCATTCAACTTCCTAAGAGCTACTCAAATCCTGATCTCACCTGTCTTCTTATCTTGCACTACCATGGGGCTAATCCACTCCGACTCTTTGACAGGTTTAATAATCCTTGCTTCCAGCATTATGTCAAGCTCAATCTTCACTTTTTCCTTATATTTCGGGTTCAATCTATAGGGTCTTTTCATGACTGGCTTCACGTCTGGTTTCAAAGGTATTCTCATTTCTCCCATAGGTCCTTTGATTCCCTTCATATCAGTGAACTTGGTTGGGAACAAGTCTTGATACTCATGCAATAATTCTGTAATTTTGTCAATGGTAGCAGCGTCCCAACAATCTMCGACATTGGAAAGCTTTGGTGTTTCCTCTGTCCCGATATTGACTTTCTTTATTTTTATCGATTGTCCAATGAATGGAAGTTCAACTTCTGGTCCTTCCACATCTCTCTGACCTTCTATTTCTGCGATATTCACCTTCCTTGGGTCATCATCTTCGTCAACATTAATGTTGTAGCAGGTCTGCAGTTTCTGGAGTGGCGCAATCCATTCATCCTCTTCTTGCTCGAAAGGGAGGCCAGATGCCTCCTCAAATACTTTCTGTCTCACCCTCTGTAGTGCTTGATCTACAGAAGGAAATTCACTATCAAACAAAAAGGTGGTTATAAAATTCTGGGTCATACCTTCCCATTATGAAGTGACAAGGCGCATCTATGCTTGAAGGTACCAGTTAATCGGGGTGGTATCCAGCGTATTAACAAATCTGTGTACCCATTTTTCTCTATGAATGTCACTCCAGGCCTCTTCGCATCTTCGTACATGGTCCTTTGGGCAGCTTCGACCTGTGTACCGTGCTTCGCAGCTTCCTTCTTGTGTTGAGAACCACACTGTCATCAGAGTTCGACATTGTGTCCAGTTTGTAATATTGCTTTTATGTGTCCCCCACAATCTCGTTGGTGTGGCTTTCATGGCCTCATCCATTGCCAACAACCTCTGTTGTGTTGGTACACTTGTCTCAAATTCTGACAAGAAGTTTTCTAAGGGATTTAGCCCATCAAATGTGGGTAGATTACTCACTATTGTGCCAATCCAACGAACTTCTCTGGTTAGCCTAGCACATCTTCTTGTAGATACTTCATACATCTGGTTCTGCCATTTTTCCAGCGCTTCTTTTGAATCAGATGAACATGCGTTGTCACTTCGCCAACTCAGATTTCCGTCAGTTGTAGGGTTGATATAATTCTGCTGTCTGGCTGTTAATTTGTAGATGTTTTCCAATTCAAATGAATGGTCTTCTTCTCTGATAGGTTCTGTGTATCATGGACCTTCATTTGGATCTAAAGGTGCAACGACCCTAAGGCCAGCTTTCTCAAATGTCATGCGTCTTTTATTTAAATCAACAACAGTGGAATTGTCGAAGGCCCAATCAATTCCCAACAACGCAGGGTAAGGGAAGCTATCATCAACAATTTCAATTACCTCAAAATCTGCAAAGGTTCTTACCCCATCGATGTCCACTGGGACATGCTCTAATCGTCCAAATGGGCCGACAGCTTGCTGATTAGCCATGCGAAGCCTGATAGGGGAATACATCAGCTTGGGTTTTCCCATCAATGCCCAAGTCTTCTTCGTCATGACATTGACTTCTGACCCTAAGTCGAGGACCACATAGTCTATCTCATACTCTCCTATCTGAGAATTCAAGTGTAGTTCTTTATTTGTCCTTCTCCTTCTTCCAATTTGGTGCACTGCTCTATTCAGTAAGGGGTTTATTTTTCCTAGTTCATACTGCTCGATGAGATCTTGTAATTCTTGGACAACACCTTTATCTTGAATCAACTTAACACAAGTGTGCAAGAATTCCATGAGTTTGCTTACCTCTTTCCCTTATGTTGGTGATGCAGATGGATCAAACGCCTGAGGCATGCCGTATTCTTTGATTTCTGGTTGTCTCTTTGATGAAGATCCTTGATCTCCTTTGAACTATTTTCTTGCCTCCTCGAATATATGTCTTTCTTTCTTAGCATCAAACATTGGGGTCTTTTCTATAACTTTCCTGACTCTGTGGTCGTTTTCAGTCCTTCCTTGGGCTAGTCTGTCTTCCCTTGTAGCAGTGCCTCCTCGAGTAATAACAACGACTCTAGGGTCTACTCCACGAGGTTCAACATATATCAGTTGTACTTGTGGGTTCTGCTGGGGTCCTCGTCTTTCCTGAAGTTTAGCCAGCAACATAGGGCATTCTTCTATGACATGCTCGAAGGAATTACAGTAACTACAGGTTGTGCAGGGATTCTGACAATCCCTTGCTAAATGTTCGAGCTACGCGTAGTTGTAACACATTATTTGTCCTCGGCCTTGGCCCATACCTCCTTCTCGTCCTCATCCTCTGTAGCCTCCGCGAGGAGTGAAATTTCCTCTCCCCGGAGAGTTGTACTACAGAGTGTTGCCCTCTTGTTGTACTTCGCCTTGAATCTTGTATATGTCTCTCGACCTTTCATGCATGAGATCATAAGCTCTACAATCCCGATCATCATTCCCCACTGATTTACAGAATGTACAATACAAGTTTGTGGGTGTCTGGACATACTTATGCATGTACTAGCACTCACCTGGGCGATGCCTATTTTTGCATACCTCATACCATGGTAGGTTAACTTGCTTTAAGGGGCTCGGTGCTCCTGATGCCAAGTACTCATGAAATAAAGGGCAATGTTCCTTATCATGGCGTTCAGATCTATATCTGACACACCAAATATCTTCCCTTTTGTCTTTTCCCTTATCTTTCTTCATATCCTCGACCTGTAAAGACAAACTAGTTAACTAGCTCATGATCTGGCTAATGCTTGAGCTAGATTCTCCCATCGGTGTTGATTCGAGCTTCATGGCGATCTCCAAGGCTTCCGCCTGAGATGCAATCTTCTGCTGCATCAAAGGGATTCTTATGTGTGGTAACAACATAGCGATGAACCACTCTTTGTTCTGTTCGTCAGGGAAAGTTAATTGGCCTGTCAGGGTCTTGAATCTTTGGTCAAACTCCCAAACAGGTTTTGCTACCTTTTGTTTAATCTCTTTTAGTTTTGTAATACATTGTGACTCTGACTTAGGTTTCTTAAAATCTGCAATCAACGCATTCTTGATCTCATTCAAGGGCTTAGGCTGTGCCAGTCCTTGGACAAGTTTCATGTACCAGCTCAATGCGCGGTCCCTTAGCGTAGTGCTGAACTAGGTTCTCTTGATGGCTTCATCAGTGATACTTTTAATATTCCATACGACCTCACACATAAACCAATGTTGATTTGGGTCTTCAGATCCATATCCTCTAAAGATAGGGAGTCTCATTTCATCTGTCATAAAGCTGACTAGGGTTCTTGTCTGAGTAGATGCTGGGCTAATGATAACAGTACTCTGAGGACTCTGGTGGGTCTGACTATTCTGACTGCTAGGTATTGTTGAGACAACAGGAGGATTAACGTTACTTACTTAAGTAGTTCGCGCAGTTCCTAAGGTTTCTGGCTCGCTTTCACGCAGTTCTTAAGCTTCCCCTTCTTCTGTTCTGGTGGGCTCTGGATGCTCTTCATCGGTTAGATCTACCTCTTCTCCACTATAGAAACCTTCTTCGTCGTAGTTTTTCTTAAACAAATTCTCAAGGTGAACTCCGCAGAATACTTTCCCATTATGTGTATGTCTTGCTTCTATGTCGCTGTCGCTGTTCGAGATATTGAACATTAGCCTTTTTAAGTCCGATCAATCTACTGTATCTTCAAGATGTGGTTTTCATGCAAGAACATATTGATTCTTAGCTTTAGGAAGTGAAAAAAAATTCCTCTGGGTCCCTTGAAAAAATATCTCTTGGCTTGACTATACGATTATGTTCTATCAACAACAAACTCAGTGATATATCCTCCGATGGTACTATCAAACCAGTGATCTACTGCTCTGGATACAGTGTTGTCGACTCTCTTGACCTTCTGGATCAATGTTGGTGTCCAAACCACAGGGGGTCTAGATCTGATTTCAAACTATGTGTCAGCTATCCTAGCCAACCACTCGTGTAGCTCCTGATGGATTCCTCCAAAGAAGATCTCGTGAATGTCGGTGAAGATGTATCTTTGTATACAATGCTCAGTGCTTATTTTAGGGTTCTTGTTCTGGGCTTCAACGAAGTCCTTCTCTTGATCCTCTACCCACTTCTGAATCTCCGTCTTTGATGGGAACCACCTTGACATTCCCTTAAAAAGATCCTGGTCCCGGCAATAGAACCATTTGTTGGCACAGGGGCAGACCCAGGGTTCAGCTCCAAGAGCGCACCAACAAGCCCTAGCTACTGGCCCTTTCGGTAGCACTTGTGAAGCAGATACAGTCTCACCCGAAGTAGCTATGAGGGGGTTGTAGGACAAAGATGTCTACAACTAGGGGAATATCAAGTGGTTCTTATTACAACAATAACATAACATGCATCTACCATTAAACTAGCTAGATCTATCCCTCACAGCTATAGATCTTATCTAATACAGTAATGCAGATAACAATATAACAACATCAGAGCTCAAAGCATCAATCACACACACAACAACAGAGGTACATGGTTCACCCTCTCTCTAGGGCTACATCCACAAAACCATGCTTATGATATATTAAGGTAAAGCTTACAGTACTGATCTGCGCTCTTGGCCAACAGATCCTTTCTTCTTCCTCTCTCCTCCTGCGCACCCAGCTGCAGGACTTGATCTTCGCACCCAGCTGAAGATCTTACAATACCAGAAGGATCTCTCTCTCAACACTTCTCTCACCCTCAATACAATATTCTCCTGATGAACAATACTCGACTATAAGGCTAAACCATAGTACCAACTCGACCTAGGTCCTCTCGACCTCTATTTATACATTACAATCCCTCACCGATAGCCTTAGGTCGAAACCTAGGTGTCAAAACCCTAATTACCAAAACCCTAGGTGTCTACAACCCTAGGTCAACTTGACTCATTCTTTCCGGGCTTCACCGGCCTGTCTTTCCTTCTCCATCTCGCGGTACTCCAAGGCATCTAATGCTGGATTTTTCCACTTCCTGAGTCATCCTCGGTCCATCCTTCTTGTTGATCTATCATCATCGATCTCCTCATCCAATGGCTTGCTTTTCCGCACTTCACTCCATCTTCTCTATTCTTTTGCTCACTTCGAACCAGTGACAACCACTGTGTCTCCCACAAATATCGCTTTTTACCTTTTCTTCCTTGTTCTTCGCTTCCTTCCATAACCCATGGCCAACAATTGTTCCCATGAGCGAGCTGACAAGCTTTGAGTAGTCCTAGAATTTCTGCCTGATTATTAGTATTCTGTCCTAGGCCCCAGCTGAAACTGTCTTTTCTTCAACCGTCTGGGGAGTAGACTACACCCCCTACTCCTGATATCCTTGGGTTTCCTTTGGAAGCTCCGTCGAATAATATCGTAACTTTGCCCTGATTCTTCCACCACTTTTGAAAATCTTGTTCAGGGGTCCGAAGCCGCCACTCTAGATCGGTACAAGGGCGAGAGAATCTCTCTTTGTTACTAACTCGCTTCAGAGGCGTGCCTAGCCAGTTGATCTCTTCTGGGAGGAGCACACTGTCTGTCTTGTGAGGCCAATTCTTCATAGTCTCCAGTAGCAGTGCTTTAGCTTTGGCTGCCACGACTGTGGGTGACCACAAACTGTTTTTGAAAGTGGCTTCATTCCTTGCTAACCACACTTCCCAGCAAATGTATTTTGGTATGGCATACCAGATTTTGGCCCACGTGGTTTTTCTCTTCAACACATGAGGAGAAATCCCTTTCCAGGAGGCGAATAAATTGACAACAGTGAGTTGTGATGGGGTTTGTGCATTGAGCCTGTGCATAGCCTGCATCCAGACTTCTTGAGTGAAGGGGCAATCTATAAATAGGTGGTCAAGGGTTTCCTGAGCCGAGAAACAGAGTGGGCATCTGTGGGGCTCGATGATACCTCATTTTGCTAAGTTATCCCCCGTCAAAACCCTTCTATGCATGAGCACCCAACAAAAGAAATTTATCTTTGGGAGACCAAAGGGGGCCCCCGACGTGTTTCCAAAGGGAGGATGAGTGGATCTGCGGTTGCTGAGTTTGGAGTGCTGTGAATCCTTGTGTTTTTGTGTATGCCCCAGTTTGCCCCCAAACCCATTTGTCCCTTATGCGCAGGTGCACTAGCGCCATTCCTGAAATCACAACAAGGAGGGGGTTATGATGTGGTAGCATCTTGTCTGGAGAGCGTGGGATAGCCCAAGCGAGCTAGTTTCCATTTTCATCCCATGAAAGAGATGTCTACCAGCGTGTGGATTCCCTGTTGTATGAGCCAGGCGCGTATCTCAGCGATTTCAGGGGCAATTTTGAGGCGTTGGCGACCCATGATTTTATCCTCCCACAACCTGATTCTTCTCCCATTTCCTGGAATTCTAAATAGGTGTTCTTTAAAAAACTCCTAGATCTAACTGCAGAGCTTCCATAGTGTGGTTCCTTTGCAAGAAGCTCCTTCGTCCATGTTGTTCATTGATAGCCCGTGCAAATACTTTTTAATGAGAACTTGGCTTACAAGGTGTCATTGATTTGAGTAGATTTTCCATAAAATCTTTCCTCCCAATGCCAAATTGGCCAATCCGGGGTCCCTTACCTGCAAACCGCCTTCTGATAGAGGCCTTTTCACAATATCCCAACTTACCAAATGAATTTTTTTTTGGTTCCCCTTTCCTCCTTGCCACGGGAAGTTTCTTATCAGTTTTGAGAGCTGCTCAGTTATCATTTTTGTAGCCAAGAGAAACAAAGCCTAGTATACTGGAAGGGAGGAAAGAACATATTTTACAAGAATTAGCTTCCTAGCTATGGTAAGCCACTGACCGCCCCAAACAATCATTTTTTCCTTAATGTTTATTTTTTAATATGTTATTAATTTTTTAATTAAAATAAATATTAAATTAAAAAAATAATTGAATGGTATATTATTATATAATAATTTTGTTATAATAAAATAACTAATTTTTTTAATTAAGCAAAACATTTACCCAAAGCAAAAGAATTAATCAAAACATTTACCCAGAGCAAAAGAGTAGTGGCTTCCATGTAAGTGTTTGCCCATCATTCCAAAGTGCAAAAACTTTATCTTTACCTTTATAAGTAATGGTAAAACGTCTTTATGTGTTGAAGAATCAAAATATTAAAAAATTGGTTAAAGTAATGATTTTTGTGTAGGTGCTTCTCGTAATTTTGAAGTAAAGAATTTATGTGTACTGTTATAAAATTTTCTTTCCATTTTATTCTTTTTATTTAATTGATAGTTATTGATATGAAATTTCCTTTTCATTTTATTCATTTTTATTTGATTGATAGTTGTTGATAAATTTCCTTTCTTTTTTATTTGATTGGTAGTTATTAATATGAAATTTCCTTTCCATTTTATTTGATTGGTAGTTATTAATATGAAATTTCCTTTCCATTTTATTCCTTTTTATTTGATTGATAGTAATTAATACTAAAAGATAATTTCAATACTATCATATTACATCAAAATTTAAATATATTTTATTTTAGATATTATTCACACATATTTATTCATGTGAAATGATCGTTTTAGTATTATCCCATTGAAATTGTGATGTTAAAAAGTGGACAATTTTCGCTTATCAATGGTGACTTGCCTTCTCAATCGAATATATTCTGACAATTTTATTGTTTGCATGTTTTTAGTTAATGATGTTTTTTTTTTAAATCATTAACCATCTTTTCCATGAGTGACCATCTTATAAGTTGGTACTCTCTTTGTCATCATGGTGCACAAAGATCTTGAGTATGACACATCTCATCCATAACGATGAATGACCATGCCACTTCATTCAAATGAACGCTATATTTTGGAATTAAAAATATGCACCTTAGATTTTAAAATTAAAAACGTCTACATTAAATTTTAAAATTAAAATATGAAAAAAGAACACTGTTGAATTGAAATCTAATTTGATAAAACCTCTTATGAACCCACACAAGTTCCCACTTGAACTCTCTCAACCATCTACTTGTACTCAGGCCAATCATGCCCATGTCACAGGACTCAATCTTCCAACTGTAGATTTGGTTCTACTTCCCATTGCTTTAAGTTCTCATCTCTACAAATCCAATAGTTACATTATTGAAGAGTCACGATTCCCTTTGAAATATGGTGGTGGGGTAATCTGGAGGGTCAAAACTTTGAATAAACATCGTGTATGTAGCATCCTAACTCACATTAACTACAATAATCATGTTCCTAATTTTAGCTATTGTATAGTAAGTGAATTTGGAGCATTAAAATCAGCCCGGTTTATTCACTGCCCAGATGTTCAATTTAAATAATTAAACTAAACTTTGATTGGAAGCTTAACTAAGAGAATCAAGAACATATTACCTTAGATTTTGAGCAGAAATCCATTGAGTATTTACAAGAAAAATACCTTCGTTTTATTTGAATTTTTCTTGTTGTAGAATAATCCAACCAGAAGGAAGATACCTCCGAATCCTTCTTTCGCCACTTGTCCACAATGGAATTATTAACCTCCCTACCAACTAGGAGCCTAGATAGATTCCTAGATCCAAAAAACCCTTTGTTTTCCTAACCCTCAATGCATGAGGCTCTAAAAACAACAATCCACAATAGG
>ML786507.1:277215-287425 GCA_009831015.1 Picea engelmannii | reverse complement strand
TATATTTTTTATATTATATATGTGACGTCCCCCCGTCCCCCATTTCCCAAAAATCCCTAAAATTTGGGGGTACTCCCACACGTCCCCCTTTTGCGTCCCCCCATCCCCGCGTCCCCCCGTCCCGGAGTCTTGGTGGAACATTGGTATTTTCCATGTGGGACCCTCATACGTGTCACCTTCCTGTTAACTTGGACCCCCCTCGCTCATTACCAATTACTGCCTAACACCCCCTCCGAGTAAACCACCAAACCATTCATACATACCACCTTCGCGCTTTGACGTCACACTCCACTATCTGCTACATGTCACACTCCACTACACTGCCTACACGTCTCACCCACGTCAATAGACCACCTCAGCAAGGACACGAGTTGTCCGATCTGAAATATTACTTTGGGTGTATTCTCAACCATTGATAACCAGTCTAGGATGTGGTAGAGACTGGTTATGTAAATCCAGTTGTATTAGCTTCTAAGGATGACAAGCTAGAATTCAGATTCAACGCTAAGGCTATGAATGTTATTCTAAGTGGGCTTGCAGAAACAAAATTTGTAAATTTATGCACTTAGAATCTGCCAAAGAAATGTGGGACAAACTCATTAGCAGTTACGAAGGTAATGAGAAGGTAAAGGATGCCAAGTTTCAAACCTACATATTACAATTTGAATAGATAAAGATGAAAGAGGACGAAACTGTTGGGAAGTACTTTTTGAGAGTTGAAGAACAAGTAAATGCAATGATAGGACTTGGTGAAAAAATTGAGGATGTCTCTTTAGTTCAAAAAATTTTGAGATCTCTGCTAGATAGTTTCAACCCAAAGGTCTCTGCTATAGAATAACTTAATGATCTAAAAGCTATGACTATTGACCAACTCCTAGGAACTCTGAATTCCTATGAAATGAGGATAGGTAAAGATAAACACACCTCTAGAGAAACATCATTTAAAGCATATAAGAATGAGAATTCTGAGCTTGATGAAATTGAAGCAAAATTTGTGAGAAGACTAAAGAAAGGATCAGGCAAGTGCCAAGGAAAATTGCCCTTCAAATGTTTTAACATTGGAAAGATAGGTCACTTTGCATCTAAGTGTCCACACAAGAAGCATGATCAAAATTCTTAAGGTGAAAAGAAGTACAAACCCAAGAAATTTGGTAAAAAGAAACGTTTATGTGTAAACAATGATGACTCTTCAGAAGACACAGATAGTGACTCTTCGTGTGAAGATAAGGTTAATGAATTTATGCTTATGGTCAAAGAGGATTATGATAATAAAATCACATGAAGTGATGTTGATGATGAAGAAGTTGTGGTTGACTTGGAAGGAGAACTGATCAGTGCTCTAGAAGAAATTGGTAGACTCAGATCTAAGAAGAAAAATAAAAAACAATTGTTGATACAGTTCGAGAAAAACAATAAAGAACCTGATTAAGAATTTGCCCTGCTAAAAGTGGAATTATAAGAGGCAAATAAAATAGAGGACATTCTGAAGCAACAGTTATCAGAAAAGAAAGCAATATGTGAAGCCTTGGAAGAAGAGGTAGTAAAAACCAGAAAAGAGATGGAGAAGTTTAAAACATTGTATCTCCAAAATATTCCAAGCATTAAAGCCACAACAAAACTAAACGACATTATGAGAAAATAGAGATCTCCTTTGTTGAATACTAGCTTAGGTTATGTAAATGGTTCAAGCAGCAAGCAACCAGAAAGAAAAGAGATAGTAAAGATGATCAAGTTCCAAGTCAGCAGACAATCAGACCATGAGAGTACTTTGTCACCAAAAGCTAATAAAGACAAGATGATCCCTGATAAAAAACAAAGATATCAGAAGATGGAGCAACAAATTCCAAGAAGAATGGCATCCTTCATGTACCAAAATTCCTTCCATGGTTACTGTTTTTACTGTTCTAATTTTGGTCATAAGATTGCAAATTGTCAAATTAAGTTTAGATACATGCAACTTAGGAGGTCAAGAAATAAACAATCTTTGCAACATAGAACTGAGCAGCCAATGAATAGACAACGTAGCACCAATCACTTTGACCTACTGAAGAATGAGCTTGAATGTTATAACTGGCATAACTTTGGCCACAAAGCTGCAAACTTCCATCTAAAGAAGTACAAGGCAGATCGAAGGATAAATCCTTTAGCTAGAAATGCCAGCGCATGGAAGAAGAAAGATAGTGAAAAATGTGGTCTAGTACTTTCATCTCAAAAACAAAAAGACCCCTGGTATATAGACAGTGGATGTTCCAAGCACATCACTGGAGACAAGGATAAGTTTATGTCTATAAGTAAAAGCAAAATAGGAAATGTAACCTTTGGAAATGATGAACCAAGTAAAATCAAGGGTATAGGGATGGTAAGTTTGAGTAATGGTAAAGGAAAAGCCTAGGATGTTCTGCTTGTAGATGGGCGGAAACATAATTTTCTCAGTGTAAGTCAAATGTGTGACAGAGGATGTGAAGTGGTGTTCACTTCAAAGGATTGTAAGATAAAGTATGTAAACTCAGGACAAGTAGTGGCTAAAGACATAAGGACATAAAAAAATGTATATCTGCTAAAAGAAGATAAAGAAGAGTGTCATATAAGAAAACATGATGAAAGTTGTTTATGGAATAAGAGACTTAAACATCTAAACTTTGACCACTTAATCAAGCTCAAAAATCTTGAGGCAGTAAAATATCTTCCAAGAAGATCAAAGCCACAAGACTCTATGTGTAAACCCTACCAAGTAGGAAAGCTAACTAGAACACAATTTAAATCCAAGAGCTCTGCTTCAATAGATAAACCACTCCAATTAGTTCATATGGATTTATGTGGACCATCAAGACATGAAGGCACAAGGAAGGAAAACTATTTTATGTTGATCATTGGTGATTACTCCAGACTTACTTGGATGGATTTTCTCAAAGAAAAAGATGAAGCCTTTGAGAAATTTAAAATATTTAAGGCCTTAACTAAGAATCAAACATGCAAGAGGTTAAAGAAAATAAGATCAGACAGAGGAGGATAATTTATGTCAAGTGATTTCAAGGAATTATGTGATAAACATGGGATCAAGAGAGAATACACATTCCCAGGAACTCCACAAGAAAATGGAGTAGTTGAGAGGAAAAATAGAACAGTTCAACAAATGGCCAGGTCAATGATGAATGTGAAGAACATTGGTCAAACTTACTGGGTAGAAGCAATACACACAACAATCCATAATCTTAACAAATCCCACCTCATACCACATAGTGACAAGACACCTTATGAACTGTGGTATGTAAGACCTGCTTCAATCAAACACTTCAAAGTCTTTAGGAGTAAGTGATACATAAAGAATAATAATGAAAACCTTGACAAGTATGATGACAGGGCTGATGAAGGCATATTCTTAGGATATGCTACCAATAGTAAAGGATATAGATGCTTTATTAAAAGATTGCATAAATTAGTTGATTGCATTGATTTAAAGGTTGATAAAGGAGTCCCAGTAAGAGAGGTGAGAAATATCGAGTCTACTACATAGGACACAGTTGAAACTGAACATGAACAGGTCCAAGAATCAGATGGAGAAGAGGCACCCAGACAGGAAGAGTCAGGACAACAATCAATATCAAATCCTTCCTCCAGAATTACTCAAAAGAATCATCCTGAAAGTCAGATAATTGGTGAGAAAGACAAAGGTGTACAAACCAGGAGAAGGATAATCAAAGACACCTAACAATCACATATGGAATTCATATCCATGGTGGAACCCAAGAACTTTAATGAAGCCAGTAAAGACGTAAATTGGTTAAAATCAATGAATGAGGAACTTGACCAGATTGAAAAGAATGACACTTGGGAACTCCTTCCTAGGCCAACAAATAAAAATGTAATAGGATCAAATGGGTCTACAAAAATAAGGTGAATGAGCAAGGAAATATTGTAAGAAATAAAGCTAGATTGGTTTTCAAAGGATATGCTCAAATAGAAGGACTGGATTTTGATGAAACATTTGCGCCCGTAGCAAGATTAGAAGCTATCAAAATGTTTCTTGCCTATGTTTGTCATAAATAGTTTAAATTCTATCAAATGGATGTCAAGTCAGCTTTTTCGAATGGAGATCTAAAAGAAGAATTCTATATGGAAAAACCAAAGGGTTTCCAACTGTCAGATAACCCTGACTTTGTCTGCAAGCTGAAGAAATACTTATATGGGTTGAAACAAGCTCCTCGTGCCTGGTATTACATACTGGATAAGTATATTCAAGATGAAGGGTTCAAGAGAGGAACAATTAACAACAATCTATATATCAAAACAGAGGGTAATGATTTGTACATTGTGTTGTATATGTAGATGACATCATCTTCAGAGGCAATAATGCTTCATTCGTACAATGGTTTGCTTCTGCTATGGAGTCTGAATTTGAAATGGCTATGATAGGGGAACTGCCATTTTTTCTTGGTCTGCAAATTACTCAGAAGTCTAAAGGATTATTTATTTCTCAGGAGAAATATCTAAGAGAAATGTTGAAAAGGTTTCAAATGGAATATTCCACACCTATGAGCACACCTATGGTCACTGAATGCAAATTAAGAAAGTATGACGACTCACCCGATGTTGATCAGAGTTCACATAGGTCTATGATAGGCAACCTATTGTACATCACATCATCTTGTCCAGACATAATGTATGTTGTTGGAATGGTAGAAAGGTATAAGGTTGCACCTAAACAGAGTCATTTGTTAGTTGTCAAAAGAATATTCATATACTTGAAAGGAACAATGGACTATGACCTATGGTATCCTAGGATTAAGAATTTTCAATTATCAGTCTATTCAGATGTTGATTGGGCTAACTGCGTGGATGAAAGGAAAAGCACGAGTGGAGGTGCATTCTTCATAGGAGATTCCCTTGTATTATGGTTGAGAAAGAAGTAAGGTTCCATTTCCTTATCAAATACAGAAGCTGAACACATTGTAACTGCAACTTGTTGTACCCAAGTATTGTGGATGATTCATACACTTGCAGACTTGGAGGTAAAATATATTGCACCGATCCCAATTCATTGTGATAATACCAGTGCAATCAGTGTGTCACAAAACCCTGCATTTGACTCCAAAACCAAGCATATACCCATCAAGTATCACTTCTTGAGGGAACAAGTGACCAATGTTGTTGTTTATTTGCATTATATTCCATCCAAAGATCAGATTGTTCATATCTTCACTAAACCGCTTACAAAATCTCAGTTTGAATATCTACGCCAGAAGTTGGGCATGACCCCATTATCAAGCTAAATAGTCCATCATGTCAGGGGGAGTATGTATTGGTTGAATATCTGATACATCCAACAAGTACTGCAACAGCTCAGGGGGAGCCTATTTTCTTTGACATTGATGTCAAAGGAGGAGAAAAAGGTGTTGTCTGTATGCTACAGTTGTGGAGGTCCAAGCAGAATAGCGCAGTCGTTTAGGGTTGCCATCAATGCCAAAGGGGGAGATTGTTGGCATGTTTTACAGGAAAGCATGTGTTTATCATTGATGAAAAGAACAATAGCGTCGATGGAAAACATGAAAATAATAAGCTTAGGAGGAGAAGCGAACAGTATGTAGAGACGAGAAATCTAAGAAGAGATAGCAGTTTCCAGAAGCACAGACGAGTTCCAAGTCATCAGGACTCGCAGAAGGATCAAAGGTCGAGACCTTTGACACTTAGAAATTCTTCCAAGTCGGGTGGAAGCGTAACCTCAGGAGGAGGAGTGACAATGGTCGTTGGATCGAACACTATGAAGAATCTGGACAGTTAGATCAAAGTCCAGACAAGAGGAACGAGTGCACAAGAGAGGAATGGATCCCATCCGTTGGATCTGAGCGCAAAGGACCAACAAATGTTAGATCTAGTGGAGTTGCAAGGAGGTTACCATTCGGGGAATCTCACTTCAAAAGAATTGGCAACTCGAAAGTTGAATTACTTGAAGCCCGAAATCCGAAATGAATGTGAACCATCGGATCTGGAGAAAATGTGATGACCGTTGGATATAATTAGTGGAAGGACAAGATAAGAAAGGGTTGAGATCTGAGATCACGATCACCTGAATATCTGTCAGCCGTTGGATAAAATTAATTGAAGGGTAAGTTAAACGAGGCTAAAGGGTTGAGAATCTGATTCTCCGAATACCCGTCAGTCGTCAGATCAAACCCGAATTCTCGTCAGCTATCGGATTGGTTTCGAGTGGAAGGACAGGATAAGCTAGAAGAGTTGCATCGCAGACAGATCGGGCTATTGATCTAAGATCCTGATCCAATGAACATCATTTGTTTTGGGTATAAATAAGTGAGGAGGTTAAGCTCCGGAAAAATCATTTTGAGAGTTTAAGTTTGAGATTTGAAATCTCTGAAGTCCAGATACCCAAAGGATATCTTGACCATTGATCGAGATAGGGGACGCAGAACCGTTGATCTGGTTGAAAGGTCAAATTCCCGAAGTGAACGAGTATCGTTGATGTGATGAGGGACACGCGTTAGTGGATTGTCAACTATGGAAATTTGGCATATGGGAAAAGCGTCAGTTTGAGATTTGAAATCTCTGAAGTTCAGAGACTCGGAGAGTCCAAATGAATCCTCGACCATCGGATCATCCGAAATAAACTTCAGTCATCAGATCACTCTAAAGTGGAAGGACAAGATAAGATAGAAGAAGGGCACACTAATCTCAGCGACCGAGAATTGGGCACTCAGATCTATGGTCGAAAGGACATATCGGACCCCTCGAGCTTTCTGCCTTTAACCGTGAGGGGTGAGTCCGAGATGGTGGTATTTTCCATGTGGGACCCTCATATGTGTCATCTTCCTGTTAAATCGGACCCCCCTCGTTCATTACCACTTACCGCCTAACACCCCGTCTGAGTAAACCACCAAACCATTCATATACCACCTCCACGCTCTGACGTCACACTCCACTACCCGCTACACGTCACACTCCACTGTCGCGCTTTGCCACCACACTCCACTACACTTCCTACACGTCTCACCCACATCAGTAGACCACCTCAACAAGGACACGAGTCGTTTGATCTGAAAGATCACTTTGGGTGTATTCTCAACCGTTGATCATAGTACAGTGGAAGGATAGTGTAAGTTTCAGAAGTTGAAATCCTGAAGTTCCGAAGGGTGAAGTTCCGACAGCCGTCCATCTCAATTTTTTATTAAGTCCTAACCGTCAGATTAAACAATGAAACGAAGAGTGTAATGATCAAATCTGACCATTGATTTCAAATTGTGTGTCATCTAACCTAGCCAACCACTCGTGTAGCTCCTAATAGATTCCTCCAAAGAAGATCTCGTGAATGTCGGTGAAGATGTATCTTTGTAGACAATCCTCAGTGCTTATTTTAGGGTTCTTGTTCTGGGATACAACGAAGTCCTTCTCTTGATCCTCTACCCACTTCTGAATCTCCGTCTTCGATGGGAACCACCTTGACATTCCCTTAAAAAGATCCTGGTCCCAACAACGGAACCATTTTTTGGCACAGCGGCAGACCCAGGGTTCAACTACAAGAGTGCACCAACAAGCCCTAGCTACTAGCCCTTTCGACAGCACCTGCGAAGCAGATGCAATCTCACCCGAAGCAACTATGAGGGGGTTGCAGGACATATATGTCTACAACCAAGGGAATGTCAAGTGGTTCTTATTACAACAACAACATAACATGCATCTACCATTAAACTAGCTAGATCTATCCCTCACAGCTATAGATCTTCTCTAATACAGTAATGCAGATAACAATATAACAACATCAGATCTCAAAACATAAATCACACACACAACAACAAAGGTACGTGGTTCACCCTCTCTCTAGGGCTACATCCATAGAACTATGCTTATGATATATTAAGGTAAAGCTTACAGTCCTAATCTGTGCTCTTGGCCAGCAGATCCTTTCTTCTTCCTCTCTTCTCCTGCGCACCGAGCTGTAGGACTTGATCTTCGCACCCAACTGAAGGTATTACAATACCAGAAGGATCTCTCTCTCAACACTTCTCTCACCCTCAATACAATATTCTCCTGATGAACAATACTCGACTATAAGGCTCAACCATAGTACCGACCCAACCTAGGTCCTCTCGACCTCTATTTATACATTACAATCCCTCACCGACAGCCTTAGGTCTAAACCTAGGTGTCAAAACCCTAATTACCAAAACCCTAAGTGTCTACAACCCTAGGTCAACTTGACTCATTCTTTCCGGGCTTCGCAACTTGTATTTCCTTTTCCATCTCATGGTGCTCCAAGGCATATAATGCTGGATTTTTCCACTTCCTGAGTCATCCTCGGTCCATCCTTCTTGCTAATCTATCATCCTCGATCTCCTCATCCAAAATCCTACTTTTTCGCACTTCGCTCCATCTTGTCTGTTCTTTTGCTCACTTCGACCCAGTGACAACCACTGTGTCTCTCGCAAAGCTCACTTTTTACCTTTTCTTATTCGTTCTTTGCTTCCTTTCATAACCCATGGCCAACAGTCGTTCCCATGAGTGAGATGGAAAGCTTTGAGTAGTCCTAGAATTTATGCCTGATTATTAGTATTTTGCCCCAGGCCCCAGCTGAAACTATCTTTGCTTTGACCGTTGATCAGGGGATCAAATTTTGCTCAATTTTAAAAGTGCTTGGAATGCGACGAAAACAGTGCCATTGTGTCCGTCTCGTTTTCCTGATTCCAGCGATATATTTACTTTCGCAAACGGAGTCCGCATGAAGGAGATATCGCGATCTGTCCGCCAAGCCAAACAGGCAAAATTTTGGATGCTGACTGTACCTGTCCGTACAGTCCGTACGGTGACGTGGCAGGGCCGTACCATCATGATGACATGGCAGTTGGATGACGTGGCATGTTTTTATTGGTTGGTGGTTGTTCAATCAGGTGTTGACACGTGTCATAAGTGGTTAATAAGGTTTGGACACGTGGCCCAATCCATGGGCGCCACGTGTCCCTATATGGTTGGTTTATTATTGTTGTGTAAAATGTTATGGGGGTCCGCAGGGTTCGACCTCGGGACCTCCCCACAACATAGAGACTTGGCACGACCGCCCGACCATTGGGCCACGGTGTATTGTTTATTATATATACCGATTTGCAATTATTTAAATTTACATATTGTATTGGCGACAGGGGGGACGGGTCAGGGGCTAAGCCCCGACCCGCGGTCTCGTGTATTAACATATGACCATATATATTGGCGCGCACATTGCATGTAATTGCAATGTATTGCAATGCATACATATTAAAGTTTGTATATTATATTAAACCTACGCGCGGGGATTTGTTTTAAACCAAATATTTGTATGTGCGCGGGGTTGAAACATGACCCGTGAGTTTTGTATTTAACCAATGGTTTAAACCGCACGGTTCCAACGGTTTTAACAAACTTAACCACCACTTTGCCAAGCCGAAGGTCGCATGCGCCATATGCCCGAGTGCCGAGGCGGTTAGGGGCTGGAGGCGCCTTAACCGTCCTACGGTTTGCACCGTTGGCGCGGTTGCACCCGGTGCCAAGTTTTTACGCTTAAATGAGCGTGTGAGCTAGGTTTGCTAAGCAAGGGTGCACTTTGTAGAACCAGAGACAACAAAGTTGAAGAGGGAGACTTCAAGGAAGCTAACTTCTTCATTTTTCGACCGTTTCAGGTGCCGAAAGAGCCCAGACAGGGGTTTTGGGACGCTGGGAAGCCATTGGAGCAGTCGATTTGTCATTTTGAGCATTGTAAGGCATGTTTTTGAGCACTTTGAGAAATTTAATAATAATGATCCATTGGAAGCTGGACCAGGAGATGTAGCCCGGAGAGGGGTGAACTCCTTTATCAAGTTGCTGTGTTTATGTGCTGATGTTCATTGTTTATGCTGCTGTCTATGTGTATTTCGCATAAGTAAATCCTTAATTTATGTGTTGTAAATTGATCTTGTTGCTTTAAACACATAATATTTCACTTGCAATATTTATTCAAGTTTTTCAAGTCTTCTTCATTTTTAGATCAAGTTGGTATTAGAGCACTGGTTTTGAAGACTTGATTGTTTGCAAGTTTTGTTTCTGATGCTCAAAAGGTTGAAACTCACAAGAGGAGAAGGTCAACTTGTGGAGCCAAGTTCTTATCCGACGAGGAGGAAGCAGTTTCATTCACCGCAAGTTGCAGAGAGACATTCACCAAGCATGGCACATGCAGAAGATCATGAACGTGTTCCGA
>ML786507.1:256831-268048 GCA_009831015.1 Picea engelmannii | reverse complement strand
TAAAAGGAGCTATGAGCTAGTTGAGTACCCAAACAAGAAAAAAGTGCATGCAAAAATCACTAGTGAAAATTGGATCCTTGTTAGTTATAATAATCTTGGGTTTACATGTAGCTTCTCAATTGTTTCCATGAATGTTGCAACTATTATACTTACTTTAAGAGGATGAGAAAGTGAGAAACAATGAGCATACTTTATGAGTTGATCCACCATAACCATGATGAAATTATTCTATTTAGAGTTTATTACACCTATGATAAAATTCTGTTGATGTGGGGAAAATTCCCTTTATCAACAGTAGGGGTTATCCCCGGTGAGAAGCCCAATTATGCCTCTCATCGTTTGGGATAGGGAACCCATCCAGATTCTGGCCCAAAAAGAATTTCTGGGATAGGGAACCCAAGTGTTGAGAAAAACACAATAGAATAGTTCACAATACATGCAACATGAGAATTAGAGTTCTCCATAAAATAGCTTGGCCAAACAAACTTCTCCTGATTAAAAGTTTCAACAATAGTACATGAAAACTCAAAGAACCAAAAGCCCCTTTGTTCGGATAAAACCCCCCTATTTATTGAAATTCAACTTGATTATTGGCCTTCCTTCTTCCCCCCTTTACCTTCTATTTTGCAATTTTTTTTCCTTATCCTATTTGGAATGATGAGGGAATGATAACAACATAAATGTTTATAATTTAAAATGTGTCATACGTCACATGCATTTACATTTCAAAATTTTCTTTTAGTGCTGGTGAGACATCATAGATTTTGGCCACAGTGCACCTCACACATTGTGATGACTGATCTGGACATTGGGAATCTCTTCTTCCTCTAATTTTGATATTCCACCATTAAGAGATTCAAACTTCTTCTTCGATCATTTGAGCTTGATTCATTTTCGTTGCTCCTCTACTATTGTGATAAATGTTGTTGTTGTTGCCACTCTATCATCCTTAGCTTTAAATCGAATTTATGAGAGAATTGCTATGCACTAGAAGATTCTTCCTTGCTTTGATGTGAAACAATTGTGTCTTTATGGTTTGCTTTCTTCCCAAGTTACTTATCCAGATTGTTGAGTATGAACTTCTTTTAGCACTGGTACGCGACACCATTCAACATGCAATAAATGAGTGGTCATAGTATAATCTCAAAATAAAAATTCAAAACCATGCATTTGAACCTATAGAAATGAAATGTCAGCTGAATGCGAGTTCAAATATGCTTCCATTAGTTTGGTTCCTGGTTCCTCTGACCTTGGTTGAAGTATTGTGTTCCTTTGAGTTGTTGACAATGTGCCAGAGTTTAATCCTGTAAATTGTGAAAAATGGGTGAGAAATCTTCCAAATCATATAACTATGAAGTTTTAGATTTCAAAAAGAGATTTCCAATGGTATGAGGAACACGCGAAATGGGTATCAGAGTCAGTAGTTATGTCCAAAATATAAAAAGTAGTTTTACGAGATCTGTCACTGTATTGACATTGGAAAAAAGATTGAGCTTCGATGTATTGGGGTGGGAAGAAGGACTAGGCTCCAATTTGTCGGTGAAGATGGAATAATTTCATCAAAACTAGGTGTATTGGTGGGAAATGGGTGATCTTCTCCGTTGTATCAGTGAGAAAGAGATTTATTCCACCAAGGATCCAAGGTAAAGGAAGCCTTAAAAAAATTAAGTGTTGAAAGTTAACTGTATCGGTGGGATGATAACAGTCTACATGTGGGTGAATCAACGATTGAGGAAAGTATTATAAATTCGAGGATGTTCTTGCATTGGTGTTAACATTACATTCGATCGTTGCAACATCAGAGCTTAAATCATGTTTCAATATCGTCGTGTTAGAGTTCAAATATCATTTCAATTGTTGGTGCGCTACACATGGGTCTGGGTTGAGTGATCGCACATAGGTTTGATTTTAGGTTTAAAAGAGAGTTTGAAAAAATTTTAATGCTTTAAAAAAATATTTAAAAGGGGGTTTAAAATTAAAATAATAAAAAAATTAAAGAATTAAAAGAGGGGGGTGGGGGGTTTGAGCCCCCCTTCCTTCCCCTTAACATTAAAAAATTGTTTAAAGTGTGCAGGGGGGTTTGATTGGTCACCTGTAATGTCCCTATTTTCGGACATTATAACTTTACAGAGTGTTATGCCTACCAGAGTAGCCAGATAGGGGTGACAGAGAGTTCGGGAGATATTGAGGGGTTTCATTGGGCCCAACTTGCATCATTCATCATCAAGATCCATTCCACACAACTTGGTTTTGGTTTCGTTGCATTCCGACGATTTCCGTAATTTTGAGTTATTATGGGTCATATCTTAATTAATTTCACTAAGAAGGTCATAATGGGTATATTACTTGGATAAACCTATTAGTGTAATAGCTCATCAGAATCAGGAAGAAGAGCACTACAGGATAAGATGATGAGAAGTGACTTTCAGTGGCCGGAGAAGCCAAGGATGGATAAATCACTTTTTAGAGGTAAAATGATTAATTAATTAAGTAATTAAGTAATTTTATCAAGGAATAATAAAATAAAGTAAAACTCACTTGGAGGGAAAAAGTCAACAACGAATTAGGGTTTAAGAAGTGAATTAGGGTTTTGGAAAGCTATAAGAGAAGAGTCAGCGACCAAATTCATCATTATGCAGATTATGACTTGTCATTGAGGAGAGAGGCACATCTCAGGAGAGATAGTTCAGTGGATTCCAGGAGGAAGACACCAGTTGGATGATTTCGGTGTTGAGAAACACACCCTAGTCACCGAGAAGATCACACAGGTCTTCCATCATTCTTCAGAAACAGTTACGCAGGTTCCAGCAGCTAGGGCACACTTATTCAGGGAGAGGGCGCAACTCCTAAGGAGGTTCAGGAATTGACTTGTCCCATCCAGGGAGAGTTCAAAGATTCCTCTCCAACCCAGTTGAGAGGAAGGCAAGGCACATATTTTTCCTGGTTCCTCGTTAAATTCTGACGGAGGAATCATCTGGAGCACATTTTCCAGACTTGGAAGTGCGACACTTTTGGCAGACACATTCGGGGTTCCTGAGCGAGTGTCAGATCAGATTTAGGGAAACCCTTCCGACCCATTTCCCAGTAGACCAAGGCGATCATTTTTAGATACATCTCGGCCAATTCTGACGGTGGAATCACTAGGACGCATTTTTCCAATGAGAGAGGGGAGCATTCCCCCAGGGGGATCCATTCGGGGTCCAGACCCACCAACAGAGGGGTTGGTTAGTTACCAGGCCTGAGAGCTAGAGCAGGGTGCACCATTTGGGACAGTTTCCAGGCCATTCCGAGAGGTATAGCCGCTAGGGCGAACTTTCCAGACTTCCAACAGTTACCCTACGAGCTGCCATAGTTCCATCTCATCCATTGATCCTGCAGTGCTCATCTATTATTGGGTATTATAATTTAGTTTGATTATTGTATTCCAGCTAAGATCCTTTTGTCTTTTGATCTAGCCGAGTGATTCATTTTATTTAGCCGCATTCGTCCTTTGTGCATCTAACATATCCCTTAACCAAGCGCATCCATATCTCTCTAGTCATGTGCCATACATGTGTGTATAATCATGAAGAAGTGTATTAACCATCATATGGACTAGACATCAAACCCTCACTTATATAAAACCTCACAATACATCGACAACTTCACAACTACAAGCTCTGAACCATGTACCACAAAAACCCTTAACCATATGCCAAGAAATACAAGATGTGCTTCAACACTAACAAGATGTACCGATGATAGATATCAAATATACTAGCACTATATTTCTGTAGATCTAGCTTATACAATAAGTGTCATACAACAAATATCCTCTCTAGGGAAAATCCTCAAACCCCCATAATCATTTCTCATGTACACAACAAAATCCAACTACACATAGAAATAAGACATACATTTTGAACTTGTAGATAGATATGTGGTACCTGATCACTGTAGACCTTCTTGGGAGCTTGCTTTCAGACTCCAGAGACCTGAAATATTCATCTCCTCAAGTTTTCATGGTTTTCCCCACATGTATGCGCCCTGTTATACTACCAGCCTGGGTACATACACACCCTTCTCCACTGCAGTCCACGTACACCTCAAAAACTAGGGTTTTTTTAGTATTTTATGCAATTATGTAATATTCTAGATATAAAAAGTATGCAGAACATAAATAAATAGCTAGAAATGGAAGATGAACAAAAATATAGCCAGAACAACACCACGATAATACCAAAATGATAACAAAATAACACCAGAAATAACACTTTGATTACCGAGAGGAATGTTCACTTGCCTCTTCGAGGGGGCAACCTCCAGCAGAGAAGATCTCTATTACAATAATATCCAAGACAAAAGTTCTCATACCCTCGACTCCTATTTATACTAAATATGTCTATCAAAAGAACCATATAGAGGAAGATCCTTCTAGAGGCGAAAGCTTCTATTAGGTCTTCTTGCATTGGATTTATTCTTCCTTATTGCAAGGCCTTATTAATTTTGACCTTTATTACATGGAAATATATTATTCTACCTACATGAGGGGTTAGGTCCCTAACATGTTCTCCCCCTTAAAAACAACCTTGTCCTCAAGGCTTGAGATGGGGAAATTTCTGCAGAATGGTAGTTGTTTCCCAGGTGGCATCTGTTGGATTTGTATCTTTCCACTTGACTAACACTTCCTTGATGGTTCACTGATGCATTCGATGCTCACGCTGGTCCAAAACTGCTCGTGGTTGTAGCCAAATGGAGCCTTCATCGTCCAACTTAGGAAGGTTGGTTTGAGTTTGGCACTTAGTTCCAATCACCTTCTTTAAGCAGGAAACATGAAAAACAGGATGGAGCTTAGAATGACTGGGCAAATCTAACTAATAAGCCACCTGTCCCACATGCTTGAGAATGGTATAAGGACCATAAAATTTGGGCGTCAGTTTCTGACAATGGTCAGCCTTGAGGGAATTTTGCTTGTAAGGTTGCAGTCGAAGAAACACTTGATCCCCTTCTGCAAATTGACGTTTAGAGCGACCTTGATCTGCTTTTTGTTTCATGCGATTCTGGACCATGACCAAATTCTCTTTGAGGGTATGGAGAATAGCCTCTTGAATTGTAAGTGTTTGGTCAACCGCCTGGACCTTCGAGACACCTGGAAAATATGAGAGGACTGAAGGTGGATTTTTTCGATATACCGCTTCAAAAGGAGTCATGCGCGTAGTTGTATGGTACAAAGTGTTTTCCCACCATTCAACTAGTGGTAACCATTGAGCCCATTGATTTTGCCTTTTCGATGCAAAAAACCTGAAATATGTTTCGAAACTTTTGTTGACAACTTCAGTTTGACCATCATTATGGGGATCATAAGTTGTGTTGAGATGCAATTGGGTGCCTTGTAGCTTGAACATTTCTTGCTAAAAATTGTTGGTGAAATTTGGGTGGCGATCATAAACAATAGAACGTGGCATGCCATGAAGCTTGAAGACCTGATCCATGAAAAGTTGAGCCACAGTAGATGTTGTAAATGGGTGTTGAAGAGCACATAAATGGGCATACTTGGAAAGACGATCAACTACCACTATGATGACTGATTTATTCCTTGATTTAGGTAAGCCTACTGTAATGTCTCACACCTATTGATGAAGAGGTCTGGGAAGACTTAGTGGTCTAGACATCCCCACTAGACCATAGTCTCATACAACATGGGGAAAGGTCAGCTAACTCAATGTTATATTTTGAAGTTGACTTGGAAAAAGATAAAAAGGGTAAAAGAAGTAACTCAATGAAGGAATAGAACGCTGGAGGTTGAGTTAGGATTTGACCCTAGGGGTTAACTTAACTCAACAGAGAAACAAAAAATAAGTATAAAGGAAAGCCTAGGGCGCGTCTCTCATTCATCTTGGATATTTTGGTTGTAATGATCTCAAGCCAATTTTTTGCTTGGAATCACTAACTACCACTGGCGTGTTTGATGTGCAAGTGGTTATTGAAGTGTTCCAGTTATCAAATGGTGTTTATACAAGATTCATCCAACATATGCAAGATCACAACATATTCAAGATATAGGAAACACAAGCATAGATCTGACCTTTATTATAAGAAGTATGAATCAGATACAATAGAAAGAGAAGATCTGGAGTAATCCTCAGATGGCCCCAATAGATAATATATATGAGATGCTACAAAATGCTCTCGTTGATACAAAACAAGCCTCCAAAGGCTAGATAAGAAATGAAGGTCAATACAAACAGATCTGTGTGGATACCAAACCTTCCAGCTGAAGATGCCATGCTCCAGTAGAATGCTGAAACCCTCAATAGATCGGCCTTGATGAAGGAAGACTCCAAATGAGCCCAAAATCTGCCAACGGATAGATCAGGGTGATAGGATCTCCCTTCTGAAGTCTCAAGATGAAATGCTAAGGCCAACCCCTCCAAATACTAAATCCTCTAATGAAGTTGCGCCCTCCTAGATGCCTGGAACCCTAGATAACTCGAACCTGATGAAGGAGGCCTCCAAATGCTCTGAAACTCTCGAGGAATATAGATCGGGCTATGGAAGCCCCGTGGGAGAAGTTTCAGATCCAGATTCTAGGTAGATCTCCCTAGATCTGAGAAATACTGAATCACAAGACGTCCTCCTAGCCTCCAAGTCGTCCCAAACTGTAGATGAAGATCTGATGATGATAACTCTTCAAAGAATCCCTCAAAGTGATGTTTGAGCACCTGCAAGTAAAACCCAAGTGTTGGAATGCCCAATGTCTCTCCTGATCAGCTGGATCGAACCCTCCTTTAGATGATGATGCGCCCTTGTTGGAAACTCCTGAACAGTACGACCCTGACACTTTTCTGAAGCGATTGGTGGATATGTGATGAGTGTAGAATGGTGTGGGTGGAGTCTTTCATCCCTGAGACCGAGCTGTGGAACAAGGTGAGTGGATCTTTCACCACTGAGTTGCTCACAAGGGTTTGTAACAGCAAAACCCCCAAACTGTATGCTCAAGAGCAATAACAAGAAAATACCAAAATCCAGAAAGCATCATAGGTGCGCCCCAGCCTCCTATTTATACTTTTTCTTCTATTTGTTTGTTGAGTTAGATTAACTCCCAGGGTTAACTCTTCCAACGCTTCTATTCTTTCATTGAGTTATCTTTTACTCATTTTTACCTTTTTCTCAGGTCAACTTAAGAATATAACCTCAGCCTAGTTGACCTTTCCCCCTTAGTGTGAGACTATGGCCTAGTGGGGATGCCTAGGCCACTGTGTCTCCTCAATACCTCTTCATCAAGAGGTGGGGGGCATTACAGTCTCCCCTGCTAGAAATTGCTTGTCCTCAAGAAATTCTAAACCTGTTTCTCTCACCACTTGTTCGTTTTCCCATGTGGCGTCTTCAATGGGTAGATCCTTCCATCTGATCAGATACTCCTTGATGCTTTTGTTCGTGAGCCTCTTCTCTCGGACCTCCAATATCTCCTCCGGAATCAAAAAAAGCTATCCCTCTTCATCCATGGGGGGTAGTACCTCAATGGGTGTGATGTGTTGGCTAATGGCTTTCTTAAGGCAGGAGACATGGAAGACGTTGTGTATTTTGCTGCCCTGTGGAAGCTCCAACTCATAATCTACGACCCCTATCTTCCTGCTGACTCTATAGGGCCCAAAGAAACGTGGTTGTAGCTTCTCTGCTCCGCTTCTTTTTATGGAATCCTGCCTGTATGGTTGGAGCCTTAGATAGACTAATTCACCAACCTCAAAAGTACGATCAACTCTGTGCTTGTCTGCTTGGACCTTTTGTTGGTTCTGTGCTCTCTGTAGATGATCCTTCAGCTCCCTGAGAATGTCTTGGCTCTGCTGTATCCAATCCTACACCATGGGCGCCCGACTGTCACCGAAAGCAATCTCCAAAAAAGATAAAGGATCATAGCTATACAAGGCCCTAAACGGTGACATGCCTATGGATGTATGCTGGGTGGTGTTGTAGCAATACTCTCCCAAGTGCAACCATCTAGCCCACGCTTTCTGTTGCCCTGCCACATAATTCCTCAGGTATCTTTCCACCCACTTGTTGACTATCTCGGTCTGTCCATCTGTCTGAGGATGATAGATGGTACTAGGGGTCAAGGTCGTACCAACCAATCTAAATAACTCCTGCCAGAATGTACTCATGAACCTGCTATCCCTGTCACTGACAATGGTCTTGGGTAGGCCGTGCAACCTAAAAATATCCCTAAAAAACAGTTCGACCACCTGTGTTGCACTGAAGTCGGTAGATATGGTGAAGAAGTGTGAAAACTTCGTCAACCTGTCCACTACTACAAAAATGCAGTCCTTCCCTTACGTCTTTGGCAACCTGGTGATGAAATCTATGGATATGCTTTCCCACTTGTGCTCCGGAATGGGTAAGGGTTGCAGTAGTCCTGCTGGGTGCGTGTGCTCATCCTTGTTCTCCTGACACATAGTACACTCTTTGAAGTACTTAATCACATCCTCCTTGAGGCCCTTCCATGAGAACCTCTCCCTCACCTGCATGTACGTCTTGTTGATCCCCTGGTGTCCTGCCATGGGTGAGTCACGGTACGCCTGCAAAACCTTGGCCTTGAAGGATGATCCAGGAACCAAAAAGATTCGGTCCTTGTAGTAGATGAGGTCATTTATAACCTTGAAATTATCATCTTGTACCTGCCCATCCATTAGCTGACATGCGAACTGATCCTTTGCATACTCCCTCACCAGATGGTCTTTCCAGTCAACTGATACACCTGTCATGGCAAAGATGGATGGCCTTCTGGATAATGCATCATCCACCACATTATTCTTCCCTTTGACAAATTCAATGTCAAAGTCGTAGGCATGTATTATGCTTACCCATTTCTGTTGTCTTTCATTCAAGTCCTTCTGATGCAATAGGTATTTAAGACTGTTATGATCTGACTTGACCACAAACCGTGCACCTACCAAGTATTGCTGGAATTTGGCTAGTGCATGCATGATAGCCAACATTTCTTTGTCATAAATGTTGTAGAGTAGCTCGGGACCCCTGAGTTTCCGAATCTCATAGGCAAGAGGATGTCTCTTTTGCATCAGTATGGCCCCTATCCCTTCTCCTGAGGCATCACACTCTAAGGTAAAAGGTAGGCTGAAATCTGGAAGAGCCAAGACCGGGCACGTACTAATTACCTTCTTCATCTTGTCCATCGTCATTTGAGCCTCCTCATTCCACTTGAAGGCTCCTTTCTTAGTCAAATCAGTCAAGGGTGTACAGAACTGAGAAAATCCCTTGGCAAATTTCCTGTAATACGTGCACATGCCCAGAAATCCTCTCAATTCTGTGAGTGTCTTAGGAGTAGGCCATTCCATGATGGCTTGTATTTTCTCTTGATGTACCTGTACCCCTTTTTCTCCAATAATGTTCCCCAAGTAAAGCACCTCTGTCATTCCAAACTCACATTTGGACTCCTTAGCATACAATGATTTTTCCTCCATAATTGACAGAATCTAATCCACATGTCTGAGATGCTCCTCCCACGTCTTGCTGTAAATGAGCAAGTCATCAAAGAATACCAGCAAGTGCTTCCTCAACTGCCTGTTGAACACATGGTTCATACAAGATTGGAACGTAGCTATGGCGTTGGTTAACCCAAAGGGCATCACCAAAAACTCATAGTGGCCGTAATGACATATGAAAGATTTTTTTGAGATGTCCTCCTCCCTCATCTTGATCTGATGATAGCCAGAACGAAGGTCAATCTTTGTGAAGTAGACAGCTCCATGCAACTCGTGTAGCAGCTCATCAACCCTTGGTATCAGGTACCTATTTTTGATGGTCTTTTTATTCAAGGCCCTGAAGTCAATGCACATCCTCATAGTGCCATCTTTCTTCTTCACCAGCACTACTGAAGAAGCAAAAGGGTTAGTGCTTGGTCTAATGTGCCCCGTGTCCAAAAGTTCCTTGATGGCCTTCTCTATCTCATCTTTGTACTTATTGGGATGTCTGTATGGTGTGGTAATGACTGGTTTGGCTCCTTCCTCTAGCTCAATAATGTGCTCAAACCCCCTGTCTGGTGGTACCCCTGGGGGAATCGGTCCAAACACCTTGTGGTGCTTGTCAAGGATTTCTTTGATCTCTGGGGTGTAGTGAACCTTGCCCTACTCATCCACACGTGTTGAAATCTTGCATTCTGCTGTGTACACTATCTCGTCCCTTTGGAAGATGGCCTCCATCCTCTTGGCCGTGACCACCTTTGCAACATTCCCTGTCATGCCCCGGAGCACTATATTTCGTCCACCCTCCTCTGTGAATGACATCTCCATGGTCTTGTAGTTGGTGGTGATAGGCCCCAACGTGCTTAGCCACTGAACACCAAGGATGATGTTGGTATCTGGAAGGTCCATAACATAGACGTCCTGTACCAGCTCATGCCTACCCAAGGTAAGATTCATGCCAGGGATGTATTTGTCACAAGGCATAGTACTTCCACCTGCTACCTTCGCCTTGAACCCTTCAAACTTTACTGTGGGTATGTGCCTCCTTTTCAGCAATGTTGAATCAATGAAGTTATGAGAGGCTCCCCCATCAATCAGAACCGATACCTTATGTCCCTGCAAGACTCCCCTCATTTGGAAGGTGTTATACTTGGGCACTCCACTGATAGATGCTAAGGTAGCCATACATTCTTTTCCTGGTTGTCCTGTGATCTCTTCCTCTACTGCCTCAATAGTTTCGGCCTCAAGGTTCTGTATCTGTCCCATCTCCTCCTCCTCCTCGTTGTCAGAAGTGACCTCTATGTAGTGCACTTGACCACGGCCCATGCATTTGTGTTCCAGGTTCCATGGTTCTTTGCAAGTGAAGAAAAGTTGCTTCCTCCTCAGCTCCCTCCTAGTGTTCTCATCTACTCTGCCATGGCCCCTGTCAAAACCCCTTGGGTCACATCCTCCCTAGTTCTTTGGAGGCCTTTGATCTCTTCCTCCATTGTTAGGAGGTGGTCTGGGTATGAATTTTGGCTTAGCAGCTGATCCTAGATCCCTTGTCTTCCAGATAGCCTCTTGTAGGTTGGTAGGCTTGAAAGACTTTACCCAACCCTTCAAGGGTTCCATCAACCCCTTGTTAGGACCACATATTGTACCCTTTTTGCCCATACTTTTTGCCATTATTATACCCTTCATCACCTGTATTTTGACTTATACTATCATTTCACCTTATCATTCCAAGGTACACAACGTCCTTTCTCATTATTATATGCTTAAT
>ML786507.1:216330-254918 GCA_009831015.1 Picea engelmannii | reverse complement strand
TTAGATAGAGCTTATTGTTTTCTGCATTATTGCTTTCATGAAAGAGTGTTAGTACTGAGTCTCTGTTGAGAATAAGGGTCATGTTCTCTGATTGCAAGATAGTCGTTCTTTCCCATTGCAATGATACTTTAAAATGTAATCCATGATTCTTAATTTGAACTATAAGGAATTGCAATTAGGGAGATTTCTTTCCTGTGATTTAATTCAGAACTCCAGTTCACTTCAGCAAGTATAGATAGAATGATTTCTTTACTACAACACTAAGTGCTTTTGGAATTGAGCATATATAGTGCGCAGCTATCTTTGAAACAAAAGACTTCCCTGGGTTGATAATTTATGTTTCACTTGGTTGTTTGAAATTAATTAAGCAATTATAGTGACCAACACCCCTCAGTGAAGAGCACCATGATCCTAGTCGGGGACATATCTTGCACCATCACTGCCAACCTCTAAAATTCATCAATATATGTCTCAGCCGTACTTGTTTTCTTGAGTTGGGTGAGCTCTCGGAAATGTAGCTCAGGATCTCCCTGATCAAACCTATCAATGAGCCTCTAAGTGAATTCTGTGTAGGATACTATCTGATTGTGGCCTAGTTTGGTGAGTCCATGATACCACCAATCATGAGCCTTGCCATCCAAGTACATAGTGGAAAACTTGATGGCTTCCATCTCCCTCATGGGGTTAAGTTGTAGGTAGGTGTCCAACTTTTGCACCCACGCCTGTGCTGTCATCTTGGTTGTGCCATCAAAATATGGGATCTCTATCTTCCCTGCTCTTTGTTCAAACTCAAAACTGTTCCTGTGGTTTGGCCTAGGCTTATTTTTGAATTTGAGTTGGCAATATTTCTCCAGGGACATCTGCCTTTGAATCACCATATCTAGCCCGTAATATTCCTTAGTGCATCGTGCCATCTGCTCAACAAAATCATCCACCTCTTCCTGTTTCCCTTGTTCATCTGTGAATGTAGGCATGTATGGCCGAGGGTTAGCTCTGCTACCCAAGTGCCCATAAGACGTGCCACCTCCATGACTTCCTTCAGATCTGGGGGCTCTCTCTAGATTATATCTGATCTCACCATGGGATCCACCAGATCCACTAGCTTCTTTGCTTCCATACGTCTCAGGGTCTTTCCCCTTATGAGCCATCTGCATCAATAAGTTGGCTATTATTGTCTGGTTCTCATCAATTTTTTTCATATTTCCATCTACCTTCTTTAAGGTCTCAGTAATTTCGGCCTGTCCCCTTAGGTTGGTTTCCTGGTTCTCCTGTAAACGGTGGGCCAAGTTGCCCTCTGTGAGATTTAGGGTCTGTTGGAACTTGTCAAATTCGGCTTCCAAGAAAGCCAAGCCCTGAGGTTAACAAGTAGATTATGAGTTCTCACTTCAGATTGTAATCATTTTTTCCTTATCAATAAAATTACGTGTCTGAAGACACTTTGTCAATAGTTCCTACAAAGAATGTTCAAAGTACACAGGTTGAGGGTGAAAATGTTCAAACTTTTAAAGATTTGAAGATTGTCATAGATAAATATGTGTTGCATTCCGATTTTTATGCTATGGATATGGATGAAGCATATATTGTTTTGGGATATCCTTGGATAGAATCAGTGGGTATTGTTATCATGCAGTTTGAACTTGGAAGTAAATGATAGGTGAAAGAAATGAAAAACTGGCGAAACCAAGACTATCCTACCACTGTCACCTCGATAGGATAGCTCTTTCTGTTTAGGGTGGTAGGCCTAGGGGAGACGTCCCCAGTGACCTGGGGTTTTGAGAAGGCAAAGGCTTATGGCTAAGTAAAGTTTCCCCCCTCACAAGTCACCACTGATCAGAAAGTTTGGCTAAGCAACCAATAAAGATAATGACAACCAGAAGTGTACCTGCCCGAGACAAAGCAACAAGAAAACTATATATGTGCAAGATCACTTGTTGGTTAGTACTTCATATAATCAAGGACTTTCTGATACAAAGCAATTGACCAATAATATTGATGAATTAAATCAATGATGTATAATAGCAATAGTCACAATACGTCACTTCACAATAAATGCTAAAGAAGCTTCACAATGAGCAATAAAGATTTATCATCAATGTTACAATACCAACATTCATTTAGAAGCAATGATTACTACGCTTTAGCCAATCTTTCAATTGCTTTAAAGATGTATAAAATGATGCATGTATATGATTATGACATAAGTAAATGACGGTAGCAATAGGGTTAGTAGGTTAGTCTAGGCAAGGGTTAGAAGATGTTAGCAATTGTTCAAAGGTATTGGTTGTTTGAAGTTTGTGATCAAGGTACTCAAGCATAAAGGTCTTAGATCAGTACATTCATAGGGAAAATGGAGTCAAAGGTAGCGGCCAATGTTGAGGAAGCACAATGATAAAGGAGGGCTAAAGACAAGAGGCTTTGATGGTGAAGTGTTGTTGAGCCAAGGCTTAAACAAACAAACCCTGGGAGAAAACGACTCACTAAGGTGTAGAACCCTAGGCCTTAGTACGTTTTCCTCCTTGTTTAGCTCATTGACAAGATAAAAAACGACTAGGATTGAATAGCATACGTAGGGCTAAAGACAAGAGAGTTTGACGGTGAAGTGTTGTTGAGCCAAGGCTTCAACAATCAAACCCTAGGGGAAAACGACTCACTAAGGTGTAGAAACCCTAGGCCTTAGTGCGTTTTCCTCCTTCTTTAGCTCAATGAAAAGAATAAAAACAACTAGGATTGAAGAGAATAGGTAGGGTGTTGCAAAGGCAAGGCCCTAGAAATGTCTTCAATAGGTAAAAATGGCTAATTGGCATAATCTAGTAGGGACATGAAATAAGGACACCAACATGTGCTTATTCCCTAGGGTTTAATTCAACAATTTCATTAACAAAATGCAAGTAAAATACTATAACCATTCAAGTAAGGGAAGAAATGTAGAAATTCACTTACATTCACCAAGTATCATCAAGCCAAACCCTAGTTGTAAACCTTCCATCAAGAAAAATACGAAAAATAGCTAAGATAAGCCTTCATTCAACAAGTGCGCCACAATTTCAGCCAAGAACCCTAGAAGGGCCGAAAATGTCAGACGTCACCAAGTGGTGAGTGAAAGATGATGAAAATAAGAGAGTTTTAGCTCTTTATTTATACAACATCAATGACCTTAATTAAATTTTAGGTCACCAAAAGGTCGACAAGGCCAAAATACATAATAATATTGATTTACACTAAATGTCATAATTTAAAACCCTAATCAAGCAAAAGTGAAGACGTCATGCCCTTTTAGGGTGACGTTATCCCCTTTTAGGGCAACGTTGGCCTCATGGAGCAAAACGTTAGGCCCCTTTGGGCCTCCAGAAGCCGCCACATGTGCCAAACTGCCACAATTGTCTCCCAAAATTCCCATATTGTTGGATGACGTCATAAGAGGTCCTGGGTGACGTCATGGGCCTTCCAAGGCCACCGTCCCAGTGGAGAGGGCACAACCCGCCTGGATACAAGTCTGCTCAACTGCCTCTGGTGAAACATCCTCCTCTTCCCCGGTGCAAACTCTTTGTCCTGTCCCTACCCCCTGCTGAGTCTCAACATCCATCTCATGGGATATTAGCCCCATGGAGGTCCGAACTAATCATCTCCCCATGTGTACCTGTCCAACATGGCACCTGTTGTTAAGTTTATTGCTTAATCTGTTATCATTAATCTTCACTATAACAACAACAAATATTACTGAAAGAAACACAATCATAGAGTACACAAACATTTATCCTGGGAAACCCTAAAGCGGAAGAAAACCCAGCAAAACTTCTTTAATATAGATTCAATAACCAAGTACATTGTCTCTCACAAGAGAGATCTCACCAAACAAAAGATCCACCATAAACCCTAACCAGAACAGAGTAGCACACCACTTAGACCAAGATAGTCTTTCACCAAGATAACCTTCACCTTACTGAGATACTCTTCCTTGTAGTTGCATCACTTCTCCTTGTAGTTGCATCACTCTCAATAGAGAGAGATTGATGAGTGTGTGTACAAATGAGGTTCTAGGCCTCTTATAAATACAAGTTGTGCCCCCCCCCCAATAATTAGGTCAGGGCCGACCTGTCCACTTTATCTTTCTAATTTAATTTTGACTTGTCTAAGCACAATAGGGTCGATTTGTCAATATAATATATATATATATATATATATATATATATATTATCTTTTACTTTATCCACAAAGGGGGTAAGAATATTATTTCATTTACACAATATTTTAACACTCCCTCTTAACAAGAAGGATATTCTTTATCTTTTGACAGGTCACTGGATGTCATCATCAACTGAACAATATCATCTCGGCAATATCATCAACTGGGTAATCATCATTAACTGGACAACAACATCAACTAGGTAACATCATCAACTGGGTAACAACATTCACTGGATAACATCATCAACTGGGTAACAACAAGCATCAATATAATTCACTTGGTCATCTAGCATCACAATCACTGATTGGTTCTCCATGAATCCATATTAAATAAGTTTTGTTCTCTTTATCTTCGCACAGAAGATACTCTTTCTTTCTTTTATCTTCATGCAGAAGATACTCTTTCTTATCTTCACACAGAATATATCTTATCTTCACACAGAAGATATTCTATGAGTTTTGTCATTCCTTTTTATGTTCTCCCTTCTCTTGTAGTCATCTATCTCACCCATCCATTGGGGGGACTACTACCATAGCTTCACTCCTAGTCATCCCACATGAACTAGAGAAGCTAAGATGTTAGCTTGGGCAAGATTAGACTCCCTTTCCATGATCCACACAAGATCATGACACAAACCTCAGGAGCCAACTAACCATTCCACATGGTCAAGGTTTGTGTTCCAGGCTACTCAATCCTTGGCCAGAGGAGAGTATCTGCCCGCTGCCCCTTGGAGAAACATCCACACTCCTCTCTATGAGGGTGGTCACACCCCTCTCTATGAGGGTATTCTAGCATGTCCCTAGAGTATCCAAAACTCAACACTTGGACAACGGCCAACCTTGACAAATTTCTCATTCCCCTTCTCTACGAAGGTCTCTTCTCTTTTCTTTCTTTATGAAGGTCTACCTGTGGGATTTCTCATTCCTTCTCTACAAAGGTCTCTTCCTTCTCTACGAAGGTCTAGCTATGGAATCCAATATATATATATATCTTGTGGTCCAAAATCTTTCCATGGTATAATAACATGCTACCCATCTGCTGGGTACCATCCATCTATTGTATAACTTTCATCTTGATCAAAATATCTCATTACTCATCCACTGAGTAAATTGTTCCATGGAGCACTGCTTTCCTAATTGCACCAAATTACAATCCTCCATTTCGAACTTGGAGACATCGCTCCCTCTTGCACCAAACTAAAAGATTCTTTAACTGTGTAACATTTGATAATCATCGTCCTTGAAGTTCTCTTCTGTAATATCCTCAGTGCCTTCTTGATTTCAAACATTTCTTTCTTTCTATCTTCATATTGGATCAACCTTCTCCCTCTGTATCTATGAGAATGATACTGGAACAACCTGCAGTTACCTGCATCTCATCAACTATATCTGAGTATCCATCTTTCTCTTCATTTTGAAAGTTTTTGTTCTACATCTTTAGGAGCCTCCTGCTCCTATATAAATACTGGATATTGTTTGGCCTTTATTGATTGTCACCATATCATAAGTCCTTCTCATGATGTCTAACTTCTACAAGTCAAGGCATAAGTTCTTTCTTCTGAGACCTGTAAACTTACTTACAATATGCTTTCTGAGATATGTCACTTAGTGAATCTGAAATAAATATGTTATCTCTTTCTTTATCCTCTTTTTTGATAAATCTTCATAAACACCATGATTCCATCCGTTGAGAACCTTCCGCACCATCCAATGCACATCCCTCCACGGTGCCATCTATTATAAGTTCCTTTAGGGCACAATCATCCTATAAGTGGCTACTGCTTGTATTCACAATAAAGGCCCCTGGCTTTATGTGTTGCAAAGTTTCAATATTGAGAATCTGTAGTGTTTCATTTGTCACAACACAGTGGAGCGATACAAGATCACTTGCAGAGAGAAAATCATTAAGAGTATCCATCTGTTTGGAGGCTGGAGGGAAAGATCTGCGCCCTCTCACAACTTTTTCCTTCACCTCTTCGCAATTGTAATAGATGACTCTCATCTTGAACGCTAGGCTCCTGGTGGCGAGAGCGCAAGCTGAGGCCGAACGGTCGATGATCCCGAGCACGAGACCGTGGCAACGACGCAAACCCCGACACAGGGGCTGGAGCGATCCCAATCAGTCGGAGATGGAAAAACCATGTTTCGATAGCAAGTGCGTGTGGCGGATCAGTCCTAGAAACAAGGCCATGATAGTGTCGGCCACCTCCTCGGCCCGGGCTGTGTCGACATGGAGGAGATGCAACCCTAGATCCGATGTGAGGGAGGAGGCGAAGGCCTTGTCTGATGAACCGAGGTAGAGGATCAGTTGCTACGGCTGAAGCCTCCTCTGGGCAGACCAGGGGAGAGAAGCAAGGGAATGAAGGAGCACAACCATGGCCGATTTTATGTGCCCATCTGCGATGCGTGAGAGCTCCACATGTTGGACGAGGGCGATGTCGCGGAGGGTTTCTTCTTCGAATCTGCAGTCATCCAGACAATTCAGCATGATCACCAGAGGAAAACCATCCACCAGATCCCTATCCCCATCTTTGCCATTGCTGTTCACGACCTCCATCTTCGTCATATTTGTTGAAGCCCTTGCGGAGGGAGAAATTCAAAATATTCAAGAAACCGTAATTTTTGAATTCGTACAAAACTGAAGACTGAATCTGCGATAATGCTCTTTCAGGCTTGCTCTGATTCCATGTTAAGTTTATTGCTTAATATGTTATCATTAATCTTCATTATAACAACAACAGATCTTACTGAAAGAAACACAATCACAAAGTACACAAGCATTTATCCTGGGAAACCCTAAAGGGGAAGAAAACCCAACAAAACTTCTTTAATATAGATTCAATAACCAAGTACAGTGTCTCTCACAAGAGAGATCTCACCAAACAGAAGATCCACTAGAAACCCTAACCATAACAGAGTAGCACGCCACTTAGACCAAGATTGTCTTTCACCAAGATAACCTTCACCTTTACTGAGATACTCTTCCTTGTAGCTGCATCACTTCTCCTTGTAGCTGCGTCACTCTCAATAGAGAGAGATTGATGAGTGTGTGTACAAATGAGGTTCTAAGCCTCTTATAAATACAAGTTGTGCCCCCCCCCCCCCAATAATTAGGTCAGGGCCGACCTCTCCACTTTATCTTTCTAATTTACTTTTGACTTGTCTAGGCACAACATGGCCGACTTGTCAATATAATATATATATATATATATTATCTTTTACTTTATCCACAAAGGGGGTAAGAATATTATTTGCAGTTACACAATATTATAACACCTGTCCGTCGGGTATGATCCTGCACATCAACAGATACGCCCTCCATGGGCTCATAAGTCACAGGGATCATAGCATTGTCAATCACATCTAATCATCAATTTTATTAAACATGTGCATAAAACCCCTTTTACTCAGTCAAGTGCTCAAAGACATTATACAAATCTGCAAGCCAAGTTTGGAGAAAGTGACAGGGCATCCTATTGGGCTAGTGTTCACTGGATGTGGGATGCTTCCAGAAGAAACCAAATCCAAGTCATGTTAGTGGATGAGGTGAATAAGGGATGTCCTGATTATTGATTTTTCATAAGCTAGGTTAAGCATGTAGTTCATTTAATTTCATCATGTCTTAACCATAAACAAGAATGTTGCAGCAACCAAGATCACAAGAAGAAACACCATGCACAAGAACACAAGAAGTATCCTAGGAAACCCTTCTCAATAAGGGAGAAAAACCCAGCCAAATCCTTTGTTATACTTTTCAAGAGAAAGACCTTTACCACCAAGAATATCCTAGCACACAAGAGGGTGCAGAAAACCCTAGAACTCTAGTGCCCAAGAGAGGTGCGCAACTTTGACCAAGAAGTGTACTTGCTGAAATATCCAAAACTCACAAGTGTGTGTGTGTCTACAATGAAAGATTTCATCTTACTTATATTAGACTTGTCTAGTCAACTAAAGTGTCTATTGGCACAATAGGGCCGACCTCACTTAGACATATTATTTATTTATTATTATAATAATTAATATTAATATTAATATTAATTATCTTTTACAGTTTATCTTTAGACACAATAGGGCCGACCTGTACCCTTTACGTAATAACTAGGGTTACAGGTAGGTCTGACTCTTCAACAACATATAGCAAAGGATCTGATACACCCACTAGTGCTCATCCACTAGGGGCACATCCATAGGGATGCCAAGGACCTGATTCACTGCATTACACAAATGAACCAGGTCTTCACATGTTCACCTGTGCTCGTCCACAGACACGTCTACTCTATAGATCTTCTTTCCCACTGCCACCAATAGGAGGATCATCTGGAGTCTTCTCATCAACTCTGTTGCTACTCAAAGGAGGCCATCACATCATCTTCATTTATGTTCTCATGATGATGTGCCCAATGCTTTTTTGGGATTTCCCACGTTCACCTTGTGCTCAACCATAGGCACATCCTAACTCAACAGATCGCTTTTACATCGGATAATCATCTGGAGTTCTTCTCTCTCACGTCAGGAAGCCATCTTTACATTCCTGACTCTGTCTCAGGTAGGAACCACAAACCCTTCATAGGGGATTTCTCTTAGGTTTGTAAGTTGAGAGAAAGACTTCACAAGCTCCTATGTTCCACATCTCACAGGTTTGTAAGCTGGAGGTTTGTAAGCAGATTAATCATCTCCTATAAACCTGTTCAGGCTCAGGATAAGAGTAAAGCACTCCTTGAGAATTTCTCTTAGTAGTATACCTGCTAGATATTTTCAATGGAGTCGCCACTTAGATAGGAATCACACAAAGCTAACCAATCTCAAGTTCAAAGAATTTTAAGGCCTAAAAGATTTTATTATTTAGTTCTTAAATAATTAAGTTAAGTCGTTAGGACGAATGATAAATGACTTATCCCCGACAATGGTGCCACAGATGTTGTCGTCCTTATACACACTTGAAAACGTGAGCTAAGTCCTGCTCACTTAGTGTGTCCTTGGAGGCACAATGCCTAGGTTCACAGTCCACACTGTCACTTTGACTGGAACCTCTTCCGTCTAGGCTTACTCCTAGGGAAGCCAAAGGGGGTAGACCTTAGTTACTAGATGTGTTAAAGTTAAGTTCTAGGAGTTAGTTTTAATTGTTTACAAGGTTTGGGGGATTCTAATTCTAAGATGTTAAGGCAACAATACAAGGTGCAAGGGTTAGCATGAAAAACAAGCCTTTTCTCTAGGTCAACTAAGACTAGTGCCTAAAGATTGGGCAAGGGGTCAACTATGTTAAGGGGTGTTTTGTTACAAGTAGATTACAAGTTACTTACAAGATTACAAAAGAATCAATTAAACCAATGAATATTAGATACAAGTACTTACAAAAGAATTACAAAGTATCTATTCATAAATGAGATATCCACAAAGTACTTGATGCAAGATTTACAAATAAAGAACATCTAAGATACAACAAGCAAGCTAACACGTTTTATGATGCAGACCCCCAAACCCTCGGGTTGAGGTCTGCACAGAATCACTCTAAATCTGCCCTTTGAGTCTAATAGACTCTTTGGTTTCCCCTCGAGAAATAACCTTCACACACAACAGTGTTTTTCCACAGGTCCTTATGAGTGTGCTCACGCGATCAAACATGAAGCATCAACCCAAATCTCCTGAACCGAAATAGGATCGCTCCCTTCGCAACTTCGGGATTTCGAGTTTCGCGATTTCGCGATCTCTGATGTCGAGGGTTCTTATCTCTACAACTTCCGAAACCCGAATTTCTGAACTCCGATGCACTCGACAAAGGTTGAATTTTCAACGGGCTTCTCACTTCATCAAGGTTTCGGACTTCAATATTTCGTGAATCCGGATGCAAGGCTCTCCGTCCTTCGACCTCCGAACCCCAAAACGGTCCACAAGGTTTGACTCCGCCAATTGATGAAGACAAGCCACCTGTCGCCCTTGTGGTTTTCTACCTTTGACGTAGACTCCTGCCACCTGTCACTCTTTCGGGTTTTCGGGACTCTCGCTCCCAAAGCGCTGTCTCCTCCATCTTCCGACACCCGAAGTGCCGAAATCCCGAACCTCTAATCCAATTCCTGTCGCAACTCGCGAGTTCAGGACTTCCGTTTCGCTGTGCTCAACTCCTTGTCGTTAGGATCCCCGAAATGTCGAAATGATCCGACGAATTGTGCAAAGCATGATCAACGATCCACGTTGATTCTGGATCCTAGAGTGGTAATCTCACCTGCCTCTAACCACCCTGCAACTTTCTTGGATGCTACGGTCCTTGCTATTTCGGGAGTTCTCCTCGTAGAATTTCGACCGTTCAGTTCCTCCTCAAGAACCTCTGGTTCAAAAATCGACTCTGCGATCCTTCTCTGGGACATGACTTCTGCACACCACTGGGGCTTCCCGCTTTCTCTTGAATGATTCGAAGGCCCTAGCCCTTCTGAGCTTTCTTCGCAACTCAAGTCTTCAAGAAGACTTCTACATGCACTCTTTGCGACAATCCTTCGAATACCTCAGCGTATTTGAACCCCCGACTCTGTGCACTTTCTATGCAACAACAGTATTTCAATCTCTCAACCTTAGTTGATAAATTCTAAAATTTCACCCAGCCTGCGCACACCTTGCACGGCTCCAGTGCTTTGCCTGCACTTCTGTGGGAATGAGAACAACGGTATCCCACCTGAGCTTTTAGAGATGAACTTTGAACCTTCGTCAACGCACTCCTTGCGGATGTTTCATTGCACTCCTCGCAGGAAATTCTCTCACTCAGAAAGAGAAACAATTGAAACTCATTCTCCTTCTCTCAGATTCAAACATTCAACATGAAATCATACATTCACAGTACTAAAGCAAATGCATAACAAATAGCATAAAACAACTGTAAGCAGACCATTTAACATGTACAAACAGAAAACATCATAACACCATAGATCTGAATTAAAGCTTCATACATTAATTCAAAGCTCCTGTACATGAGTTCTTCTTCTCAACTATTTGCTACATCTCTCCCTTCTCTTGCTCTATGCCAATGTTCTAATGATACAATGATACAAAGATGAGGGTGTCTATATCCATTTTCCCTCATGTTCCTAAAACTGTCTAATCGGGAATTTAAATCTGCCTACTTTCATTCACTATGCATAAATGCCTCTACCTCCTGCAGATGAGAGAGAATCGCTCATGATCTGTTTACAATACGCAAGTAGGCTTCCCTTTAACCATTTCATTAATGCTTAAAAAATATTTCCAAAACATGTAAAATGTGTTTTGCACTTTCCAGCTGTCTTCTGCCTTCATGCTCGCTTGGTTGGTTGCTTACGATGCCCTTGCATCATACTCTCTTGCTTGAAAATTTTCATGAACTCTTGTTCATGAGCTCTTGCACGGTCTGTCAATGCTTCTGAATTTCTGCTTCATCCTCCCAACTGGCATCTTCAATTAGATGTCCCTTCCATTTGACCAAGTATTCAAAATACTCTTTCCTCTTGGTCTTCCTGCTGACCCTCTTATCAATTATACTTTCCATCTGTGGCTTTACATCTACAGGCATTTGTTTGGTCCACTAAACTTCTGTCTGTTCATTCTCTGCCCCTGCTTCTTCAGCTCTGTAAGGGTACAAATCTGAGATGTTGAATATCGATGAAATTCCGATCCCATCGGGTAATTCGATCTCATATGCATTTGCCCCAAATTTCTTTATGATCTTGCATTGTCCAATCTTCTTCATTTTCAATTTGTTATACGTCCCCCTTGGGAACCTTTCTTTCCTCAGATGTGCAAGAATCCGATCACCAAATTCAAACTGAGGTTCTCGCCTGTGTTGATCTGCTCTGCGTTTATACTCTTGATTTGAATTTTGCAAACGTTCCCTCACTTGGTTGTGAAGTTCCTTCATTAGCTTCTGCAAAATCCTCTGCACTAGCACTTCTAGTTTCATTCTGTTCTGAATCCTTTAATTCAGAAACTCCCCTTGGCTGCATTCCATATACAATTTGGAATGGACTTTGTCCTGTGCTTCTATTGATCGAATCATTATAAGAAAATTCCGCTTGTGGCAAAATGTGATCCCACTGACTGTGTTGTTCAGTCACTAGACTCCTCAGTAAATCTCCCAAGCTTCTGTTTGTCCATCCATCTGAGGGTGATATGCTGAGCTAAATGACAAATTTGTCCCCAACTTCTTCCATAAAGTCCTCCAGAAATGTCCCACGAACTTGGTGTCTCGATCTGAAACAATACTCCTTTGTAAGCCGTGAAGTCTGACAACTTCTTTGAAAAACAGGTTCGCAATATAAGTTGCGTCGTTGGTTTTCTGGCATAGTATAAAGTGTGCCATCTTTGAAAATATGTCTACCACCACAAAGATTGAATCAAAACCTCTTTGCGTTCTTGGAAGCCCCAATATAAAATCCATGCTCACTGCATCCCATAGCCTCTCACGTATGGGTAATGGCTGGTATAACCCTGTGTTCTGCCTTTTTCCCTTTGTGTGTTGACAAATTCTACATCTATCCACAAGTATTTTGACATCTATCCTCATCCCTGGCCAAAAATATGAGCCATTTAATTTCGAGAACGTTTTGTCATGACCGAAATGTCCGGCCAATCCTCCACTATGTTTTTCTTTCAACAGATTCTCCCTCATGGAGCATTTTGGAATACACAGTTGATTGCCTCTGAATAATAATCCATCCTGGATCATATATTCATTCCATTGACTTTTGTCTCTGAGAATTGGATTCTCATATGCCTCATACGCCTCTTTGAAATCTGGGTCATCTTTGTACATGTCCTTGAGGTTATCAAAACCTAAAGTTTTGACTCTGAATTCCTGCATCAGCAAACATTTCCTGCTCAAAGCATCAACAACTTTGTTAGCAGTTCCAGAAATATGTTTAATTACAAAAGTAAAATTATGCATGTATTCAACCCATTTAACATGTCTTTGGTTCAACTTCTCCTGTTGAGTCACGAATTGTAAAGCATGATTGTCACTGTACAAAACAAACTCTTTAGGAACCAAATAATGTCTCCATTTCTTCAGTGCTTGTATGACTGCATAGAATTCCTTGTCATATGTTGAATATTTAATCTTTGCTTCATTCAGTTTCTCACTGAAGTATGTGATCGTTCTGTCATCTTGGCTCAAAACCGCTCCAATTGCAAATCCGCTTGCGTCACACTTGACCTGAAACGTCTTGTTGAAATCTGGCAACACCAAAATTGGTTGTTTAGTAATCTTCCTTTTCAATAGATTGAAACTTTTCTCTGCTTCTTCCATCCAGTGAAAAGATTTATGTCTTTTCTTCACCGTGTCCATCATCGGTGCGCTAATTCCACTAAAATTTCTAATAAATCTCCTGTAGAAACTAGCCAATCCATGAAAGCTTCTAACTTCAAATATACTCCTCGGCGATGGCCAATTCTTAATCACCTCCACTTTATCTGGATCCATTTTCAGCTTATCTGCAGAGATAACAAACCTCAAATAAATGAGCTTTGTCCTCATGAATGATGATTTCTTCATATTTATCAACAACTTCTCTTGCTGTAGTCTTTTCATCACTGTAGCCAAATGCTTCAAGTGTTTTGTTTCTGTCTTGGTGAAAATCAATATATCGTCAAGATATTCGATGACGAATTTTCCTATGAAATCCTTCAGGACTTCATTCATCAACCTCATGAAAGTACTAGGTGCATTTGTTAGGCCAAATGGCATAACAAGCCATTCATACAACCCTTCATTTGTCTTGAACGCTGTCTTCCATTCATCACCTTCCCTCATACAAATTTGATGATATCTTCTTTTCAAATCAATCTTTGAAAAAAAAATTGCTCCACTCAAGCAATCCATCAAATCATCCATCCTTGGCAAAGGAAATCTATATCTGATGGTAATCTTATTGATTGCCCTTGAGTCTGTACACATCCTCCAGCCTCCATCTTTCTTTGGGCTGAGCACTATTGGAACAACGCATGGGCTCAAGCTCTCTCTAACCAATCCTTTTTCCATTAAGTCCTGGACTTGTCTCTTGACCTCTTCATTTTCCTGCAGCGTCAATCTGTACGCTGCTTTGTTCAGTAAACTGGCTCTCGGTATAAGATCGATGTGATGACTTATACTTCTGATTGGTGGCAACGAACAAGGTAGTTCTTCCACTACTATATCAGCAAACTCTTCCAGTAACTTCTGGATTTCCTCTGGTAAATCATCCACTCTTGTACTGGTTAAAACAATTCTAGGCTTCCCGACCACGATGAATTGTATATCTTCCTTCTTCTTAACCTCCTTAAGAAGTTCCTTCCCACTCATGAGAAGTATAGTGTTGCTCACTTCTGGTTTCACTTCTTTATCCTTAATCGGTAGCAACATGTGAGTTCTCCCATTATTTTCCAGGGTGTATGTGTTCTTTCTCCCATCATGAATCACATTCCTGTCATATTGCCATGGTCTACCCAACAATAGATGACAAACATCCATGGGAATGACATCACATAGTATTTCATCCTTATATCCTCCTATTTTATATTCAACTAAACATTGTTTAGTGACATTTACCTGATGTCCTTTTTGTAGCCAGAAACTCTGTATGGGCTTGGATGTTCAATAGTCTCCAGCTCCAGCTTTTCTACCATCTCTGTAGAAACGAGATTGTCTGTGCTACCACTATCCATGATGACTTTGGATGCCCTGTCTTTGGTCTTGCAAGCAGTCCGAAAAAGTATGTTCCTTTGGGCTGGGTTCTCCGCCTCCTTTTCTGACGTTAAGAGAACTTTCCTCATCATTAGTGATCTTCCGCCCTCAGCATCTTCTGCCTCAACATTCCGTCCTTGTGCTTCGGAAATGTGAGTTTCACCACCTTCTTTCTTCTTATCTGGACACTCATAAGATTTATGTCTGATTTTTCCACAGCTAAAACATTTCACTTCACCATCTCTACCTCTTCCTCTTCCTCTGGCTCGAGGAAAAGTGTTTCTATCAGCATACTGCCCTCTCTGTGAGCTTTTTCCTCTCTCAGGTTGAGGTTGAGTTTGAGTTTTCTTCCCCTCTTCTTTAGATTTCTGAGTTATGTCTTGGGCAACTACTTTGCCTCTAACTTGACTTCTGCCTCGGCCTCTCTGACCTTGCTTCCGGCTCAGCTTCTCTTCATCTTTCAGAGCTATCTGATAAGCATCCTCCACATTCCGAAAGCTCATCATGTTCATCTCATCTTGAATGTCATACCGTAGACCATTCATGTACGTGGCAACCTTTTCATCATCGCTTTCCTGATGACCTGCTCTGATGTTTATCTTGTAGAACTTTTCAGTGTATTCTTTCACTGACATCAGCTTCTGTCTCAAATTATGCATTCTTCGAAATAGAGTAATTTGATAATCCCTGGGTATAAATTTGGCTTTCATCTTTGCAACCATTCTATCCCAGCTTTTGATTTTCTGCTTGCCTTTGCAGCATCTTTCAGCCTGCAGTTCATCCCACCACAGTGTTGCATGTCCTTTAAGTCTTGTGACAACATGTTTGACCTTCTTGTCTTCCTCGACGTCCTCATAGTCAAAATATTTATCTAGAGCTCTAATCCAGTCTAGAAGCTCCTCAACATCCAGGTTTCCCTCATACATGGGAATCTCCATTTTTGCCCTGGCACCTATCCTTGCAACAACCTTGAATAGGCATTCTTCCGCAGCATCTTCGAATGCAACTTCCTCGGTTCCAGCTTCATTTTCACTTTCAGATTCACTGATATCCCCAACGTCAACTGTGCGCCTCTGTGCTGTCTCCATGGCATCAAGCCTGACACGTAATTCACGCATCTCTTTTTCCCTTGATGGGTCAGGTAATTGCCTGTCTCTTCTTCTTGGCATTTCCCTTTCCTCTGGTGGATCAGGTATTTCCCTGTCTCTTCTTCTCGGCGGCACGACTGTAAAATTCCTCTTTTCTCTGCTACAGAAAGCAAAGAAATCTTTCTAGGCTCTGATACCACAACTGACGCAGACCCCCAAACCCTCGGGTCGAAGTTCGCATGGGATCGCTCTAAATCTGCCCTTTGAGTCTAATAGACTCTTTGGTTTCCCCTCGGGAAATAACCTTCACACACAACATTGTTTTTCCACAGTTCCTTATGAGTGTGCTCACGCGATCAAACATGAAGCATCAACCCAAATCTCCTGACCCGAAATAGGATCGCGCCCTTCGCAACTTCGAGATTTCGGGTTTCGCAATTTCGCGATCTATGATGTCGAGGGTTCTTATCTCTACAACATCCAAAACCCGAATTTCTGAACTCCGATGCACTCGACAAAGGTTGACTTTTCAACGGGCTTCTCACTTCATCGGGGTTTCGGACTTTGTGATTTCGCGAATCTGGATGCAAGGCTCTTTGTCCTTCGACCTCTGAACCCCGAAACGGTCCACAAGGTTTGACTCCACCAATTGACGAAGACACGCCACCTGTCACCCTTGCGGTTTTTTACCTTTCACGTAGACTCCTGCCACCTGTCACTCCTTCGGGTTTTCGGGACTCTCGCTCCCAAAGCGTTGTCTCCTCCGTCTTCTGACACCCAAAGTGCCAAAATCCTGAACCTCTAATCCAATTCCTATCGCAACTCACGACTTCAGGACTTTTGTTTCGCTGTGCTCAACTCCTTGTCGTTAGGATCCCCGAAATGTTGAAATGATCTGACGGCTTATGCAAAGCACGATCAACGATCCACGTTGATTCTGTATCCTAGAGTGGTAATCTCGCCTGCCTCTAACCACCCTGCAATTTTCTTGGATGCTACGGTCCTCGCTATTTCGGGAGTTCCCCTTGGAGAATTTCGACCGTTCAGTTCCTCCTCAAGAACCTCTGGTTCAAAAATCGACTCTGCGATCCTTCTCTGGGACATATCTTCTTCACACCACTCGGGCTTCCCACTTTCTCTTGAATGATTCGAAGGCCCTAAACCTTTTGAGCTTTCTTCGCAACTCAAGTCTTCAAGAAGACTTCTACACGCACTCTTTGCGGCAATCCTTCGAATACCTTAGCATATTTGAACCCCCGACTCTGTGCACTTTCTCTGCAACAACAGTCTTTCAATCTCTCAACCTTAGTTGATAAATTCTAAGGTTTCGCCCAGACCGCACACACCTTGCACGGCTCCTGTGTTTTTCCTGCACTTCTGTGGGAATGAGAACAATGGTATCCCACCTGAGCTTTCAGAGATGAACTCTGAACCTTCGTCAACACACTCCTTGTGGACGTTTCACTGCACTCATCGCAAAAAATTCTCACTCAGGAAGAGAAACAATTGAAACTCATTCTCCTTCTCTCAAATTCAAACATTCAACATGAAATCATACATTCACAGTACTAAATCAAATGCATAGCAAATAGCATAAAACAACTGTAAGTAGACCATTTAACATGTACAAACAAAAAACATCATAACACCATAGATTTTAATTAAAGCTTCATATATTAATTCAAAGCTCTTGTACATGAGTTCTTCTTCTCAACTCTCTGCTACAACGCTCCCTTCTCTTTCTCTATGCTAATGTTCTAACGATACAATGATACAAAGATGAGGGTGTCTATATCTGTTTTCCCTCATGTTCCTAAAACTGTCTAATCTGGAATTTAAATCTACCTACTTTCATTCACTATGCATAAATGCCTCTACCTCTTGCAGATGAGAGCGAATCGCTCATGATCTGTTTACAATACGCAAGTACGCTTCCCTTTAACCATTTCATTAATGCTTCAAAAACATTTCCAAAACATGTAAAATGTGTGTTGCACTTTCCAGCTGTCTTCTGCCTTCATGCTCGCTTGGCTGGCTGTTTACGATGCTCCTGCATCATTTTACTTATATGTGTGCAGGATATCAAAAGACTAAAGCATAACATCACATCACCACATTTATGAGATCATCATCAATACATTATATCATCAACACATTCCAAAGATTTAGAAGATTTAAGCACAACTTTTATAGATATTATTGAAGATGATCCACGCTCTTAGTTGTTAAACCCACAAGTAGTTTATTAGGTTTGGTCCAGGGTTTAATTATTAGGCTTTCTTAAGATTTATCAAATTTTATTAAAGCTTTCACCAAAGCCTCTTCCACCCATTGCCAAATAATTGTTGGATTCTCAATAAGTGTTGCCACCCTAACTTCACAGGTCAGCCCAAAACAAGAGTACTTGCCGGAGAGGACACACACCTGGTGCGCCACGAGATAGTCCCCTGCCACTACCCTTTGTTGTTTTCCTCAAGCCCCATTTTAGATGGTGAAGATGGTGGTCTAAGGTACCCTAAATAGTCTATTAAGTATAGATATTGATTAAGTAGACTTCTAGGCGATTATTAGAGTGTTTTGAAGATTTTAAGACATTTTTAAAGTGTGATTTAATGATATGGCCGAAATTGTTATGAGCTTTTAAGTGTGTTGTTTCAAGATTATGCAATTAAGAGTATAAGAACATGTAAAGCAAATAAAGATGGCTGAAAAAAGATTTAGATTATCACATCCACATATGAGCTTGCGATTAAGAAAAAATCACAATGTCAAGGACAACTTGCCTTCAAGAGACAGAAAGAAAATTTAGTGTGTTTGCCTACTTAACCAATCAATAACATTCAAGTCCAAGCAAGTGGCTTCCAATAGATATAAGCAATAGAAAGATAAACCATTCACTTATTTAAGCACTTAGATATTTAAGCATTCAAGTTCTAAAACATATGCATGAAGAAAAGACTTGAAGGATAAACCAAGCAAGAAAGGATCTAGTTAGGTTACTTAATATGCCTCTTGTTGACCGCCCATTTAGAAACGGTGGTCAACCCATGTGCCATGAAGATGCATCACCAGATGCACATTTGATGAAGACAGTTTTGGTTCTACTTGGGTATCTGATACCCCAGCAAAAAAATTTGTAATCGAAATTTCCGCACCCCTGCGTGGGTTAATAATGTAATAAGTCTGCATGGATCATAGTTAGGTCAGGCACCTCGGGTGTTTCCATTGGGGGAGTTCCTTTCACCGAGGGTTTTTTATCCTCAGGTCGTCGACCGGGCTTTAGGGCCTGGCCGACTTCCCTTGAGTTTTTCCCTCCTCACATGCAATAATTCCTCCAAAGTGGGGAAAGACGCTTTAATGGTCTCATTTTTTTTGGTAGCCTTTGTTTAGGAATGTTGTAAATGACCATGCCAGACAGTGTAGAAAGTTTCGCGAAATTTCGTCGAGTCTAGATAGGTTTTTTTTTAATTAATTAAAATTTAATAATTTAATTAATTAATTAATTTTTGAGCTTATATTGTAAAAACTGGATCTTTGGGCTTTTGATAGGGGTATTTGTGCTCAAAAGAAATGGAATAACACTCCCTACACCCATAGACCAAGTTTCAGCTCAGTCGGACAAGTTTTACTATGTCTTAGTCCACTCAGAGACAGTCTTAGTCAAAACAACAATTTTAATTGCTAAAGTGACATTAGTCAAATGTCAAAAATCATTGTAATTTTGAGTTAGTGAGTGGATGTTAAGGTGGCAATGAACAAGTTAAACCCTCCTAACCTACCCAAACCCATCCTAACCTTTTCCCAACTTAATTCAACCTTTTTACTCACTTTTTCACCTTTCTAAACCTTGCCCTAAGGAGAAAAACGACCCATTCACTAACTAACTCATTGAATCTTGCCTTGAAACTTGGAGTGGGCCCCTCTCACAAGAGGTGCGCCCCCCCTAGCCTTCCAAAACCCTAACTAAAGCTAAAACCCTAACCCTAAACCTAACCTAACCTCTCTAGAGCTCACGCCTTTCCTAAAATAGCGCCCCCTTTGATGGAGAGTTTATACAACTCACCCAAAACCTAACCAACTTTCTATTTTGAGCATATGGGCCCTCCTCTTTTGACTAGCGCGCCCCCCTTGGATGGTTTGCTAACCTATCTAAGGCCTACACCTCACCCTCTCATCAATGCATGTTCAAAACCCTAGCTTGGGCGCCCCTCTCTTAGAGATTTGTGCTCTTGCTCTCAAACCAACACTTGGCACTCATCCAAGTCACTTCTCTTGGCCTCTAGGGGTATAAAGAGAAGTCTTTCTCACTCTTTCACTCACCATTCTTTGAGCTAAAGTTACTATGCTGAAATCTTTCTCACTTCCACCTTCTTGCTCTTGCCATCTTACCATTTCATTCATTGCTCTTGGGAGTCTAGTAGCAAACTAGTGGCTACAACACTCTCACACTTTTGGTAATGAGAAAAAAAACTTTAGAAGATCATTGGAACATCTTTGAGTGTTCTTTTTGTTCCATACACATGAGGTGATATTGTTGTTTATTGTTTTTATGTGTTGTTGGTGATAGATCTTGAGTTGAAGTATTTTGCTTGGATAAGGTAGCATAGAGTATTCTTGTTATCTTATGTTTATGTTGGATAGCTTAGGGTTTGCAAGTATTTCATTCTAAGTCTATTTCAATATAACTATCTATTCCATGCTTCACATGTTTCTCTAAGTTTTGCAGGTCATCTCAAAGGATTCATTGGGATAGCATCGAAGAAGAGCCTACCCTTGAGCCATTCTTACACTCCTTGCCTCTTTCTTATTCCATATAATTTGCTGCATCCATTTCCATATATTTTTCATCTTTTAACTAATCATAGATAGGTCAAAAATAAAATTTTCATTTTCAGATTTTTATGTTGAAAATTTCTGTGTAAAAACATAAATTTTCTGTAACATATTTGGTGTGTTTTGCAGCATTTCCAGCAAGCTTTTGTTTGTTGTTTTTTGCAGGTTAGTGACAGATCCAAGGGGATTTGCTGCCCAAAAACACCTAGAGGACTTCCCCAACACATACTCCTTGGTTGGGTAACACTTTCTCACTTTTCTCCTTCAATTTCTAAGTTTTTCTAGCATATTTTTTATTCTTTTAAGCCCTTAATCTTTAGCTAACTTAGATTAGTTTATTTCATCTTTAGTTATTTTATTCTTTGTCCATATGATTGTTAGTTTATCTTTCTTTCATTTCATTAACTTGTTGTAGCTTAGCTAACCCCTCTTTGGCCAATAAAGGAAGGTTTGCCTCCACCTTGGCCATTGTAGGTAGTTTCATTTTTTCATTAAGTTATTCTTTTAATATAAATAATAATCTCATGACCGGCACCTTGGGAGAATAATCCCCAAAACCGCACGGCATAAGGGAAACTAACTCTCTTGTGGTGATTTTATGCTTATTGGTTGAATAATCTAACTAGTAATCACACATAATAGTTTCATTTTATTGAATCTCATTTCATATGCTCATAATTTCATGTTTAATGGGTTAAATGATTTATAATATTTTCTAAATGCTAAATCTTTAGTAACACAAGTCATTTAGCTTGCTTACATTTTAGCATATGTGATCTAGTCTCTTGGTTTAAGATATTTTCCATAGTCTTGTTTAATCTTCATTATCTAAGCATTATCTTTCACTTAATGATTAACACACTCATGGATAAGCAATCTTAGATCTCATAGTTTCTTAAAACTTTCACTAAGGCAAGTTGTTCTTGCCCTTTCATTTTGGTTTAAGATCCTAAGTATTAACTTGTTAATTCTTTCTTTCCTTAAGAGCTTATTTCTTTTGTATGGTTTAACACTTAATATGTTGATGATGGTAAATCTTAGTTTTTAAGTTAATTGTCTACAATGATGATGTGATGTTCATATATTTTAATGTTCTTTTATCTATTGTTGCATAATCTCACATTTTAAGACATTTCATTTTCAGATCTACTTTCCAAGCATTCTTTAAGTTAAGTTATCTTGTTTTATGGATTGATCACATCATATACATAACTTAAACTTTTTCAAGCAAGTTTTATTTTCTGTTTATTGCAGCAAGTTGTTCTTGCTTAATATCTCACACTTAACTTGCAATCTTTATGTGAAATGGTCTATAATTACTTGGCATATCTCTTGTATCATTTCCACTTAAGTTTCATGTGGTGAATGCTCTTTATTTTCAAGCTCTAAAACACATTTTGTGAGCATTTTCATTTTCGGCCATACCCTTAAACGCTAAATTTTAAGTGTCTAAAACTCTTCTAAAGGTCACCCAACACACCTAAAGACCCACCCGCGGGTCATAATAACACTTAGAAACATTTTAGGGGCTTCATTCAGCCATCTCGACCATCTAAAACGGGCTTGAGGAAAACAACGGAGGGAAGAGGCGGGGGACCGTCCTCGTGATTTCGTTGGGGAGATCCTTTCCGGGAAGTACTCCTACTGTCAGGGCTGACCTTGGAAGCTAGGGTAAGGCCTCGTTAGCCTTACTATATTGAGCACCGGGCAGTCATTTGGCCAAGGGAGGAGGAAGCTTGAAATACACATCTAGTTTAGGGGGAAGGTAAATAAAATTTAATCAATCTTTAAAGAACTCCTTAAACACCTAGTTGCATAGATCACCTTTGTATGTTTGGGGGTAGATGTATTGATAGGAACACATCATTGGTGATAATATTTTCATTGTCTTATCTATCTCACATGCAACTTGATGGTTAATATTTCTTATGTCTAAGAGATTGTTTGAGTATTCATTGAAACATCTTATTAATTGATTGTTGTGGTGTGAATCAAGAAGTGTTGAGTATCCCACTTGGGGAGGCATCACTTTCTTTGATTCTTGAGTGCTTTTTGTGGTGGCCAGTGAAGACGGTCCAATAGAGTAAGTGCTATTGGGGCATGCTTGGTAAATTGTTGAACACTTACTTTGTATCTTTGTATATTGTTGTATCTTTGTGAATGGTATAATAACTTGTAACACTTAGTATTCTTTTGTAATTAAATATAACCTTGGGGCTTGTGGGTAGTTTAACTTATTTTATTTGTAAACTTCTTGTAACGAACCACCCACCCTCAAACATTAGTTGACCCCATTGCCCAACCTTAGGCACTAGTCTTAGTTGATTTAGGGAAAGGGCTGACTTACATTTAGATTTACCTTGCACTTGCATTGCTGCTTGTCATCATAGGCTAGTTTTCCCCTTTGTCCTATAACAAATTAAAACTAACTCTTAGACCATTTAACTCTAAAATTAACTTAGTAACTAGGGACAACCCCCCTTGGATCCCTAGGAGTAAACCTAGAAGGAAGAGGTTCCAGTCAAGGTGACAGTGTGGGCTTGGAACCTAGACATTGTGTCTCCGAGGACACACTAAGTGAGTTGGACTTAGCTCACGCTAGCAAGTGTGTATTAGGACGGCAACACCTCCAAATAGGCTCAAGACAATGATTATGTGTTTGATCTAAATCTAAACAAGGATAGCATTAAACCATAGATCATCAATCACATCATCAACCACTTAACCTTACATATTGGGGTATTCCTCTTCCAACTAGGTAGGCAATTAATTAGGTTTTGCTTAGTTAGGTTAAATTCTTTCAAGATTTTAGAGATTAGGGCAAACAAGTAAAAGATGGAGAGAGAGAGAAACTAAGAAAATAAACTAGCTAACCAACCAAGCAAAAAAAGACAAACCTAGCCCACGTCCTAGGTTGATGCCCCTCACCTTCTAAACCTCACGTCCTAGCTAGAAGGAAAAACAAAATGCTAAAAATGAAAACCTAGCCAGATCTAGGCTACCCAACAAGCTCACACAAAGAGGAAGGTCGTACCCCTTCTTCCTCTACAAGTGTAAGCTATTAGCAAGAAAAAGAGGCAAAAATGTACCAAAATGATGAAAATTTGCAAGGTAGGGTTGAGAGATAGCTACCAAACTCCTTGAAGGGCCTTCTAGTGTTGTGTGGATGTCCTTTGGGCAGCCAATAGTCCTCTCAATCAGATCTGAAACTTGCAAAACCAGCAAGCTATACTTGCTAGAAAAGCTACACACAACCAAGAAAAATGAAGGAAAACCCTTGCATTTTAAGGCAAGACCTTTCCACAAGAATAAGAGAGTATATGTGTATATAAATGACCTATCTAAACATGTTATGCTAGCTGAAAAAGAATGTGTATGAACATTAATATAGATGAAGAGTAAAGGGTTAGAGACGTGAAGTGTATGAGTGCCTCAAGAGACCCTTCTCCTTGAAGGAGTTCCCAATGAAACCCTTGAAGTATAAACCTGCAAAACTTCCTTAAGTGATGTGCATAAAAGAGATAGTATGTTGATGTACGTAAATAAAACGTCAGTTCAATACTATCTAATACATCAAGATAGATAAACCCATAAGCATACGCATTAATAGATCTACTTAGACAACACTTTACCTAAGATCAAAAGTTGCAATCACCCAAAGAAATTGATACAATGTTACCTCATAAGCATAATAAGATCAAGCACACGCATTGCTCCTCTATTTATCCTCCAAAGTTTATCCTTTATTATTACTCAAGAAAATAGATCTTGGAGAGAAAATACTCCAAAACCCTAAGAGCATAGAATGGAAAAATGGAATAATGGAGAGAGAGAGAGAGAGATGAAAATCAAGTAGCATAACAATAGCTAAAGATATGGTGAGTTGGGAGAGAGAAATGATATCTATTTATACTTGGAGAGGCAAACCTATCTCTCTTGGATCTAAGCCAAGTGTCCATCACCAAGCAAATGAGTAGATCTCAAGGCTAGGGCACACCACCTAGGGTTTGCACAATAGATCTAGGGTGTAGAAAAGAGGAAAAAAGGTTGGGATAAATCCAAGGGTGTGTAGGAGGCATGGTATCCGTGCCAAGGTAAGTGAAGAGTCACAAATAATTTTTTAAAATTATTTTGTGGAGTTTCAAGAAGAGGGAGGGCACACTTCTCTTGGAGGGTGCACCTCTTGGGATGAGGTAAAGGGAAAGGAGGGTGAGAGATGAGTGTGTGAGGTTGGGATCACAAAAAACCAAAAGGGAGGTTGTGGGATCCGTGCTGGGGAAATATAAAAGCCTCCAACAAATTAAAAACGAATTTTCATTGGAGATCTACAAAGGGGGGCATAACTCTCCTTGGAGAGCGCTCCACAAGGGGGGAAAACAAGAAAATGGAAGGAAAGAGTGAGGTGGAGGGAGTGGGATCACCTATAGGGGTAACTTGGAGGCTAAAGGGGGTGAAAGATCAAGAGAGGGGGCCACACTCAAGCCACAAAATTAATAAAAAAAGAAAAACGTCAATCCCCCTAGGGGGGCGTGATTTTTTAGTGTGGAGGTGGTGTAAGGGATTAGACAAGGTTGGAAAAGGTTAGGAGGGTGATGTTATGCTTAGGGGGTCTCTCTCTAACCATCATTTCAACTTTTCACATCCTCTAACTCATTAATACAACTTTTACATTTTGTCATGATTGGACTTTAGCAATTAAAATTGTTGTTTTAGACTGACTGACACTCCGAGTGGACAAACCCATGGCTAAAGTTGCCCGACTGAGTTGAAACTTGATCCATGGCTGTAGGGGGTTCTATTACATTTATTTTGAACACAAATACCCCTATCAAAAGTCCAAATACCTAATTTTTACAACTATTGCTAAAAAATAATTAAACCTCCAAACTTAGGAAAATTTTATTAAAATTAATTAATTAAAAAAAACTAACTTAGACTCGACGGAATTCCGCGAAACTTTCTAAGATGTCTTGCATGGTCATTTACAATGATTCCATATAATAGTTACCAAAACATAAGCCCACTAGAATGTCGTTCACCACTTTGGAGGAATTATTGCAAGTGTGAGGGAAAAACTCAAGGGAAATCAATAAGGTTGAAAAGCCCAATTGATAACCCGAGGATAAAAAACCTTCGGTGAAAGGAACTCTCCCAGTGAACCGATCCCAAGGTAAATGACCTAGACATGACTCATGCAGACCTGTTACATTATTAACCCACGCAGGGGTGCGGAAATTCCAATTACAAAATAAAGTGCTTGGGCCAAACACTGCCCTGTAGAATCAAAAGTCTTCGACAACATGGCATCTGATGATGCATCTCTTCATGGCACATGGATTTGGCCACTTGTGTTGGAGGGGCGGTCAACATCTGGCTCCACATGGGGACGGGTGTTCGATCTTCTCACTCGAGACAGAGAGCATACGAGAATCCAACACCTACAACAGAGTGTTCACCAATAACCAACATAAGAATACATTTATACATGATTAAACAATGAATGCTATATACAACCTTTACATAATGAAATAACTAAAGTACAACATCATTATTTTACAACAAATGAATTCTATAGTACAGAAATAATTTCTAAGTACATAAAAAATTTCTAAGTACATATTTTCATAAATAATGAAATGATTCAAAACTGAAATACAAGGAGAAAGGTTAGAGATACATTACAGAGGGTGTCCATTCAGACACCAAGTTGCCCCATCATTTGTAAAAGAGCTTGAGTTGCTTCCCATTCCTCGGAATGTTGATGGGCTCACCATCCAAATGGATGAGATGAAAAGAATTCGGCCCTGCTATTTCCCTGATCATATATGGCCCTAGCCATAAACTGTCAAACTTGTCGTGCTTTCCAGGTTTCTCTCTGCCTTTATCCCATAGCAAAATTGTATCACCCACAACGAAGTCCCTGTGTTTGGCTGACCTGTCAAAAGCTTTCTTAACCCTATTATGATTTCTGCAATTCTGATCATAAGCCTTTCGTCTGATTTCATCTAACTCAATAATCTGATTAACCCTGTTCTGAACTGCATCCAACTCTGCGGAAGTGTCCTCAACTGATCTATAAGTAGGAAGTCTAAGGTGCACTGATAACCTAGCCTCCAATCCATACACTAGCTCAAAATGACTCTTTCCAGTAGCTGTTTTCTTTGTTATTCTGTCGACCCATAATGCATGTTTGATTTTACTATCCCAAGACTTCTTGTTCTCGCCGACTATTTTCTTAACAATGGTCATTAAGTTTTTTTTACTTGATTCTGCCTGACCATTTCCTTGGGGATAATAATATGATGCATGTGATAAGATAATACCATACTTGAAACAAAATGCTGACATCTCGGTTGAACAAAAGACCTGGGTATTATCTGTCACTATCTTTGATGGGACCCCAAATCTAGTTATGATTTTGTCTTCAAGGAAATCCATCACCACCTTTTCAGTTGTGGTCTTTGTAGGGATGGCTTCAACCCATTTTGTAAAGTAATCTGTGGCTGTAAGAACCCAAGAGAACCCATTACTTGAATTATTGCTAAACTTTCTGATGAAGTCCAAACCCCACTGTTGAAAAGGTGCTTCAACCACCACTGGTTGCAAAGGGAGTGTTCCTAACTTTTGGTTTCCTGTGAAAAGCTGGCATGGCTCACATTTCCAAAAAAGTTGATGTACATCTGAAAATATAGTGGGCCAATAATATCCTTCTCTAAGGATTTTGTGGGTAGTAGTTTTAGCAGCAAAGTGTCCTCCACAAAACCCTCCATGGAATTCATCCATTAGTTTCTTTGACTCAATGTCATCCACACATCTAAGGATAATTCCATCAGGATTTTTCCATCATAATCCATCTCTAGTAAGGACATACTTAGAAGATTTTAACCTCAAAGCCCTTTTCTTGTGTCCTACTAGATGCCTTGGACAAGTTAGATTCTTAAGATAGAATATGATGTCCGTATACGAATCTACTTGTTCAAGTTTTAACAAGTTAGGATGACATTCTTCATTATTGATTTGGTTAACCATATCTAAGGCTTTCTCATTACTTTCTGTCAACATTTTTGCCAAGCCTTGACCCTTAATCAATTTTGTAGGTTTAATTTCCAAATCATACTCTTGGACTTTAGCAATCCATCTACCCCTTGAGCCTAATCCTTCCACTCGAGATAACACATCTTTAACCGCAGAATTAGGAACACAACCAATCACCTTGGAAAATCTGATGAAGACTCTGAAATGTTTGAGTGATTTGACTAAGGCATATGCTTGTTTCTCAAACATGGGATACTTTAATTCTGAATTTTGCAAGGCCCTAATCATATATGCAATAGGTTGATCATGGCCTTGATCATTTTTCTAAAGAAACACACCAGCAATTGTGTCTTCAGAGGCAAAAGAGAAGATCTGAAAATCCTTCTCATAATCTGGGCTGATAAGAACCAGAGCTTCACATATAGCAGTCTTAATCTGTTCAAAATCTCGCTACTTTCATCATTCCATTCAAATTTTACATCCTTATTAAGTATCTTATATATAGGTTTCATGATTTTAGCATAGTTAGGAATGAACCTATGGACAAAATTGGTCTGTCCTAAGAAGGATTGAAGAAGTTTCTTTGTTGTCGGCAAAGACACTTTACCAATGGCTTCCACCCTTTTTGGGTCTAATTTAACTCCATCTTTAGTTATGATGTGGCCCAATAACTTACCTTCAGTCACCCCAAAGACTGACTTAGCAGGATTTAGAGAGATTTCAAACTCTCTACATCTATCCAAAACTTGCCTAAGGTGGCCAATGTGAGTTTTACTATCCTTAGAAAAAAATGTTAGATCATCTTGATATATTTCAATCAACTTACCAATCAACCCCCTCAAGGCATAATCCATAGCCCTTTGAAAAGTAGCTCCAACATTTGATAAACCAAATGGCATTCTAAGATATTCAAAAGTTCCCCATGGAGTAGTAAAAGTAGTCTTATGCCTATTTTTTGCTTTAAGTCCGATCTTATTATAACCCGAGAATCCATCAAGCATGGAAATCATTCCTGATCCTGTAACCCTTTGAAGTAGAGTTTCCATCTTGGGAAGGGGATAGTTGTCTTTTGTGCAAGCAATGTTTAAGTTCCTGAAGTCAATGCATATTCGAATTTGTCCAGTCTTCTTCCTAGCAACAACCAAGTTTGAGCACCATGAAGAATGTCTAGTCTGTGCAATGATGTTTGCTTCTAACATTTTCTGTAACTCCTTTTGGACCAAAGGAGCTAACTTGGGGTTCAACTGTCTCAAATTCTATCTAAAGGGCTTAGTACCTTCCTTAAGAGGAATCACATGCTGAATCACATCCTCCCTATAGACTTTGAGTTCATCATAGCTAAAAGTCAAGACGTCCCTATATTCCTTTAATAATTTAACAATTACATTCCTTTCTTCTATAGGGGTAGTCTTGCCTACTTTTATCAATCTAGGCTCTTCATTAGTTCCAATATTGACTTCCAGGTAATCACATAGTTTTTTCTTTGATTCATCTTTTTGCTTATGACCATCCTGTCTATCAAAATCCCTTTCTGAAGAAACCACTCGTTTAGGTGGTGCTTTTACCTCATCATCATTTTCTGTGTAATTACAACCTTCTTCTTTCATACTTATGTCTAAGTCTGAAAACTCATGTATGTGAAGCAAAAACTTGACCATCTGTTTATCATCATCAAAAACCTACCAGTGATCCATATTATTTGGGACAGAGGGTCTAAAAATGACTTCTACTGAAATATTCTCATCTATTAAACTGTCTGGAAGATGTAGTGTGGAAGTTGTTGTTGAAAGTTCACCGGCTTTTGAATTATGTTCTCTAGGAATTGCAATTAAATCTATAGCATCTAAGTCATCCATTAAGTTCCAAATTGCACTCCTATATCCCTTTAATCTTTCAGACTTGCAAACAAACTTATTCTTTAACTGTTGTATGAACAAGTCTGAATCACCTTTGATATTTAGACATTTGATTCCCCTATCTCTGCAAAGTTCCAAACCAAGGAGTAAAGATTCATACTCAACCACATTATTAGTTGCATCAAACTCCAATCTATAAGAAAATTTCATCACTTCACCACTTGGAGATTGAAGCACAATTCTGGCACCCTTTCCTACTCTAGAAAAAGCACCATCAAAGTTCATGTACCACACCTTGTCCAATTCATTATCTTTAACTGTTTCTTGCAAACGCACAATAGAATTCGACAAGATGGCATAGTTACCAAGACCTCCATCAGTCCAGTTTAATTCATTTTTGGGCTTCTTGGGATCGTCAACATGATACTTCCTATACACTTCCCTATTCAACTTGAAAGTACTTCCATCTGGGGTAGGGAGAGTAGCATAAGATAGATCCATTTGTAAAATACCACCCAAGTCTGCAGCTGCTTTTCTATTTAATAACATTCCCCAAACATCCGGCACATCAATTACCACAATATCCATTTCAAACATGATGTCCAGAAATGCTGCTAAGAATACTTGCAAACCCTTAATCAATCCATGCACTTCTATTGTTTGACTGTTCAAGGCACAAATGTTGTGATAAGGTCTAGATATTCTTAAGTTCAATTGTTCCATCACCTTCTTAGTAATAACATTTGATGTTGCTCCTGAATCTAGCATGAAATTGTGTAACACTTTGTCGTTCACAAGTAAGGAAAGGTAGAAAGGCAAATTCTTTTCATTCTTCCTATCCCAATTCTGTAGAATCACTGGTGCATCCTGGTAAGCCGTGGCTACTTGTTTTTCAACAAGATTCTTAGGTGGCTCATCTATGGCTTTAAGTAACTTTTCCTTTTGTGAAGGAATCTTTATGAGTTTTGATACTGGCACCAACATCTTTACATTACTCAACCATCAACCTAAGTCTATATTTAAATATGCATTAGTTGGCACCTTAGACTTAGGAGGAGATACCTTGGGAATACTGGTTTGACCTTTATCTTGACTTTTGTTTTCCTTCCTTTGGTATGTAATGCCTCTAAATCTAGCCATTTCTGCAACCTGTTGAGGAGTGGGCTTGGGCCCATACTTTTATGTAGCTTTATCAATAATTCCACTCATAAGTTTCCATGGCTTCCCAAATCATTTACATCCATCCAATCGTAATGGCCACCATAGTATCTATCATTACACATGTTTACTTGTTCATTTCCTTGTTCTTCATATTCATTATTGCACTCTTCAAGGAAGACTAGATAGGTTGATTCCTCATGAAACTCACCATAAGGTCTACAATAAGGCATAGGGCGATGATCTACCAAGTTGGTGGTTTCAAAGGGATTTGGTGGCCTTTGATCATTTTGATGAGGTCTCCGTGGCCACTTATCATTTGGCTTATGTTGTTGTCTATTACCTTGATAGCTCTCTACTGTGATCAATCTATTTTGCAAAGCATTAATCTGATTGGCATGGTTGGATTCCATCTGTTTAACTTGATTGGCGTGATTGATTTCCATCTGTTTAACTTGATTGGCGTGATTGATTTCCATCTGTTTAACCAACTGAGTAAGTTCTTTCATGCCATCACTAGAGAGTTTCTGATTTTCAACATTTTTCTTCTTCTCCTCGTAAGGCTGAGAAGAAGATCCTCTAGTAAAACTAGGAATGTTTGACTTCCTAGCTTCAAGCATATTTCGTTCAATCCTTAAAGTTGTTTCCTGTGCTGCCTGCAAATTTTGAGGGTCCTTATCCCGTAAGGCATATCTCATTTCTCCCTCAAAAGCTTCTATATAATAAATCAATATTGCAGCAGCAGGGGGCTTGACATCTTGATGAAGGCTTTTCACCAAGTTATTAAACTTATCATTGAACTCTACCAGTGTTTCATTTTTATTTTTTATGGCTGGTGGTGAGTGCACCCAACTGAAACCCATGTTCTTTCTGATCACCCCATCATTTTCTAAATTCATCCAAAATTACATTCAGGGTGATAAACTTATTGGCAGGAAAATCTTCAAACCAGTCAGCAGTGCTTCCTTCCAATGAATACACAAAAAGGGTCATCTTTACATCCTCTTCATCATGACCTCCACAATACTTCCCAACACACCTATGGAAATTTGAGATGTGAGCACTGACACTTATAACATTGTTTCCATGGAAGATAGGTAGTTTATCAATAGCTTTCTCAGGAACATCATGAGGGGAACCCTAGATGGCTGCAAAGTTCAAAGGACTAAAAAAGGTGGCCATTAGAACGTTAGTTTTATTAATGGGATTATTAACAGTTGGTTGATTATTAGTTTGGAACAAGTATTGGATATCGTTGAGTGCTTCCTCCCTAAGACTTTCAAGTAAGCTCCTAAGAGCTAAGCAGTTTAATCTTCTCCTATAAACCTGTTCAGGCTCAGGATAAGAGTAAAGCACTCCTTGAGAATTGCTCCTAGTAGTATACCTGCTAGATTTTTTCAATGGAGTCGCCACTTAGATAGGAATCACATAAAGCTAACCAATCTCAAGTTCAAAGAATTTTAAGGCCTAAAAGATTTTATTATTTAGTTCTTAAAGAATTAAGTTAAGTCGTTAGGACCAAGGATAAATGACTTATCCCCGGCAACGGCACCAAAGATGTTTCCGTCCTTATACACACTTGCAAACGTGAGCTAAGTCCGGCTCACTTAGTGTGTCCTTGGAGCCACAATGCCTAGGTTCACATCCCACGCTGTCACTTTGACCGGAACTTCTTCCGTCTAGGCTTACTCTTAGGGAAACCAAAGGGGGTAGACCTTAGTTACTAGATGTGTTAAAGTTAAGTTCTAGGAGTTAGTTTTAATTGTTTACAAGGTTTGGGGGATTCTAATCCTAAGATGCTAAGGAAACAATGCAAGGTGCAAGGGTTAGCATTAAAAACAACCCTTTTCTCTAGGTCAACTAAGACTAGTACCTAAAGATTGGGCAAGGGGTCAACTATGTTAAGGGGTGTTTCGTTACAAGTAGATTACAAGTTACTTACAAGATTACAAAAGAATCAATTAAACCAATTAATATTAGATACAAGTACTTACAAAAGAATTACAAAGTATCTATTCATAAATAAGATATCCACAAAGTACTTGATGCAAGATTTACAAATAAAGAACATCTAAGATACAACAAGCAAGCTAACCACGTTTTACTTATATGTGTGCAAGATATCAAAAGACTAAAGCATCACATCACATCACAACATTTATGAGATCATCATCAACACATTCCAAAGATTTAGAAGATTTAAGCACAATTGTTATAGATATTATTGAAGATGATCCACGCTCTTAGTTGTTAAACTCACAAGTAGTTTATTAGGTTTGGTCAAGGGTTTAATTATTAGGCTTTCTTAAGATTTATCAAATTTTATTAAAGCTTTCACCAAAGCCTCCTCCTCCTATTTCCAAATAAATACTGGATGCTCAACAAGTGTTGCCACCCTAGCTTCACAAGTCAGCCCAAAACAAGAGTACTTCTCGGAGAGGACACACACCTGGTGCGCCATGAGACAGTCCCCTGCCACTACCCTCCGTTGTTTTCCTCAAGCCCCATTTTAGATGGTGAAGATGGTGGTCTAAGGTACCCTAAATAGTCTATTAAGTATAAATACTGATTAAGTAGACTTTTAGGCGATTATTAGAGTGTTTTGAAGATTTTAAGACACTTTTAAAGTGTGATTTAATGATATGGCCGAAACTGTATGAGTTTTTAAGTGTGTTGCTTCAAGCTTATGCAATTAAGAGTATAAACACATGTAAAACAAATAAAGATGGCTGAAACAAAGATTTAGATTATCACATCCACATATGAGCTCGCTATTAAGAAGAAATCACAATGGCAAGGGCAACTTGCCTTCAAGAGATAGAAAGAAAATTTAGTGTGTTTGCCTACTTAACCAATCAATAACATTCAAGCCCAAGCAAGTGGATTCCAATAGATATAAGCAATAGAAAGATAAACCATTCACTTATTTAAGCACTTAGATATTTAAGCATTCAAGATCTAAAACATATGCATGAAGAAAAGACTTGAAAGATAAACCAAGCAAGAAAGGATCTAGTTAGGTTACTTATTATGCCTCCCAATAGGCTCAAGACAATGATTATGTGTTTGATCTAAATCTAAACAAGGATAGCATTAAACCATAGATTTTCAATTACATCATCAACCACTTAACCTTACCTATTGGGGTATTCCTCTCCCAACTAGGTAGGCAATTAATTAGGTTTTGCTTAGTTAGGTTAAATTCTTTCAAGATTTTAGAGATTAGGGAAAACAAGTAAAAGATGGAGAGAGAGAGAGAAACTAAGAAAATAAACTAACTAACCAAGCAAGCAAGCAAGAGATAAACCTACCCCATGTCCTAGGTTGAGAAGGTGCCCCTCACCTTCTAAACCTCACGTCCTAGCTAGAAGGAAAAGCAAAATGCTAAAAATGAAAACCTAGCTAGATCTAGGCTACCCAACAAGCTCACACAAAGAGGAAGGTCGTACCCCTTCTTCCTCTACAAGTGTAAGCTACTACAAGCAAGAAAAAGAGGAAAAAACGTACCAAAATGATGAAAATTTGCAAGGTAGGGTTGAGAGATAGCTACCAAACCCCTTGGAGGGCCTTCTAGTGTTGTGTGGATGTCCTTTGGGCAGCCAATAGTCCTCTCAATCAGATCTAAAACCTGCAAAACCAGCAAGCTATGCTTGCTAGAAAAGCTACACACAACCAAGAAAAATGAAGGAAAACCCTTGCCTTTTAAGGCAAGACCTTTCCACAAGAACAAGAGAGTATATGTGTATATAAATGACCTATCTAAACATGTTATGCTAGCTGAAAATGAATGTGTATGAACAACAATATAGATTAAGAGTAAAGGGTTAGAGAAGTCGAGTGTATGAGTGCCTCAAGAGACCCTTCTCCTTGAAGGAGTTCCCAATGAAACCCTTGAAGTATAAACCTGCAAAACTTCCTTAAGTGATGTGCATACAAGAGATAATATTTTGATGTACGTAAATAAAACGACACTTCAATCATATCTAATACATCAAGATAGATAAACCCATAAGTATACGCATTAATAGATCTACTTAGATAACACTTTACCTAAGATCAAAAGTTGCAATCACCCAAAGAAATTGATACAATGTTACCTCATAAGCATAAGAAGATCAAGCACACACATTGCTCCTCTAGTTATCCTCCAAAGTTTCTCCTTTATTATTACTCAAGCAAATAGATCTTGAAGAGAAAATACTCCAAAACCCTAAGAGCATAGAATGAAAAAATGGAATAATGGAGAGAGAGAGAGAGAGATGAAAATCAAGTAGCATAACAATAGCTCAAGATATGGTGAGTTGGGAGAGATAAATGAGATCTATTTATACTTGGAGAGGCAAACCTACCTCTCTTGGATCTAAGCCAAGTGTCCATCACCAAGCAAATGAGTAGATCTCAAGGCTAGGGCGCACCACGTAGGGTTTGCACAATGGATCTAGGGTGTAGAAAAGTGGAAAAAAGGTTGGGATAAATCCAAGGGTGTGTAGGAGGCATGGGATCCATGCCAAGGTAAGTGAAGAGTCACAAATAATTTTTTTAAATTATTTTGTGGAGTTTCAAGAAGAGGGAGGGCGCACCTCTTGGGATGAGGTAAAGGGAAAGGAGGGTGAGAGATGAGTGTGTGAGGTTGGGATCACACAAAACAAAAAGGGAGGTTGTGGGATCCGTGCTAGGGCAAGAGAAAAGCCTCAAATAAATTAAAAACAAATTTTCATTGGAGATCTACAAAAGGGGGCGTAACTCTCCTTGGAGGGCACTCCACAAGGGGGAAAAACAAGAAAATGGAAGGAAAGAGTGAGGTGGAGGGAGTGGGATCACCTATAGGGGTGATGTGGAGGCTAAAGGGGGTGAAATCTCAAGAGACGGGATCACACTCAAGCCACAAAATTAATAAAAAAGGAAAAACGTCAATCCCCCTAGGGGGGCGTATTTTTGAGTGTGGAGGTGGTGTAAGGGGTTAGACAAGGTTGGAAAAGGTTAGGAGGGAGACGTTATGCTTAGGGGGTCTCTCTCTAACCATAATTTCAACTTTTCACATCCTCTAACTCATTATTACAACTTTTACATTTTGGCATGTTTGGACTTTAGCAATTAAAATTGTTGTTTTAGACTGACTGACACTCCGGGTGGACAAACACATGGCTAAAGTTGTCCGACTGAGATGAAACTTGGTCCATGGATGTATGGGGTGATATTCCATTTATTTTGAACACAAATACCCCTATCAAAAGTCCAAAGACCTAGTTTTTATAACTATTGCTAAAAAATAATTAATTAATTAAATAATTAAACCTCCAAACTTAGGAAAATTTTATTAAAAATTAATTAATTAAAAAAAACTAACTTTGACTCGACGGAATTCTGTGAAACTTTCTAAGATGTCTTTCATGGTCATTTACAATGATTCCCTATAATAGTTACCAAAACATAAACCCACTAGAATGTCGTTCACCACTTTGGAGGAATTATTGCAAGTGTTAGGGAAAAACTCAAGGGAAATCAATAAGGTTGAAAAGCCCAACTGATTACCTGAGGATAAAAAACCCTCGGTGAAAGGAACTCTCCCAGTGAACCGATCCCAAGGTAACTGACCTAGACATGACTCATGCAGACCTATTACATTATTAACCCACGTAGGGGTGCGAAAATTCCAATTACAAAATAAAGTGCTTGGGCCAAACACTGCCCTGTAGAATCAAAATTCTTCGACAACATGGCATCTAATGATGCATCTCTTCATGGCACATGGAGTTGACCACCTATGTTGGAGGCGGTCAACAGCGGGAAATAAAGTCTAGGTCTTCTCTCCTTGCGTCTGTTATAAGTGACATATTCGTCACCTACGTGCTCACAACCCTTTGGGTCCTCTGCTGCACTCATCGTCTTTAGTCACAGGCTGACAGGACTAAAGCTCTGATACCACTGTAATGTTCCTGACACGACTAGTCTAGGAAACTATTCTAATGTGTGTGTATGATTAATTGTTTACAACATATAAATGAACATACAAATAATAATTGCGAAAAAAGACTGCAAAGCTTATATTATGATATCTCTGCGGAGTACAAATGTCGAATGCGTCTAAATAAAATGAATCACTCGGCTAGATCAATGACAAAAGGATCTTAGCCGGAATACAATAACCAAACTAAAACAATAATACTTGATAATAGACGAACATTGTGGGATCAATGGATGAGGTGTAAGATTTGTTGCAAGCTACGACAACTCATACGCCAACTGCTGCAAGTCTGGAAAGTTCGCCCTGGTGGGTAGACCTCTCGAATCAGCCTGGAAACTGTCCCAATAGTGTGCCTTGGTGTCCCTCTTAATCCTAGTGATTGACCGGCCCTCTACTAGTATGTTTGGACCTCGAATGGATCCCCCTGGGGAAATGCACCCCCTCTGCTACTGGAAAACCGCACCCTAGTGATTCCACCGTCGGAATCGACTAATATATGTCTCAAACTGATCTCGCTGGCCTACTGTGAAATAAGTCAGAAGTATTTCCCTGGATCTGATCTGATGATCGCTCGGGAACCCCAAATGTGTCCTCCCAAAGTGTCGCAACTTCAACGACTGGAAAATGAACCCAGATGATTTCTCCGTCGAGATCTGACGAGAAACCGGGAAAAAGATGCGCCTTGCCTTCCTCTCAACTAGGTTGGAAGGGAATCTCTGGATTCTCCCTGGATGGGCTAAGTCGACTCAATACCTCCTCAAAAGTTGCGCCCTCACCCTAAATAAGTGTGCCCTTGCTGCTGGAATCTGTAAAGTTGTTGCTGAAGATTGATGGAAGACCTGTGTGATCTCCTCAATGACTAGGGTGTGTCTCTCAACACCGAAATCATCCACTGGTGTATTCCTCCTAGAATCCACTGAGCTACCTCTCCTGAGATGCACCTCTCTCCTCAATGACAAGTCAAAATCTGCATAATCATGAATTAGGTCGATTTATCTTCTCTTATAGATGCCTGAAACCCTATTTCATTGTTGACTCTATTTTTATCTCGTATGTTCTATTTTTAGCTCAAGTTGGCTTAAAAGCGCTTTTAGCCACTTTTAGCTCAATGTCACTTTCAAATTATAACACCCTTGGCTGGAGTGACCTCTAGCAACCCTGTTTACCCCTTTCTGGCCCTGGCTATAGTCTAACGGGGATGTTTAGACCATTAAGCCTCCTTTCTGGAGCTCCTATTTGGAAAGGGACATTACATATTATTTGCACTATACTGCAGATGGGGGTGAGCTTGAGTAGCCTTCATCACAAGGAAGAGAAGGAGATAATTAACCCCTTCATATTAAGATCCAAGTTAAGAAGACAAAGGTGGATGTTATATTTGATATTGGTTCACAAGCCAAACTCATAGCATAAGATCTAGTCAACAAGCTTGGATTGGAAGTTTGTGATCATCCTAACCCATATCCATTAGGATGGGTAAATAAGGATGCAAATCTCAAAGTCACTAAACAGTGTAAGATCGAATTTGCTATACGTGCAAACTATATTGATGAAATGGAGGTAAATGTAGTAGCACATTATGTGTGTGGTGTGGTGTTTGAAAGCCCCTACATGTATATGAAGGATGAAATCTTCATGAGAAGACCAAACTAACACCACCTGATCAAGGATGTGAAGTATTTCATCATTAATGCACACAAAGGTAAATCCAAGATTTCTCTAGTATGTGTTAACCAAGCCAAGAAATTGATCAATTCTAGTAGGGAGTTTGTATTACTTTTCTTAAGAGA